>SCLG01000014.1:987467-1034855 GCA_004367875.1 Oikopleura albicans | reverse complement strand
ATTTTCAATGACCAACTTTAACCCCTTCACCTCCATGCAAATGCGTCGAAAAAGTGTACTCGAAATAATGCACTTGTAAAATTGTAATAGGTAGAAATGCGATTCAACGCCAAGTTTTGCCGAATCGGGCGAAATTAACCAATCACCATTTTCAGTCACTGTTATAACGGTTCGGAAGACAAATATTAACCCTTGTAGCACCCGTGAGCGCCCTTGCCCATTAAGCGCCACTTTTACATAAAAATTTCAAAAAGTCCAAAAATGACCATATCGTGGGTGTTATTTCTGAGAACCGAGAAAGGGGGAAGATTCATTTGAAAACCGTTCAGGAGGAGCCGACGTATTTCACAGAAAATCATCTCCGTCAAATACATTTTTGAGAGAACGTTTTTCATCAAAAACAAAACAAAAATGAGGGAAAACTGAAAATTGCCCTAATTCTTCGAAAAATTATTCGTCCAAAAAAACGAATCGTAAATATTTCGCGTAAAAATGTAATAAAATTTAAAACACGTCTAGAGGAGAACCTTTAGAAAACGAATTTATAGGAATTTCGGGACCGTAACTGTTACTTCTGTGCCATTTATGGATGTGCATTTTAAATTTTCAAGAATAATGAGTAAAAAGTATTCGGCGAGTTTTTGTTGTTCTACCGATTCGATTTGGTTGGCTGCGTTCAACGATAACCCAACGCAGCAAATGGGCAATAATTTTTTTGCACCTTCATAATTTACATTTTTCAATAAATGTAACAAATCGGTGAACATGCCAATCGGTGCAAAGTTGATCGACATCAATGTTTGGCGGGTTGCTGCAATGATCAACTCACATGGTGCATCTGAAACATTTCTGGTTAAATATACTTCTATTTTCCAGTTACATATTTTAACGATAATCATGTCGGTTATACGGAACCGTATAAGTGGTGCCCTTTTTACACAGGTTAACTCAAATAACGTGCCTTAAAATGCATGCTATAGAACGTCCTTAAATATTGCTAGTCAGTGATGACGATAATTCCTTTTTTTACAGAATTTTAATGAAATCGGAGAATCCATAATTCTAAGTTTTAAATCTCTTTTCGTAGTAAAACCTGTGCCCGAAACCACTGCCATCATGCAGTGCCATGTTATTCTGTGAAAACTTTAGGCGAAACTCTAGGCACCGATGTCTTTCAAACAAAAATTTATTCAAAGAAAATAGAACTTTAAATTAAAGTCTTTAATAAAGGGAAATTTACCCTCAAAGTTTTGGGAAATTACAAAATTTGTGGCACAAAATCATTAAAATTTGCACAAAAAACGTTTTTGTCGATAAAAGAAGATGTCGTCGAATATCTCAGATATCTGATATCGGAAAACCTCTTTTTACCAAGACTCATGTACCATTTTTAGGGTAAATTTCCCTTTTTTATAGTTCTATAATAGAACTTCTATTTTCTTTGAATAAATTTTTGTTTGAAAGACTTCGGCGCCTAGAGTTTTATAGAATACGATGGAAGTAATCTCCAGCCAATGTTTTACTACTAAAAGAGATTTTTAAACTTAAAATTATGGATTGTACGATTTGATTAAAATTATGTAAAGAGGGATTATCGTCATCACTGACTACCAATATTTACGGACGTTCTATAGCATGGATTTTACTACACTTTTTGACTCATGGTCCATCGGAGTTAATCTAGCTAGTAAGTTAAAAACCTTTATCATTCTCTTCGTTTAATTGACTTTTGAATTGCGTTAGATGTGGCATTAAAATGAGATCCAGAAGTGATTTGTTCCCGGCAAGTGGGAGAACATTAGTGAGATGCAATAAAGTGTGGAAATAATGTTCCCGTTCGTGACTGTTCGATTCGGGAAAAAGCTCATATCGAAAGTTATCAAATCTTGCCCAAATTTTCGGATCGCGAGATGTGCAGCGTGGACATTTTGACTGTTCACATTTCGCAAAAATCCACGGCATAATGCTGAAATTTCGATGATCAATCGTGGAAAAAATCGTCGGNCTAGTATAAAAACGGTCTTTGAAACCACCAGAACTATTCAATCGCAAAACGTTTTTTTATATTCATTAGCGGAAAGTTCACCACATACAATGATGCTATTTTCGGGACCATAATTATTGCCAATGAACTTGGGCAACGCGCTGAACTTGACAAACTCTAAATTTTCAAGGCGAGCTGAAGCATATTAAACGTTGCGCTATCAATTTCTTTTTTTGGAAAATGGTCTAAATTTGACCATCTAGAACGAAAATTATTCATAAAAACAGATTTGTTGACCTTGAAATTGAGTGAAAAAAAACAAGATATCAAAAATCTGTCTTAATGATTTTTGCGCAATGTTGCCAGCTTTATAATGCCAAAAAATCAAATCAGTATCATTAACGGTACTGCATTTTTCGAATTTTCGAATTTTTTTTCTTCACATCAACTTTAATCATTGGTCTGAACATTATTGCGTAGTATAGCGCTCGAATTAAATAACTATTATCTGTTTTTGGTAGTTTATATTGATAAACTGTCTTTCTGATTCCTTAAATTTTGGTTTTGATCGGCATTGCAATACATAAAAATTTTCTAGATTTTTCTTATGAAATGAACTTGTACGTACTTCATGACAGTTACTAAGACTAAATCAACTTGAAAAACATCTAAACTTATTTCTAATAATTATTTTCGTAATTTGCTATTATTTTTGTAAACAACTCCTGTGACCGGTCCTTAATCTAGCTAGTAAGTTAAAAACCTTTATCATTCTCTTCGTTTAATTGACTTTTGAATTGCGTTAGATGTGGCATTAAAATGAGATCCAGAAGTGATTTGTTCCCGGCAAGTGGGAGAACATTAGTGAGATGCAATAAAGTGTGGAAATAATGTTCCCGTTCGTGACTGTTCGATTCGGGAAAAAGCTCATATCGAAAGTTATCAAATCTTGCCCAAATTTTCGGATCGCGAGATGTGCAGCGTGGACATTTTGACTGTTCACATTTCGCAAAAATCCACGGCATAATGCTGAAATTTCGATGATCAATCGTGGAAAAAATCGTCGGTAGGGGCACACAACAGCAGCTGACCCAACGGGTTTGAATCTCGGGTAGTAATTTGGTCAAAAAATATTTCGTTAAAAAAATTCGTAAAAATTTCGTTAAACAAGAAATTTGTGAAAACATTTCGAAAAAAAAATCGTAAAAATATTTCGTTAAAAATAAATTCATCCAACGAGTTCGCCAAAAACAATTGTTTTTAAACTCTTGCAAGGTATTGTGAATGCGGTCAAGTGCAAAAAATACTTTAGTCCTAAAAATCAAGAAATTTTGAGGATTACAATTTTTCAAATTATTAACTCAGTGTGATTTTTTGTAGCGGACATTTCGAACCCAGACTAACGGAGGAATACAGGGTGCTTCGGATAAGTGGTACCAAGGTTAGTGGCGCCAGATTGAGAAGAGCAATAATTGACTGGGTAAATTTTGCAAAAATGCAGATTTCATGGTCACCTTCATTTTTGGCCGCTAATGGAAAAATTGCTCTTTCTGTTTGCTCCCCGTTCCAATGTTGATACGAGAAAACATTACTAAAACATACTTTCATTATTTGTGTGTACTTTGAGTAACAAACAATCAGAAAAAACCCATTATGATAACTACAGCGCGTTAATGTTTGATCCTATCGAATGTTATGCCGCATAACTTATGCGCATTGAACGGTCAAAAAGCCGGAACAAATTAAATCTGTCGGAAAAAAAAACAAAAACCACGTCCTTGTATTGAATTGTCCGTTAAAAATTACACTAGGTTCCCAAATTTCAGGTCTGTAGTGTTGTGTAAATTTCTATATTATTGTAAATTCAAAAACCATATGAAAAATCAAACAGATTTTCTATTAAGACTCACCAATTTTTTGGTATTTGGAATTTGCGGCTAAGTTCCTTTGCTTTGAAATATTAAACAAAATAATGTTGCCGAGGGCTAAACTTGGGCTCCCCAAACAAACAATTCAGAAGAAAGCCTAGTTTTTTTTATTTATCTGTCCAAAAATGTAAGAAAAACAATTACAAAAATGTGAAACATTTACAAAAACTTATAAGTTATAACATAAATATACAAATTTCAGAAGAACGTACGGTTTCCGAATTTACGTTAACAAGGTACGTAATGAAAGCAAAGACCGTATTTTGTAACTTACTGAATAATACTGTAAATACACCGGGTGCGGAGTTATCAGGCGGGTTTCGCGACAAAAAATCCGCCTGATAACTCCGTAGGGTGCCTGATAACTCCGCAGGGCGTAGGCGGAATGGGGGAAAAAGTTGCAAAAAAAAAACTGCCTGATAACACGACGAGCGGAGAATTGCGCAANAAATATTTCGTTAAAAATAAATTCATCCAACGAGTTCGCCAAAAACAATTGTTTTTAAACTCTTGCAAGGTATTGTGAATGCGGTCAAGTGCAAAAAATACTTTAGTCCTAAAAATCAAGAAATTTTGAGGATTACAATTTTTCAAATTATTAACTCAGTGTGATTTTTTGTAGCGGACATTTCGAACCCAGACTAACGGAAGAATACAGGGTGCTTCGGATAAGTGGTACCAAGGTTAGTGGCGCCAGATTGAGAAGAGCAATAATTGACTGGGTAAATTTTGCAAAGATGCAGATTTCATGGTCACCCTCATTTTTGGCCGCTAATGGAAAAATTGCTCGTTCTGTTTGCTCCCCGTTCCAATGTTGATACGAGAAAACATTACTAAAACATACTTTCATTATTTGTGTGTATTTTGAGTAACAAACAATCAGAAAAAAAACCATTATGATAACTACAGCGCGTTAATTTTTGATCCTATCGTATGTTATGCCGCAAAAATTATGCGCATTGAACGGTCAAAAAGTGGGAACAAATTAAATCTGTCGGAAAAAAAAAAACAAAAACCACGGCCTTGTACATATTGGATTCTACGTTCAAAATTACACTAGGTTTCCAAATTTCAGGTCTGGAATATTGTGTAAATTTTTATATTATTTTCAATTCAAAAACCATATGAAAAATCTCAAACCGATTTTCTATTAAGACTCACCATTTTTTGGTATTTGGAATTTGCGGCTAAGTTCCTTTGCTTTGGTATATTAAACAAAATAATGGTGCCGAGGGCTAAACTTGGTGAAGGGTAGTTTCGCGACCATTTGTGGTCGCGAAAAAAAACCGTTTATGAGTACTTTCGCGACCACACCATTTGGTCGCGAATCGTTGTTTAAAAGATGGTTTTTCGATCACATGGTCGCCAAACCTCCCCCAAAACGCACTTTCGCGACCATGTGGGAAAACTTATAAGTTATAACATACATATTTCAATTTCAGAAGAACGTACGGTTTCCGAATTTACGTTAACAAGGTACATAATGAAAGCAAAGACCGTATTTTGTAACTTACTGAATAATACTGTAAATATAACAAAAGTTACCTTGGATTTCGATTGGACGCCAATATTTGATTAATTCGTTTCCTGAGAAGTAGCTCAGTATAGTGGACGTGCTTCAACGTTGTTTTGAATTGTGGAATTAGCGCAAAATTTGACAAATGTATTAAGTTGAGCAATTGATATGTGGAATAATAAGCCCAACCGGTCGAAAAAAGGCCATCTTGTCTCATCATGCGTAAAATTGACAGAATGATTTGTACAATATTGAGTCCTAATGTTGGGTTTTTTTATCAACTCCTTAGAAAACTTTGCTTGGAAAACATTAAATTGTATAATGACTAATTTGGTCAGGAGTAAAACGGTTTCAAGCTAATTTTTAGTCTTAAAATGAACATGTTTTGATTAACTTTAGATTTTGTTCTATCCTTCGTATTCGACCCTAAATCCTGCCATTATTACTGTTTTTTTCCATAAGAGCAGTACAGGGGGTGTGCGTATTAACGGTCGGTTAACAATTTTTGAAAAACGACCCTTATTAAGCACACTGGCCCTTATTTAGCACACCCACCATAATGCTGGCAGCATTAAGCGAGTTTAGTCTTGTAACCTGAATTAATTATGATTTTTGCGTCTTATAAATGATTTTATCAATTTTGAAATTGGTATTGAATACAATTTAAACTTATTATATCCATAAACGAACCAAAAGCTAATAAAAAATGCCCATGGGAAACAATGATAAAATCAGCGACCCTTATTTGGAGCAATAATATTTTTTATCGAAAAAAGCGACCCGTATTTAGCACTACTGACCCTTATTTAGCACAAGCGACCCTTATTTGACAGGCCCTTATTTAGCCCCCTCTGTATTTTGTTTTTCTCCAAAATAACGGATTTAATCAGCTAAAAGTGGCAATTTGTGCAAAGTTTATACTGGACAAAAAGTGAGAAAAGGGACTGTGTTTTAAAATCCCGATCCTAATTCTTCCTCGCCATCCAATAGCAACAAACGCGCTATACTCATGAGCTGTTTGACCTGTTTGGCATTTGGATCATTTTCCTCCGTTAAAATAAATTTCTCGGTTTTTAGCTGCGCCACCAAATTTGAAAGGAGGCAGATTAAATTGAAGCAAGTTTTGCGCTCTCGGTGTGACGCGGATAGGTCCTTAATGGCGTCCATTAAGGGCGATAAATGGATAATTGAAGCAAAGTGGGCTTTTCCAATAATTTCCAGGATATTTGTGAAAAGCTCGGAATAATCATGTTGCGTGTCGCTTTCGGCAACTGCTGTTTTTAATACGCGGTAGTATGATCTTACAAAAGGTTATAAATGTACTGTGTGTTAGTGAAAAAAAACGTGATATTCAACACACTAAATAATAGAACTTATATGTTTCGTTATTTTTTTTCTCAAAAATCCATGATTTNTTTATATTTCTACAACCGTAAGCCTTATAACTGGTAGTTTAATTTGCAATTTACGATTTTCTCCACGGCGGCGGGAATTTGAGCGTCGACGTGCGCTCATTGTACTCGCATTTTGTAAATTTCGAATGTTTGTTGTTACAAATGAAAGATCACAGTGGGAAGAAATTGGCAGTTTAATGAGCAACGGAATCGTATGAATCAGCAGATCGCAAAACTCTTCGTCTTAATTGTCAAGATTAGTTGTAAACTACTGGATTGGCGCCAAAAAGGCGTTTTTATTTAGGCAGTATTTTTAAGGATGGTGCATCATGGACGCACAATTTCGGTTCTGTAATTGTGTGTATTTTTTGTTGATGTTTTTTTTACTAAAAAACGAGTTTAAACAAACAAAACATAATAATAATAAAGTCGCCAAGAATTTTTTTGGTTCAAAAATTTTGTGACTAGATTTTGTCGATAACCAAATTGGCAAAATAATAATCATAAAATATTGGCAATTTCGGGTTTTGTGACAAAATTTCTTTCGAGAACATATATTTTTGAGGACATATTTTGAGGAAATATTAGCATGAAATAATATTTTTTTAATAAATTTTAAAGAGAATATTTTTTCAAGAAAATTTTTTAAGTTGTTTTACGTTAGATTTTTTGAATATTTTAAGTTGTTTAACGTTAGCAATAAGAAATCGTAGCGGCAAAGTATGCAAATAAGGGTATACTGTCCTACATAAAAAACGGTCAACTTTCATTATTAAACTAAAAAAATTGTCCTTACTTATTATTTACTCCTGACCAGTGTTCAGAAAATGCGACAAACGCTACCGACGACCGAAATTTTGGGAATCATCGACGAACGACGACCGTCGCTCGGATTTTCGGAACACTGCTCCTGACTCAAAGCGTCTGTTAAAAAGTGTGCCTTTTGTCAAAAACTAAGATGAACTCGCAGCTACTTGACCTCATTTTTTTTTGTCTCAATGTGTAAATTACAATTTGGTGTTACTACGTAGATTAATAATAAAACAACAAACTGGATTGTATAAGTTTGATTATTTTACACATTTATAAAGCATGTCATGACAATACGCTTTTAAAACATTGGAAATCAAAAAAGTAAATTCTAGTACTAATATTTTATAATAATAGAACGGGTGAACATTTTTCGGAAAAAAAACCCAGACTGAATTTTAAAAGATCCACCCTGCCAACGCCTTGCGCTCGAATGAAAATTTAATTTCTGAAGAATTTCGAGAAAATCTTAGAAAGCCCAGGAAAATTTTCAGTTATGTTTGGAGACCTTCTTTACTGTACGATTATAGCAGACCCGCTATATTATTTTTTTGAAAACTTGAGTGAGTTGAAAGTATCAATTTCATTTTCCCCGGCTACACAATTGTTGTTTGTATGTTTGTTATGACTGTCATTCGGTTTAATAACGCCTATAGCAATAAAATGTGGTGTTGGAGCGAACTTCACAACTTCGAGTTTGTGGGTTAAAAATTTTAACTTAACCCTAGACCGCGCACTTAGTACTGTTCAGGGACCGCGCAGTGTTGACCAATTGGTCAACGCGCACCAAAATGCCTGTGATTTGTTTGTTTGTGAACCGATCNGATAATTAATTTCAAATGAAAAACAACATGGTATTTTTCGTTGCATACAGACTGTAGAACGGGTGAACATTTTTCGGAAAAAAAACCCAGACTGAATTTTAAAAGATCCACCCTGCCAACGCCTTACGCTCGAATGAAAATTTAATTTCTGAAGAATTTCGAGAAAATTTTAGAAAGGCCAGGAAAATTTTCAGTAATGTTTGGAGACCTTCTTTACTGTACGATTATAGCGTACCCGTTATATTACATTTTTTGAAAATTTGCGTGAGTTGAAATTATCAATTTCATTTTCCCCGGCTACACATGACTGTCATTCGGTTTAATAACGCCTATAGCAATAAAATGTGGTGTTGGAGCGAACTTCACAACTTCGAGTTTGTGGGTTAAAAATTTTAACTTAAAATGGTGTATTTTTGTGGTACCTGCGGTCGATTCGTCCTCCTTCTGAAACAACTGTAGTAATTGAAGTCCTCTGCCCCTCAGAAAGAATAAAAAGCTTGAAAGTCTGTCTTTGTTCGATGTTCGTTGATTCCATTCTTCACTTCTCAAACTCAAAACTTCTCGCGAACATCTGACGAATTGGGAACCATATCGATCCACCATGCTTTAGTTTTTTTAATCTCTCTTTTTTCTCTTTGGCTAACCCAAAAAATCTGGCAAAAATAGGGATTTTTCAGCATCCATTCGGTTTATCTTTTTTTCGGCTGCCCGCTATCTTATGACAATAACAAAAAAATTTTGTCAAGAAAAACAGTAAAATGGTTTTGATCAGCGTTTTCGTTTTTTCTTTTCCTTGCCGTGCGCTGATTGGTCGACTGGGAAGAATGATTTGGTGAAATTCGACGTGCGAATGAGTCAAACCAGTCAAAATAAGCCAAAACATTCTCAGCCAATAAAAATCGAGATTGAAAATTAATTGTTTTTTCAGAGATCAGTTTCAGCAAACAGTTCGATCATTTTTTTTATTGAGTCAGAATTTATGATAAAATATGGATGGTATTTTGGTTTCCTTATGGCTACATTAATGGCCTTTATATGGGGTAAAATGGGTTTGGTGTTTCACCGGGGATTTTTGGGAAATCTGGCTTTCGTAAATTTTTTTTGTTAAAATTGTATTTTATAAAATAACGGATTACATTAAAGCCATTACAATAAAGCATATTGTAAAACTCAGAAAATTAGTAAAAAAAAAGTGTAAAAATGAAATTCATAAAATGCCTGTAGAGGGCTCTAGAATTTTTCGGAGGTAAAAAAATTGACCTCCGAAAAATTGTAGAGCTCATCCAGACTTTTTTGAATTTTATTCTCACACTTTCTCACTAGCTTTTTGAGCTCTATAATATGGCCGAAACACTTTTTTTTATAAATAGGCCTTATAGGCCCAAAATAATTCATTTCAGCGAAAAAATGTCTCATTGTACGGGACCGGGCCGTATAAGATATATAATATATCATATATATTATATATGCTATAAATCGATACTTTGAGTCATTTGATGATTAATTATTTTGCTGACGAAGCAAAATGATCTAATAACAATTTACTTGAAAATAGTTATTTATTCAAATAATCCATATTTTTTTGTATTAAGAATGCCGAAAGACTTTGAAAGACTGCCCGAAAGTATTGTTCCGATTAGGTATCATTTACATTTATATCCAAACTTACAAACATTCAAATTTGGTGGAAAGTTGGAGGTTGAACTCGATGTCAAAAAAGCAACAAAGGTGGTTTTTTATTCACCCCTTAGCATCCGGGTAGCTTGGTGCGTAGTTGATTTCTTTGAAATTTCTCACATTAAAAAAATTAAACCACAGGGCGTAGGCTAATCGAGTACAAAATAAATTTAAACAAAATATAAAAAACCACCAATGTCAATTTTATGTTACGCCGCGGAACTAGAAATTAAAAGTGCAAGCGTTGGGGATCAAGAAGCAACAATTGAACTGTTGGATTCGGAGGAAAGGGTACGATTCGACTTTTCAAACGAGATACCGGAGGGCCCTTGCAAACTTTGTATCGATTATTCTGGTATTCACAATGACAAACGAATGGGATTTTATCGCTCAAAGTCCGTGGTGAGTATAAATTATACTGTATAATATTTATAGTAGGGTAAAAAATGAAAGTGGGTACATATTCAAGCGCTAGAGAGCATACAAAACCTGCGGTATAACTGTCGAAGCGGGGGAATATATGTTATCAGTTCATGTGTTCTTCGCAAAAAATGTTTGTTATCAGATCTGCATCCCCCCTCGGAACTGATAGGAACCCAATCTGATATAATCCAGCAATTACGAGCTCAAATGTAATTTCATAGAACGCTGATGGCGTGGAGGAATATTCCTTGGCTACGCATTTTGAGCCAGTCCAAGCTCGGTTTGCCTTGCCATGTTGGGATGAGCCCAAATTACGCGCAAAGTTTGTTGTAAAAATGACAGTTCCGTCCAATAAAACGGCATTGAGCTGCATGAATGTTACTGGAATTGAGAAACATGAAAATGACTTGACTACAGGGGGGCTGTGTAAGAATCTGTTTAATAGTAATAGTCATAGCCTATGAGTCACAGGGTAAATTAGGGTAATTTATTATAAATTAGTTCGAATATTATTTCTATACTTTCTTGGACCGGAGGGTCTACTTTAACTTGAGGGTCTACTTTAACTTGTGCCTCAAAAATAATGCAAAAATTGGTAGGGTGAAATCTCATTTCATTACTTGATTGTACGTTTATAAAATTGAAAATTTTTAATTACTTGGAGTAGTATTTTCCAGTAAAGATTATCGTTATAATCACGGCGTGATTATATTATCGAGTATACATAAAAAAATTATTTCGGTCAATCATTATACCGCGGTTTTCAGAGAAAGCGTTTTTCGGTAAAATTTCGTTGAAATTCCCCGAAAAAATAAGTTTTCTCCAAAAGACCGCGGTGCCTTATAGTAGTGACTCTTATTTGATTGGGATTCATTGCGCACACCCCCTGTACAGTTTCATTCGCCGAAACGCCACTAATGTCAACTTACTTGCTCGCCTTCTGCGTCGGCAACTATGATTTCGTCGAGAAGAAAACAAAAACGGACACTCTTGTCCGCGTCTACACAAATAAGGGTGACGGAGATAAGGCGGATTATGCGCTCGAAGTTGCCGTCAATTGTCTCAACTGGTATCAAGAGTACTTCAAAATTAACTTCCCNCAAGTTCAACGTGTCACGTGATAATTGGGGTTAAATGTACGGGTTTTGGGCCAAACGAACTTGGGCAAAAATTTTAAAATTTCTTTTTTCGAACTGAACAAAACTGTATTAACAGTTTTTTTTTTTCGAAAAATTGACTTGTCGAATTCTTATTTTTTCTTCTCTTAGAGTAGTATTTTCCAGTAAAAATTATCGTTATAAATTATAACTTATAATCACGGCGTGATTATATTATCGAGTATACATAAAAAATTATTTCGGTCAATCATTATACCGCGGTTTTCAGAGAAAGCGTTTTTCGGTAAAATTTCGTTGAAATTCCCCGAAAAAAAGTTTTCTCCAAAAGACCGCGGTGCCTTTTAGTAGTTACCCTTATTTGGTTGGGATTCATTACGCACACCCCCTGTACAGTTTCATTCGCCGAAACGCCACTAATGTCAACTTACTTGCTCGCCTTCTGCGTCGGCAACTATGATTTCGTCGAGAAGAAAACAAAAACGGACACTCTTGTCCGCGTCTACACAAATAAGGGTGACGGAGATAAGGCGGATTATGCGCTCGAAGTTGCCGTCAATTGTCTCAACTGGTATCAAGAGTACTTCAAAATTAACTTCCCACTGCCAAAATGCGATTTGATTGCCATTGATGATTTCACGGGAGGTGCAATGGAAAATTGGGGATTGATTACATTTAGGTCCAGTTGTTTGTTGTTTGACCAGGCAAAATCATCTACAGCAACAAAGGTTTTTTTATTGAAAATGCAGTAAAAGTTATGAACTCGTTATCTTTTTTTGCTGATCTGCGAGTTTCCAAAGGAGAAAATCATATTTGAATAAGAATTTGAAAAGTGTCTTGTAAAATATTTTTTGAAACGTTTTTTAGAAAAATTTTGTTTGTAAAATAAATGGAAAACTCTTATAGAAAACTTTATGGAAATTTTTTTTTTTGGAAGTTATTATTATTATTATTTATTTATTTTTTTGAAAATGTAGAAAGTTGTAAGTTTTCAACAAAAATGGATGCCTCATTTTTGCAGTTACTTTTCTGGCCGAGTCAGATTTTTTGTTTACAGATTTTTTGTATGATTAATCGTATGCACTGTATAAGTTAAATCGTTTGTTTTGATGTATTTTTATTGACTTATTGTTACAAAAGCAGAATAAGTTGAAGGGGTTTTATAGAATAATTAAGAAATAATGTGCGAATTACGGGCATAGTATACAAAAAGATAATTAACACGATGTAATTGTTACTGGAATTTTTGATTATGATGCTAGTGAGATTTTTTTTTGGTTGGTGCCGGTTCCAAGCGGTTAAAATGGCCTGCAATTTGTAGTTTATGTTTTACACTAATGGTTGCGCGGGAAACGCGTATTTCCACATAAACACAAGGCATACAATTTGAAGGCACGTTTGAAAAAATGTTGCTGCATTTTTTTGTAGGGCGATTAAAAAATCACCGCAGCATCCATTGTCGGAAAAACATCCTATAAATCCAGAACCAAAAGAAAGTATCCCAAAAGCGGAAATTCCAAACAACATAAAAATACAAAATGCTTTTAGTGTTTCATTTGAGTCGAGTTTAATCGCACACATGCCAAGTATTGGTGTGACAATTATGGTGAAGAAGCCTGAATATAGTTGGTATTTGGCCAGTCGCTTTTTTGGGTAGCGTATTTCTGAATCTTCCAGATCGTCTGCGAAGTCAAATGTTGGTACTTTTTTGTACTTTTTTCGTAGCTTCTCTCCAATTGAATAAGTAATATGTAGTCCGGCTATGATGAGTTGTGTGACGATAATCCAGAAAACAACTATGATATCGTTTGCTTCTGCATCCGATACCCAAGGCGTGCCCAAGTGCTGTTCTGGGGACCAAATTTCTTCGATGTTATCTGTAATGGTTAACATTCTTTAATCAAAAGTTTTTATTGTATGGTGTAAACGAATATTTTTTAAGTAGTATAAGTTTTCAATTTCGAACGTCTTTTTATGCGACCATACCGAGTAGTGGTTAAACAGTTAGATTCTTGGTCTCTGATTGGCAATCAAGAAAACCATCGGCAAATAAGGCCGAGTGTCCAATAAAATAGTCGATAAGATCAGCACCTGGAAGACCTTTGAGATAAACCAATTATACAATTTGGGATTTCTAAAAGTAATAATATTATGATTTTATCAAAATCAGATTTTAAGGTTATAAATCATATAATATATTCCAGATTGAAAATATTTATTATATTTTTTCATAAGATTGTGTTGTTTTATGTCCTGCTTTCTCATTAATGTCTGACATTTTGTCCGTTGGTTTTTTCAACACAATACTTTTGTACTGGTATGACTCATACCGTATGAGGAAAAAAGTGTCACTGAGCAACTTTTGCTTGTAGGTTTAAAACAGTACTCGGTCTTATCTATTGTACGACCCGCGTCGAGCTCGGTGACAAACTGACGACCAACACCAGTATAATATTTTTTTGTTAAAAAAGTGAAGTCTACCATTTGTATTTAGGTCACATAATATAACAAATTATCAGAAATATTTTTTTATTTTTAAGCAACGCGTCGCGATCGTTGTAGCCCACGAGTTGGCTCATATGTGGTTTGGCAATTTAGTTACAATTGAATGGTGGACGCATTTATGGCTAAAAGAAGGCTTCGCGACATTTATGGAATATCTCTCCATTTCTCATATTTATCCCGAGATGAGGATATTTGAATATTTTCTCGCCAATGATTATAATATGGCAATGACATTAGATGCTATGGATTCATCTCACCCAGTTGAAGTTCCAGTCAAGGTTGTTTGCCAATCTATTTTGTGGTAGTATACTACATACATAGTATGACATATTGCAAATAAAAGTAGACGCCCATCGGTGGTAGGTCATTTGCACTATTTTTTAGTACAATACCGATGGAAGGGAAAAAACGTTAAAACTTTTTATTTCGAGCAATAATAAAAAACAGTGACTAATGATTTTACAGAAATATTAACCGCGGTTGATAACCTAATAAAGCACCCAGGCGAAGTGAATGAAATCTTTGACACGATTTCGTACAAAAAAGGCTGCTCTCTAATCCGCATGTTATATGCATGGATCGGAGACGGTAACTTCCGACAGGGCATGCATAATTATCTGAAGCGTTTTTCGTACTCTGCCGCATCAACCGAAGACCTCTGGACCGAGCTTGAATCCGCCTCGGGACTACCTGTACGAGAGGCCATGCAGGATTGGACCGGATGCATGGGGTTTCCGCTTATCGAGGTTGAAATTGCGTCCGAAAATGAGACGGAAATGACACTCAAATTGACGCAGTCAAAGTTTTCGGCGACCGGTTCGTCTGACCCATCAGGCAAAATCTGGCATGTTCCTATGGAAATTAATTCTCCTGGCGGTATACAAAAATGTCTAATGGATACAAAGGAATATACTGTCAAGCTCGGGGTTGCTAACTTAAAAGGGACGGCTTTCAGCATTTGCATTTGTTTAATACTAGTACTCAACCGGATTGATGCTAAAGTTAATTTAAATGATCATCACTATGCCTCAGTACAATCAACTTGTAATTTGACCCGTTTAAAACGCAGTATAATTTATCTTCAGGTGTCACATTTATTTTTTCTTTTTTTGATACATTGTCTTAGAAGTCACTTTATATATCAAGAACTGTTTTTTTTTTGATGCAATCATTTCACAGGAGCTATCATTTCATGTGAAATTTACTTTCATAAACAAATTTTTTCTGTGAGTAAAACTTCTATGAATATGCCTAAAATTTCATTTTATTGTTAAAAAATGCAGAAAAATGATTTTGTTTGTGCTTGTATCCCGTTATTTTATATCACATATATAACATATACTTATATACGATATAAGGGAATCACATGATAAATTTGACTCCTTTTTGTTAAACATAACTTGTGCTCAATTCACAGTGAACCCCATTTGAAGATTCAAAACCTAAAAACTGCCAACAGTTTCGTCATGATTAATTCAGGCTCGGCGGGATTCTTTCATGTTAAATATTCTCCCGAACTATCTAACCGTCTGATGGTTAATTTAATAAGTCTGAGCACAATCGACCGACTCAAGCTCTCGTCGGATTTGTTTTGTCTTTGTCGAGCCGGGCTCGAATCCTCAGTCAAATATCTCGAGCTGTTCAAGGCGTATTCTGCCGAAACCGAATATGCCGTACTGTCCGATATTCTAGATGGCATAAGCGTTTTCAAATCATTTGCTGAGCATTTANCTGCAAATAAAATCGGTTGGGAGGCGCAAGAGGGCGATGGTCATACGGCGCCACTTTTGCGTGCCTTACTTTTTAGACATTTGGGCACAGCGGGACATTTGGAAACGACCGAAAGTTAGAGTGCTCAAACCATATCATGTACACCATCTAACCAGTTATGTTAACACCATCAAATATCAAAAACTATTAACATAATTTTGTTAACATAATGGGGTAGGGCGTGGGTGATTGTTATCATAACTGGGTAGGGCGTGGGCGTAAACCGAAGTTCATCAAAGCTCAAAAAGTGTAAACTAATTCCGTTATATTAACACGTTTTGGACTAAAACGTTTATTGTTTTTTGCCTACGGCCCACCTAAACTACAACCATTCTTATTCGCTGTTTTAGCCTAAAACTTTTAGGGTTTTTTCTAAAAAGAATCAGAATTACTTCTATTCTTTAGAGCGCTCTTATTTATTGTTTTTTTAAACCAATTAGTATAACTTAAATTAAATTATATATAATTTATATAATAGTTGATATTTTCCGCCAATCCATTAGTATAACCCAATTATCTACAGTTTTACAGACGAGCTAGTGTTAACATTTTTAGGTAGTGTATAATGGTAAAATAATAAATAATTTTATATTCGAAAATCTGGTTTGAGTATCCTATGGAAAGAGCACAACAGACATTTAAAAATATCAAATCAAATCAAGGATTTGCGGATCCAAATTTGAAGAGTGCAATTTTTGCGATTTGTGCCTCAAATGCTTCAAGTCTTGACGATTTCTTTGCTTTACATAAGTCGTATAATCTTCAGGAAGAAAAAGATCGCATTGAAGCGGCGATAGGCAGCCCAGGGTTCGAAATATGTTGATCACAAATATTTTTGCGAAAATCTAATACTGCAAAATATTAAAAATGTAAGAAAAATTATCTCCCAAAAATCTTATAGCGTTAAAGAGACGCCATAGCATTTAGACGACTTTGTCGCGTTAACTTAACTTTATTGTGTAAAAAGATTTTGACGCGTTATCGTTTTTTTTTCGGGTACTGTAGTTAGAATGTACATGTTTATGAAAAGGGATCCTCAAAATGAACCCTCAAAAAGCGTTAGCAAGCACGAACTTATAGAGAAAGTGATCGAATTTGCATTCAGCGGGTCGGTCCGCCACGGAGATATCCCGCACGTGCTGTGTGCCTTAGCACGAGGTTCGGCCGATGGCAGGGAATACGTCTGGAAAATCATAAAAACCAAAATCGATTTTTTGAAGGAAAAGCTGGGCGGCCAGTTTCTCCTATCGGGAATGTTAAAGTCGGTTATTTCCGGATTTTTGACCGAAGAAAAGATGAATGAAGTGGAGACATTTTTCAGCGAAAATCCAGTCAACAATGCATCTATGGCTATCAAGCAAGGTACTGTTCATAAATTGGAAACTCTTGGTAGCCAAAAACAAATATTGACCTTCAGTATGGGGTAAAATAACGAGCTAGCTGCTTTCTCAAATTTGGTGTTATGATAGGTTTAGAAATTAGAAAAGCGGGTAGCACGTTATTTTACCCCATACTCTATGGGCCATAGACTATGGGCCATACTGTATATACTTTTTATGATTTAAAAAATATGGGTAAGTTAAAACGACATTTCACGGTCCATAATTCCATAACGGGCGTTTATCCGATAACGGACGTTTTTTAGTACCCGAAAACGTCCGTTATGGAAGTGAGGACTGTATTTGACAATTTTATTTTTAGGGTTGGAAAATATAAAAATTCGTGCGAGCTGGCTCAAAAGAGACGACGAGTCCATTAGAAATTTTTTAAAACAGTAAAATTTCTGCAAAAGCATGTCTTATGTGACCAATTAAGTGAACAGTCCAGAACGATTATTCTTGTTTCAGTTTCTTAAGTATTTTAATAAATATGTTCCAAACTAAATAAAGGTAGTTTATTAGGTTGTTATTTTTATTTGAATTTTCGATGAAAACTAGGGTAAAATTCTTAAACATCTGATAGATACAAATACAAGTATTAAAACCTAAAAAACTATTTTTGCACTTGAACTCATTCATGACACCTTTTAGCCTAAAATTTTTAGGATTACCGAAGTCGACTAGTATATGTACATATACGGCATGTATAAAAATGATGTGTATTTGTTAAAAAAATGACCACACCGTCCTTAAGTTTTAAAATTTGTTCATTTTTACAGTTTTACTGTGTTATCTGAAATATAACGCTCCAATTGAGCTCGTAATGAGCTGCTCATTAATTCAAGTGTGTATTATGCCAACAAACTGTAGCTAAGTGTGGAGGTTTAGAATCCTGATTCCGCATCATATTTCATAACACCTTTATTCAAATTCTGGAGAAAAAAATAGTAGAAAAGAGATACATATATAATATTTGCGGTGTTTGACAACCTACCAATGTAATATGATATTTATACCGTGCTAAAAGTATTTTATGAATATATTATCATGAATGATCGGGATCGTTCAAATAACCGTGAAAATGAATGAAGAAAATTGTTTGTAATATTAAAGATCAGTAAAGGGGTGTTTGTATTTTAGGCTTTATCGAGATCATTCTATTATATTTCTATAAAGCCTACATTTTATTTATTTTTATATCGTTCTTTTTGGAAATGTTCTATCGACGACTTTTATTAGGCATATTTTCCACGAATTAAGGGCCTTTTAGAGCGCTCCGTGTTCATTTACACGAATGTAAATGGGAGTTAATGGACTTTCTAGGATAATTTTTTGTTTGTTTGTGCTAACTTTTGGTTATTTATCTCTTTTCCACGGTTCCATCATGTGTGTTTTTTCTATAGACCATAACTTATGGTCCATAAGGTTTCATATCCGAACTATTTTCCTATTATTTGAAATGTGGGAAAAGGATAAAAATCAGGGAATATCGTGTAATTATTTCAATAACCACATAAATATTAAAATAAAATTTTGTTTTATATCAATAATACTTCATTACATCAAGATTACTTATAAACACCCTTGTAACAAGGCTAACCGGAACGTTAAAGATAAGTATCGGAGAAGTAGTTGCGTTAGTTACTTGCCCAAATTGCTCTAAATTGCCCAATCTCTCCCTCAAAGTCCGATTAGTCGTGGCCAAACATATTTATGTGACGAGAGCGCCATCCCCAAAAAACGCAAAGACGCTCCACTTCCTCCAACTGTAGGGCATCTACTCCGTTAAATTGACTGCACCAATTGAAAAAAATGAAAAACTTTTGATCATACATTTGACTTATTTTTACTGATGAAATTTTAAAGAGCGTAAAGGCTTGGAAAATGTCATGTTGCAAAACATAACAACACTCGTTATAACAAAAATTTCAATTGGCGGCGCATGAGAGCTGATAATTAAGAAATATCATAATATCACGATTCGACGCGCTGTTAGAGGCTGGAAATCACCGAACGACTCATGGCAATTTCAATTTCGGAACTTTCTAGACAGTTAAAAGGGTATACCAAGTACCACGCAATAGTATTTATTGGCACTTTTGTTACCTACGCTTTTTACCATGCCGCTCGTAAGACATTGAGTAATTCGAAAGATTCAATATCGATATTTTGGTCTAGGGATGTACATGTATGAAAAACTTAAATTATAAGAACGAGCATCTAACGTCTATATAGGCGTTGCTGAAATTCTGACGATTTTTACAAAAGTCAAAGTTTTGTCAAATTGGACGATATGTTTCAAAGACTTTGATCATCATTGGAGTGCATTTGCTAAGTATCTTAGCCTAAGTTCTATGCTATTTTTTCGACAAGACACGTAATTTCGTAGACGACAAAATGGTTAAACGCATAATAATATGCAGTTACAGACGCCAGTGCCGTAGGCGCNGAGCGCCTGTAACTGAATTGACAAGCGCGCCTATTGGCTCATGCTTTTTAGAGGCGCCTCCTATTGGCTAGCGTCCTTTAGCCACGCGAACAACTCCCCGCGCAGCTTCTAATAGAAAGTACATAAAATTCATTTCCATCCCTATTTAGGACTCATGAAAATTTCAATAAAACTTTGCCATTGCCACACAATTTACATTTTTGGAAGAAGGACACCATGTTTGACTCCTACAGCGAGGCCGGTATTTATTTGGGTATTCTGGACACCGTTTTTATGGTATTTTATGCAATCGGACTGTACATTTCGGGTTGGCTCGGTGAGAGGCTAAATTTACGGACACTTTTGACGGTTGGCGCAGGTAGCAATGCGGTCGCCCTATTCGTGTTCGGTTGTGTTTTACCGTGGGCAAATTGCAAATCGTTTTCGGTTTGGGCAGTCGTTTGGGGAGTTAATGGATTGCTCCAGTCGACTGGTTGGCCAACGGCAGTAGCCATTATGGGCAATTGGTTTGGATTAGAGGGTCGTGGGGTTATTCTTGGAGTGTGGTCCTCATGTACATCAATAGGGAATATTATAGGATAGGTTGTTAAATTATTGTCTTTCTCGGTACATGTTGTTCAAGTGGATTGTTCTTACTTTGAGAAAGCGGTTTTTTATTATTAATAATAAGACTTGAAGTCTCCAGATCGGGGAAGCAGTTAATGTCCCTGATCTTGTAAACTACACCCCTGGGCAGTTATCTTGCGAAAGTATTTTGAAAGACACAGGAATAGAACGGCGCAGGGCGTAATCGGAAAGTAAAATTAAACGGCTAAATAACCAACTGAACGCGCAATTGTCGAAGATTAAAATGATATCAATAGACCCGGATTTGACTGCTTTGCAGCGCGTTATTTTTTAGACAATTATGTGAAATTATGTCTAGTATAGCGCGCGTAGCCTCGAACGGAGAGGTTTGTTAATACTCATTTCATTAATACACTAGACCACCAAAAGTAGCTCAATCACATTTTTATATAATGCACTAGACAAAGAAATAAAGCCTAAATCCATCCACTACGGCTCTCAGCTCTCCCTCACTCAAACGCGTATATTTTGAGGCTGAATATCCTGTATTTTTAAAATATATTATTATATAAAGATTTGAAATTTGCCTTGATCCAAATGAATTTATCAACCTTGATTATGGGCGCATTTATGGTTAATCAATTTTTACACTATGGATTTCAATATTCCTTCTTTTTTGTATCGATTTCCCTCCTGCTGGTCTCAGGCTTTATTTTTTTTACAATTGTCGAAGAGCCGTCTTTGGTTGGTCTCCCTTCAATTGACTCGGCCCAGGGGGACGAGGCCCCAATCATCAATGATGATGATGACGACGAAGAGTAAGGGTGCACAAATATTTTAAGCCTCCGACGTAAGAAGTCATCATTTTAATTAAAGGGCTACAATCAAGGAAGTCACTGTATGGGGTCGAATTTTTTTACAGCTGATGACCTTGAACGTTTGTTCAGTGTTTTCATAAAATTACTACAGTCCTTAACCATTTAAATTATTACTTTAGTCATTTTGTAGGGAAACCCACGCAGTGTCCTAATCCACTAAAAATATGGCTGTAAAGTATAGATGGCTGTAAATTAGATACAGTCAGGTATCTCTAGATGTGCATTTTCGATTTACGAAAAACGTGCACATCTAGAGAGACATTGCTCGTGGTACATACGGACAATTTGACCGTTTTTCTAGAAGAGTTGGTCAAATAACCCTATAAACGTGATATGCGGATTCTGCTGAAAAATGCGGGAGCGTCCCATATGGACCTGCTTTCGTCCTTGTTTCTGAGCGCAGCAGCGGGCGACCGAAAATAAAAAAAACGAGTTTAAGCACGATTATGAAAAATTTGCTCTGACTGATTAATTGTTGGACCACACCGTATTGAACGATATAGTTTAGGATCCATTCGTCACGCATTATCGAAAATACAGTTTAATCACGTCTTTTTGGCCCAATCAGAACATTTCAAATTTTTTTCTGGGCAAAAATTATGAAAAAAGTGAACATCTAAAGAGACTTTTTGGAAAAAAAATACGACAAAGAACGTGCAAATCTAGAGGTATTTACAAATTTTCGTGAAAAAACGCACATCTAGAGAGACCTGACTGTATTATATTTTGCTAATTGATTGGGACACCGCGTGGATTTTTCTACAAGAAGATTAAAGTAAAAAAGTGTTAGAGTCCAACGAATATACATAATCCATACCGTAATTTACGGTGGTTGCTCTGGATAATGAAACTGTTTGCTCAGTTGATATTATTTTTAGACTTAACTCATGCACTCCCGGAGTTAAAAATTTAAACTATGAACACGCAGTGCAGTCCCTCATAAGATGTAATAAGTGTGTTGTTTTTTTTCAGTACATGCATCCCTAGCAAAGAGATAACAATTGCCAAAACAAGCGTGTCGTTCGCGACCGCAATGCGGGTACCCGGCGTGGTACCGTACGCACTCGCATATTTTGGCCTCAAGCTAGTAAACTACTCTTTCTTTTTTTGGCTTCCGTATTATTTACACAATGAATATGCTTGGAATGATTCGGTTTCCAATTCAGTTTCGACTTGGTTCGATGTTGGTGGAATATTGGGTGGCGTTATGGGAGGCATTGCTTCGGATTTGTGGGGCCACAGAAGTCCAGTCGTTTTCGGAATGTCCCTCGCCGCCGTTCCTGCCCTAATCGGATTAGTAAGTTCACCTAATGATAAGGAAAGGATTGTCAATTTTTGAAAATTATTTATCAGTAGATGCTTAAGGAATCATTTTTTTTGTAAAACGTGAAAGCACCGTGAAGTATTAATTAGTTTGTGAATATCAACCCGGAAATTTTGGGCAACGCAACAAAAAAAGTGGTAATGCTTTCGTCGAAAGCCGTTTTGAGTAGAAACCACGTCTTTGAAAAAGTGTTTTACGAAAAAACAAAATTGGTTAACCAAGAGAACCCAAAGATCTATTCAAAAATTCCCCTAAAAAATATTTGTTTAAATCCAAGTTTTTCTTCGAACGTTCGAAACGTGTTCTTTGAAATTTTACGAAATCATTTACTAGGAAATTCCATGAAAAACTTTTCTGTGAAGAAACACGGTGTATTTTCGGTATACGTGGTTATTTTACTAGAGCATGCATGTTAAAGAAAAAAAAATTGGCCAACTCTACTCAGGCAATAGTTTCGCTCCTTATGATATTTACTGGAGTTTTTATTGGTGGCGCATCGAACATAATCGGCGGAGCGTGCGCTGCTGATTTGGGTAAAGCCGCTATCGTACTAGGCATGGGCCCCGCCGTGGCTCTAGTGACCGGTATCATTGACGGGACCGGGTCCTTTGGGGCAGCATTTGGCCAAATTGCTATACCATTTATGGAAGAAAACCTGGGATGGAACTCGGTTTTTATAATGTTCATGGTTATGTCGATCATGTCAGCTATGGTTCTTTTGCCCGTCGCCCACCGAGAGCTCTATGGGGGCAAAAATATAGTTATCGCTAAAATGACGATAAATAGCGAACGGATAGACATGGATTTACAACCCTAGATTCGTTTATTATTTCATTGTCACGCGTCGCAATAAAATGAAACACCAATTGAAAATTAAAAAAAAAACACAAAACTAAATGCTTGAAAACTGCCTATGCTTTCACAATTTGCCTGCTTCATCATTTTTTCACCGCAATCTTTCGGTATATTGGNAGACCCCGTAGGGCAAAACGGGTATTGGTGACCCCCCCTCAACTTTTCGAGAAAATTCGATTGACGGTGTTATTTTTTGCGTAGGTTGGAGATTTCAAACAGCTCTCTAGCGGGCCCTGGTGGCCCAAATCAATTTCTGAATAATCAGATCGACGTAGTTTGACGAGCTCTACAACTTGGCTTTAAAAGTTTTTTTGAATTATTGCGAATTATTGTGAATTTTTTAAGTGCGTGTTTATTTACACGCATTTTCCCCCTACGGGTTCCCAAAAACTCATTCCCCCTGAGAGTTAAAAAAAAAACACAAAACTAAATGCTTGAAAACTGCCTATGCTTTCACAATTTGCCTGCTTCATCATTTTTTCACCGCAATCTTTCGGTATATTGGGGTATATTAGGGAGGACACGGTATTATTTCCGTTTGGTCACGAGAATGTCATTTTTCTTGAAACATTTCATGAAACAATTTCTAATTATTTGATATACTGAAGACAATAGGCTATAATTTATAGCCTATAAACCTTCTACCGGCATAATCCGGGGAAAACTCGAATCTATTTTTCTTCATCAGACCTACATAGACTGTACAAAAAGATTTTATGAATTTCTTAAAGATTTTGTTTAAAGTTTACAGGTCCAAATTGGACCTATTATAGAAAAAAATCCGTGAGTCATTTTCCGTGTCCAACTTAACTGTATAATCTGAATTTCATCACTGAATATGGGCCCAAAAATACCTTTTTGCAAAATTAGGCGCTCAAGCCGGTGGTACTGGTGTGGGTCGCCAGTTTGTCACCGAGCTCGACGCGGGTCGTACAATATATACGACCGAGTACTGTTTAAACTTACGAGCGAAATTTGCTCGGTGACACTTGTTTCGTCACGCCAGTACGTTTCGGCACTAGAGAGTTGAAAAGAACAATGAATAGTATCATTCATAGCGTGCTCATTTTTACCAGGGAATAATCTGTGAACTCAAGAATTAAAAGACAAACTTATGAACTTTGCGTTATCTTTATTTAATCTGATTACCAAATTATAGGTACTCAGTAAAAGGAAGCTTCAAGAAACAAATAGTTAGACATGGGCAATTCCAAGAAAGAGGAATTTTTCACAGAACAAGAATTTTTATGTGAACTTTACGGTATGTTTTAAGTTTCACATCAACTTCGATTTAGGGCATATTTTTGTGAAATTGAGGAAGTTGTTTTTTTATGAAGGACCGCACCGTTTGAAGATTTTTTTTTTGAGATAAAAACAGTTTGTGGAATTTTCGAACTGCCTCATAGTTCATCCAAATGTTACATTTTTAACTGGTTGTATTCGTGATTACAGTCCTTAGTTGCATTTGGGATGTTTTTTTTTATTTTCTGGTCGTTTGAATATTGGGAGACATATTATTACTCAAAAATGGCCCTAATGGGAGAAGCGTCTTTATTGGGAATAAGGAACCCTTATAAAAGATTTTAATAGATAAGTTTTAGAAAATAACCATTCCGCAAGCACATAATCTCCGCTAAAGTCGGTTTTGCAAACAAGGTTTTAAGAACGTTTTGAACTTATGGTTTGCGTGAGGTTTAACATGGCAATACTAAATTTTGCGAAAATGTAAACATTTGTAACCTCGAAACGATGTGACCCCATCACTTGTTAAAACATCACTTGATGTCGTAACACCATAAAATAAATATTGAACAATAAAAACTGAACAGTTCAGTCTGAATACGGTAGTTTGCCGCCGGTTTTACTCGTATATAACATGTTTGTACCGCATGGACGAGGTGGTTCGGTTTGTGTTGCTTTCGTGGGTTTGAAATTTTAACCCGCCGTCGGCTCGAATTAAATTATAGTACTTGTGTCCAATATTCTTCGTCTCATAGTCATTTTCGCAATCTCGAAGCCAAATCGAAATGCGGTCGATTTTCTTGCGAGATTGAACAACGGCGCCGTTTATTTGATTCTGGCCGTCACCGAGCTGCTCGCCAATAAGCGCGAGCAATGTTTCGAGCCATTTGGCGTCGAGCTGCTCATTCCGATGCATACGATCGAGCTCAC
The DNA here is from genome assembly GCA_004367875.1 of Oikopleura albicans. Lineage (NCBI taxonomy): Eukaryota > Metazoa > Chordata > Appendicularia > Copelata > Oikopleuridae > Oikopleura > Oikopleura albicans. The sequence continues at coordinate 1,009,285 of SCLG01000014.1, read as the reverse complement.
ACATCCACCGCCCGCCGTTTATGTTCTCGGCGTTCTCCCAGCATGGTGCAATGCCACTACAACATAGTCGATTAGAAATGTGGTTAAAAATAAAACAAAAAAAATTTACTACAAATTATTTAGTGGTCGAAACCACACCGTCTGAATCGGTCTCTTTTCTTTTGTGACGACAGGTTAATCCGCCTAAATTGGCGAAATTTCGACGGATTACCCTCTCGCCACAAAAGAAAAGAGACCGATTCAGTCGGTGCCGTCGAATCAATCGAAGTTTTGTGTTTCGACAATAAAATGAACTAAATTGGAGGAAGATTTTATTTGAGTTTACCGGACGTTATTTAACCCTTATTATTCCCCAACCATCGGAAACAGAAATAAAAAATGTTTACCTTCTGAATATCATATAGTCGCAGCCCTGTGGGAGATGTGATGGAAGTTTCATGTGTTGATAAATGGCCCAGAATTCTTTAACTGTAGTGAATGTTGTTACGTAAACCATGCGCGAATCCCAATCGTTGACGTCATTCCGTAGAAAGTAAACATCCCATGCTGAGTTTAGTTTGACGTCCGGGTAGTCGCTATTTGTTTCGGCCGGATTATAATCGGGACCCTGATCTGATATGATGGATTCAAGGTCAGATGATTCTGTATCGCATTCTAAAAAAATATTATGCATTACGGTAAACATCGCTAGTTCAATATTTTTCAAGGTCAGGCGAACTTTCGTGATTCAAAAACAAGCATGATTAATGACCAATTGAATCATTTGACGCCAACATTTACGTAGTAGAANTTAAAAACGTTTTAAATGACAAATTATCTAGCGGCAAAACTTGGTAATGTATTATTGTTTCTAGATATATTTAGGTTTTTCAAGGTTTTTTCTAGATGTTTTGTAAATTTTATCTAGGGTTTTTTTTCTAGCTTTTTCTAGGGTCTGTTGTAGGTTTTTTACTAAGGTTTTTCTAGATTTTTGTTAGATTTGTCTAAAAGATTATGTTTTTCGGAAACTACTGTAGAAATCGTTAGTTCAATATTTTTCAAGGTCAGGTGAAGATGATGTTCGTGATTCAATTTCGTTAAAAAAACAAGTATGATTAATGACCAATTGAATCATATGACGCTACATTTCCGTAGTAGTATTTTTTTTCTTGCACATTATGGTACTGTGTCAACAAGAAACATGAAAATAAAACAAGAACAAATAGTAGTTTATGGTTTGGATCCGGGCCAGCTTGTCAGAAGACCGAAAACGTTTGACGTTGTATGAAACGTTTCTACATTTTCTGACACTTTTCAAAGGTGTACCAATTAAATGTAGCTAAGGTAATTAAAATTTAACAATATAATATAATATATAATAAGTATTTAACCTTCATGTTAATTAAGTTCAAAAGTTGAAGTGGGTTCATGATATGACATCAAGTGATTTTTGAACTTCCCATGATTTATGAACTTCACAGCCTGTAAACACAGAATCTGTATTTCAGATCATAATGATAAATAAGGTTAAGTTTTTAAATACAGTATTATGATTAAGGGTAGTACGGTCAATTTGTTTACAAATGAACATCATTTTTTTATTTGACCGTGTTGTATGCGTATAATTCACTTCAAGTTAACCTTAAATGTATCATGAATGACTTCAAGTACAAAAACTTTATTTCCGCCAAAAAATTNGGCTTAAACTTCACCTAAGATGAGTCATAGGCGTGAAAATAGAGTATGGAGAATTTGTGGCTTTTTTCAAAAAACTCAAACGGTATATAAAAAATTATGTTTTTCGGAAACTACTACATAGAAATCGTTAGTTCAATATTTTCCAAGGTCAGGTGAATATGATGTTCGTGATTCAATTTCGTTAAAAAAACAAGTATGATTAATGACCAATTGAATCATATGACGCTACATTTCCGTAGTAGTATTTTTTTCCTGCACATTATGGTACTGTGTCAACAAGAAACATGAAAATAAAACAAGAACAAATATTCATGTAGTTTATGGTTTGGATCCGGGCCAGCTTGTCAGAAGACCGAAAACGTTTGACGTCGTGTAAAACGTTTCTACATTTTCACAAGCTAGATGTTCTGACATTTTTCAAAAGTTTATCAATTAAATGTAGTTAAGGTAAATGTAGCTCAATTAAATGTAGCTAAGTTAACTACATTTGAATAATAGAATATAATATATACTATAATTATTTAACCTTCATGTTAATCAAGTGCAGAAGTTGAAGTGGGTTCACATGATTTATGAACTTCACAGACTGTAAACACAGAATATGTATTACAGATCATAATGATAAAGAAGGTTAAGTTTTAAAATATAGTATTATCATTAAGTACAAAAATACCTGAATTCATCAGTTGAACTCTTTATTGTGTGTTAATTACCACTTTATTAGCCCAAAAAGGACGTGGGCTGTAAAAGTTCTAACCTAATATTCTTAGAATAGTATTCTATTATATTCTATATAGACTATATAATATTAGTCCCTATAGGACTCCTTACTCCCTACAGGGACGCTTTTTTCAGAAATTGTTTCCAAAACGTCCCGAAAATGGACATTTTCAAAAATTCTTATTCGGCGTAAGGATTAGTTTTAATTTTTTGGAGTATTATCTGTACCTGACTTGTAGTCGTAGCTGAAAAAGTTGATTTGTGGCCGATATTCATTGCTTATTCCTCTTTTCACGGTCTTTGTTGGTGCAGTAAAAAAATCATTTTGAAATGCATTTCGATGTCTGGTATCCATTGTTTAGTATTTGTCTCTTGTGTTACTCGGCGTGTATTTTTTTTTTATTTTTTATACAATAATTTTAATTTTATGAAAAATGTGTCGCTCTATTGATGTAGATCTCCTCGATCTCAATTTGAGCTAAAATTTATCAAAAAAATATATCTACTTTTTTGTGTTAGAGTTAAGACTGTATATATTTTTCTAATGACAAATTTTAAATGTGTTTTCTTTTTATACTCTGAATGTGAATATCAATGTGAATCATTTGATGCAAACAGCCTACTCATCATTAAACAGGGAGCCAATAAGACGAGGTATTTACCATCTTATGATGAGTGCGCTTGTGACTATTGAGCATTTTTTTTTGTTTTTTCTTCTATTTTTTACCACAATCCTCCTGAAGCTTCCAGACCAGGGCCTCTTGCCAAAAACAGGCGAGAGTTTACATGTTTCTAGAATTCAAATCAACAAAGTGCGCTCGAAGAATCAAGAAAGATTATTTTTGGAGTGCTAATTTTAAACCTTAAGCGTAATATTTGCTTTAGGTTTACCTAGGTTGTCCGTGGGAATTTTTTCCTATCGTATTTATTTTAGATTGTTTTTTTTTATTTTCTTTAGATTTTTTTTTTTTGATTTTTTTCGGGTTTTCTTTTGAATTTTTTTCGATGTTTAAAAATAATTGTAAAGATTATTTTTAGATTGTTTTCAGATTATTTTTAGATAAAAAAAAGTTATAAACAAATCTAAAGTAATTTACTAAAGTAATTTATAACTTTTTTTTTCAAATTTTTACGAAGAAAAATTACGTCGGTAGTGCCCACTTGTTAGTGCCAAATTGACACCTAAAGTTTTAATGGAATTGGGCGTCCGCGGTTAAATTTCAAATTTTGAACTCGTAGGACCAAAAACTCGATTTTCCTAGATCATCAGTTTTCGTTTAGCAACGGCATCATATGACAAACAGCAGAAGAAAAAAATATAGTGAAAGGATACACACAGAAAAAATTTTCGCACATGAAATTTATCGAAATGAAATTTCATGGGCCAAAAAGTACCGTTTTTCGAATTTTATCCTAAAGCCTGATATTTTCACAAATACCGCCAACATATTTTGACAATAAATTAATAAATCATTCCTTTTGTCGAGTCTTTCTATAATATCAATGGTACGCCCAAAAGTACTTGATACCCGTGATAAATATAATGTCAATATATCCCAAAAGTTCATTTAGGTTTGCTATGTTTTTCATTTCCCCAAAAAGACTTGTTTTTGTCCCTAATTTACGGCGAGTTATTCGCCGTCTTTTTTAATAATTAGCCGCATTTTGAGCCAATTTTTTTGATTGAGGTCGAAATCTGCGCGACGATGTTGTCGACATTTTCATAGACGTAGAGTCGTAGCCTTTTGTAGTAAAAATACAAATTAAACGTTCTTGTTGACAAATTACAGTTTTGTGCAATGGGGGCATTTTTATGACGAAATTGTCGACTATACAATGATAATAAAAAAGAAGTCAAATATGACATTCTTCTTCATAGACGAGTATTTAAATTTTGACTAAATTTTGTCTTTAACACTTAATGATTTTGAATATAGTGTTTTGATGTACTTATACTGAAATTTATTTTGGAAAGTTTTTTTTTCGTCCAATTTGCTGGGTCCAGTATACATACTATTCAGCGTTTCACGTGAATCCTAAGCGTTTTTCTATGTTTTTTTTCTAGAAATCCCTTTCTGTACTTTTCTTCACAAAAGTCAATCTACAGTATAAATTAGAGTTTTATTTATGCGGATTTTGTGGTTTAGTAGTTAAGGCGTACTAACTAACTGCTGTGAAACAGTTGGTTCATCAATTAATAATTGATCAATTATGAATCAATGATAAAGTTTTCGCAAGGATGGAAGAATTTTCCGGAATTTTCCGATTTTTTATTGAAGTTATAACTTATAAGTTTTAGCGAAACTACTTGAGTATAATTTTCCCGGGTGAATTACACTTAAGCTTTTGTGATATGTCGTTGATAAAATCTATTTTCGGGAAAATTCTTTCATAGTCCCGGATTTTTGTGAGATTTGAAAGAATCTTGCAATTGGTAATTTTTTAAGTAGGTCAATTTGGCCTTTTAGAAAAGACTAACTTGTGGACTCCACAATGTGGAGTCCACATTATGTGGACCAAGTTATGGTATTTTTTGGACTAAGGTTTTTTTGAAAAAAATTATTAAAAATAATACGTTTCTTTTTAGCAAAATACTAAGAAAAAAATAATAGATAAAAATAAACGCATAAAATAATAAATAGATAATAATAAATTAAATAAAAATAATGGCCCATTAATGGGTAAGAATAAAGAAAAAAAATATGATTCTGAAAAAGAGTGATTATCTCCATTTCTAGAATTAGATCACGATCTGCTGACTAATATTTTGTATTATTTTATTTATGTCAAAACTTATTTTTGATCAACAAATTTTTATTTTATAAAACCAAGATTTATGTGGAGAAAAATCCTCCAGTTTTCGCAATTCACGATAAATTTACGAAAAAGCGTCAAGTAATCACACAATTTCCTTATAAGGTACGTTTTTCATGCGTCACGTAGAGTCACGTCAAGTTCTCTTTTTGACATTTTTATAACAAAATTCTATTTGAGTTTTAACTTAGGAGAATTTTAATATAGGAGAAATATAGCAGTATTTAAAGAATGACGAACATGCCACTTATCATAAACTTTGTTATTCATAAAAAAATATTCAGTTTGCACTTCAGCTGAATTCAGACCAATTCAAACCATGGTTAACTATGTCAACATATAAAGTCCCCATACACGTATAAACGATCCGGTACCGATGAAATCGTCATAAAATTAAATTTGTCTAAAAGCCAATGTACTTTTAGACCAAGTTAATTGTATAACCATTTAATCGCTGCCTACAATTCTCCGTAAAAGTGCAAACTTCGATCAGATAAAAACGGGTGAATGGTACTTTAGCGTGCGTTGTGGGGGCAAGTCACTTTGCCCGAGTCTCAATTGGCTCGATCATTTTGCGCGTCACCCACGTGATGCACCGTCCGGCCCACTCATTGGCTACGCATTTATTTTTCCTCCTTAGAGATAAAATTATGTCGAATTTCACAAGTCTAACTTGCAAATTGTTTACTTGAAGCATTAAAAATTATAAGCAAGAAAAAAAAAACAAAAGAAAAACGAAATAAGAGATTTGAAATATAAACAAAACAAAAGAGAGATTATTTTGTGAAAAAAAAACATATTATGGACGGTGAGAAGGATGATGATATTGAAACGATTGAAAATAATATCGAAACGATTACGAATAATGAAGCCGCCGATGTGGTAAAAATTGAGGTTATAGAAAATGATGAGTCGGAATTGACCCAAAATGATCTTTATTTAAAGTTCATGAAAGAAAATCCGGCATTTTCGAATCAAACGATACACCGACCACCTGTCAACACAGTACCGACCAGTACTTTCAGTTTGGATTATATTTTTTCTCACTTTTTTTTTCTGAAAAATGTGCATGTAGGCGCCGCGGTTTTTGGGAGAATAAGTCTTTTGAGGAAAACTCCGAAAAACTTAACTAATGGAAGCTGAAAGTTCCATTTATAATATTACCATTTTTTGGATAAAAACTTTTTTTTTTTTTTCGGAGAAAAGCTTCTTCCCCGAAAAACCGCGGTGCCATGCGCTGCGTACAAACTTGGGTTGACGGAAGCGTCACCATGACTAATGTTCTGTGCAGGGGATTTCAATCTATTTTTTTGTTTTATTGGGAAAGTTCCGTATTAGGCCCAATAATTAAGTTCCGAATTAGGCCCGATAATTAAGGCCCACAGCGCCTTGAACTTGAGAAAAATAAATCTAATCCTTCAACTTTCGAGATATTTAATTGTTTTTTTTAATTAAATAAAAAATATGAGCATAAAATTGTTGTTTTCGATTTTTGAAAAAAAATATTTTATCACTTTTACGTATTACTAAATGATAAACAATCCAGTGCAAGACAAGCAGATCCGTTTCGAGGCGACGTTTCGACCACAAATGAGTGTATAATAAACAATGGGGGTCGGTCAGCGATTGAACTCCAATTCGGCCAGGGCATTTATCCGATCGTTAAGGACATTTGCATGACCAACGATGACCCCGACAACCTTGATCCTGACGACGTTGAGGAAATTCCTGTACAGGAGCCACCCATCTTATCGATCCAGAGCGGGCCCGAACCTGACCGGAAACCGGAGCGGAAACGCGATGGGCCAAATGGCGCCTGGCTGGTAAAGCGAAATTTCTTACCCCTTAACCCCCAGGAAAAACTGTGCATTGCCAAAGTATTGGAGAAGTATCCCGAAATGTGGCACCGTAAAGTAGCGTTGGCGGCAACGAAGCGCTTTCAACGGCCGGTTACCAAATACCAGGTCCAACGCATTAACGCCAACAAAGAGTCGATTTTGAAAAGTGCGGGTGAGCTGGGCGGGCGCATTGAATTGCTCGATGACCTTGAAAATGAAATGGCCATGGATGAGCGATCCCAAAATAATATCGCCGTTTTTGATACCAACGAGAAGAAGGCATACAATCGGCCAAACCTCCAGGATAAACTGTTTATCGCCAAGTTTTTGGAGGAAAATCCCGGCACATCGCTCCAGAAAACGGCCAATGCGGTGTCACTAAAGCTTGGAAAAAGTATAAAGAAAAATATGATTGCAAGTGTAAAGGCCCGGGCTGTAAACTGACCACAATATTACTGAATTATTCAAGGAGTGGATAACGAAATTTTCTATGAAATCGACCGATGTTCTGAATTCTTAGCGAGATATTTTTGTTCGTTATGTTTTTTCTTTGAAAAAAGTGTCTTATCATTATGGTTGATTGCTTGATTTTATCCGCGTCTATTTAAGAGTCTTAATGTACAAACAGAAAAAAAAATCAGTCGAAATTGAAGGATAAATTAAATCTATCGGCCAATTCAGGGGCATTATTAATGAAAGATCTCTTGGTCGAAAATTGTTCGGTTTCACCTCAAATCTACGTTATAGCCTTTTTTCACCAGGACTTTTAAAATTAAATCCACCCCTCTAGTAACGTAAGTCGTTATTCAGTTTGTATTTTGTCCTACTCTTAATATCCATAGGAGAATGTCTGAAGTCATCAGTAAAATCACTTGATTGAATTAGAAAAAAAGTATTTTACCATTATTTTACAGCCCATACCAGGCAAACAAAGAGTGTATTCTAATGAGCGCCGGAAAACTGGGGAGTATGAATCGGGTCACGAAAATCAAATCCCAAATTGAGCTTCAATTCGAGCAGGAGCTCCTGGCCAAAATTGAGGTCATTCCGCTGTTGAGTTATAATATTGCGAAAAAAGTGGCCGAAACGATTCGAGATACGGAAAAGTATTCCAGTACGGTTTGGTCAAAGCGAACTTTTAGCAAACACTGGTGGTCAACATACTGTCGTAGTTATGGCTTCAAGTACATCGAGAGGCGCGGCAAAATCGGGCATTTTACGGGCGGATGGGTGAAAACGAACGCAGAAAATGACGCCAAAGTTTTGAAAATTACTGACTCGGAAAATGATCCCGAGGTTTTGAACATTCACTCAGAAAATGACACCCAGGTCTTGAAGATTGACTCCGCCTAGTTCCATACATGATTTATGCACCAATTCAAAAAAGGGTTCAATGATCGAAGATAATTATAAAATACAGTCAGGGTTCTCTCGATGTGCATTCATTTGATGTGAATGCCTATAAATGTGGACGGTTTCACGAAAGACCTATTTCCAAAATAGCTTTCTAAGCATACGATATGTAAGTTGGAAAATTTTTAGGAAAAAGTTCCGTCTGAAAACCATGGGCATATTGGAGGTTTCGAGAGACCCTTACTGTATTTTATTCCTTTCGTACACTCCCAAACTTCTTGGCGGAATCTCTGTTTCATAATCGCTGCCACAAATATCTTTGGATTTTCAAAACTTAAAAAATGATAAAATTGCAGTGTATGATACATAAACCTTCTGTAGATATAGAGTAGAGTCTACTCAGTAGACGCAGTAACAGTGTTTAAATGTGTGCCGTAACGGCACACTATTTCGTGAGCTAAAGCTCATGTTTAATTTAAATCCTATAGGGTTTGATCCAATATTGGGTTTGAATATTTTTTTTGGTTATTTTAAGAATTTCTTGTGTCGAATCATTGGGCCCTATTTTGAACATTTCAAACTAGGAATTTCCCTTAATCGGTTTAACCGTTCGATGTCCATTTTTGTGATAGGCCAACGACTGGTAGTCCTGAAAAGGTTTTATTAGCGGCCCTTCATTTGCATTATCATAATGCATGCGTGACCATATATTTGAGAGGCACCGCGTCATTTGGGGCTAAGCTACAATTGGATTGTTACGTTATTACAATTATACGTATTCCCTTCATCTGTAACTTCTTTCTTTTGTTATTCCTCCCAAATGTACCGTGCCCGTTTAATTATTATTTATGTTTCATAACATTCAAAGCATGAAGTATTATAAAAAAATCAAAGATATTTTCAGACTGGAAGTTTCAGCGCCAGGTTCGGTTTTAACGAATTTAATGAATTGAAATTAGTTATTTCAATACTAAGATTCCACTTTTTCTCCGTGGTTGGTTAAATTTACTGCGCATTCACGAATCTTTTAGTGGCTATTTATAGGGTATGATAAGTTGTAAGATATTCGAAGATTAATGAATCGTATTACAGTCATTCACAGGATGTAGCAACTTTTTTATTTAAATTTTTGTTTGTTAGCTTAAGTGGTGCAAAATCGATTCCCCTTTTTGTATGCTAAAAAACACCTAAGGTTAACATCAGTTTATCTACTGTGCAAGTTGTTCTAATGACCAGCCATATTTGTTGTTTACACTGTTAACTTTAGAGTGAACTGATAACTTAACAGATAACTTAACTATATTTCCGATATGGTAACAATGATTTCCTAGGCATGTATCGAAAGTTTTCAAAATTTGAGTTTACATAACTGCGCATACGATCACTGTCTTTTTATTTTGAGTTTTATGGTTTAAAACCTGATTAATTAACCCTTCAATTAATGAAATAAAAGTAAACTGTTACAAACAGTAAAGGGGTAATTATTTTTACGGATAGTTTTTCTAAAAAAATACGCTATTATAGGCAGTTTTTGATGAAATTTGAGAACTTTTGTCATGTATGCTTGAAAAAATTTCGAAAAGTTCATGGGAATCTGTGAGAGTCTCAAAATTTCAGGGAATACTCAATTAAATTGTTAGAACTACCCAAGTGGCTGTTATTTTCATAGTGCATTGTAAAAGTGTATTAATGGTTCCAATAATCTGTTTCCCCATGTACCCATATCTTTACATGAAATATTATAGCTTCTCCAAATGGGCGTTTCTCGTATCAAATTCGCGTTTTTATTTGCATTAAGCTGTTATGCCTACTTTAAAAAAATAGCACCCTACCACCTACTTAAAAAAATAGCCCACTCGGAGAATCGATTAACGAAATAACCATTTTCCATTTTTTTAAAACCATATCACAGTGTTTCTATCACTTTTATGTATCGTATCATATGATAATTAGCATCCTTCCATTTGTGTAAATAAATTCGCGGAACGAAAATTATTGCCGAAATTTACGCGCGCCCTTATTATTGTGGTGAACGTAAACAAATGTCTTTGTTATTGCAGGCTATGATTTTTGATATATGATATAAAAATAGACGATTGCTTATAAGGTCTGATATTTGGTAGCTTATAAGGTCTTTTGGTGTTTCTTGCACCAAGGCCTTATGGTCCTTTTAGCACCGGGATCTTAATTAGATGCTATTACACCGTCTAATAGTAAGGCATTATGGTCTTTGAAAATGCATTTAAGGTACTATGGTCATTTTTATTTAAAACCTTATTACCAACTTCTGTAGATACAGTCCTCGACCCTAAACGATTGACAAAAATACGAAATCCTTGCCATTTCGGAAACGAGAAACTACTACTCAGCGTTTTACATGAATTTCGGCCGTTTTTTCTTTTTTTATTTTCTAGATAGCAAAACTTGAGGTTTTCCGCACGTCAAACATATCGAATATGGCCATCTAGAAAATGCGGGAGAAAAGACAGCGGTAATTAAGGACCGGTCAGTCCCTTTGTTTACAAAAAGTACGTTCGGGAAAAACGCTATAAAATTTGTTCTACAAGTGTAATTGTCTTATTTCTTTTTTTGTTCTTGAAGAACAAGGCTTCTACTTTCAGATGATGTTATTTAGGTTGTCATCATTACTAGTATTGACCGCCTACGGCGCGCTTGAACTTCAGTTAAACTCGAACTTGAGCTGCCCATCACTTGAACAGTGTTGACGGTATTGATTTCATTTTTGTGACCAAATCTTCATATAGAAGAGGCGCACATTTTTATGTGGGCTTTTTTTCGTCCGAGGTCTCGAACAAAAAATATCTCGAAAAAACTCCTAACATCGGACAAAATTTTAATTTCGTGACCTTGAAAATTAATGAACGAGAAATGATATCAAAAAACGCCCACATGCGATTGCCGGCAAGAAGTGTCTGCGTAATATGCCGAAAAAACTAAATCAATACCATGAACAGTACTAAACTGATGGACGAGGTTTGGAAAAAAAGTCACNTGAATAAAGTAAGAAATGAATAACGTGTAAAGTGCAAAAAGGGTAATCGGGCGAAAAAAAATCGGGGAATGTGAATAAAGTATGTTTGGTTTAAAGTGTAAGTGGCCAGAAGTTGAAGTGAGCGAAAGTTATTTGAGAATAAAGTCAAATTGGTCAAAAGGTTAATCGGTCGAAAACTTTCGCCCGATTAACCTTTCGCCAAAAATAACAACAGACCGATTCAGACGGTGCCAATTGAAATTAGTTATTTCAATACTAAGATTCCACTTTTTCTCCGTGGTGGGTTAAATTTACTGCGCATTCACGAATCTTTTAGTGGCTATTTATAGGGTATGATAAGTTGCAACTAGTTGTAAGATATTCGAAGATTAATGAATCGCATTACAGTCATTCACAGGATGTAGCAACTTTTTTATTTAAATTCCCCTTTTTGTATGCTAAAAACACCTAAGGTGAACATCAGTTTATCTAATGTGCAAATTGTTCTAATGACCAGCCATATTTGTTGTTTACACTGTTAACTTTAGAGTAAACTGATAACTTAACAGACATCTGATCAGCGTCTGTCGTCAAATTATAAACGTGAATTTTTCTAGGTATTTTAGTCGAGCTAGGTTATTGTTACATAATACAAGTCTTCAATTTTTTTAAACAAATGGTATGCATACTATGCATTGCATAGACCTTAATTACAGAAATGTCTAATTTCCATTCATGTTAGTTACTATATTTCCGTTATGGTAACAATGATTTCCTAGGCATGTATCGAAAGTTTTCAAAATTTGAGTTTACGTTACTGCGCATACGATCACTGTCTTTTTATTTTGAGTTTTCTTTTTCAGTTTAAAACCTGATTTTAATATTATTATCGCTGAATTTTCTGTTTTTATAAACTTTATCAGACTTCAATTAATGAAATAGAAGTAAACTGTTACAAAAAGTAAAGGGGTAATTATTTTTACGGATAGTTTTTCTAAAAAATACGCTATTATAGGCAGTTTTTGATGAAATTTGAGAACTTTTGTCATGTATGCTTGGGTTAACGCCGTTTTGGAATATGTCGTTTTGGAATATTGATGCGAAAAATTTCGAAAAGTTCATGGGAATCTGTGAGATTCTCAAAATTTCAGGGAATACTCAATTAAATTGTTAGAACTAACCAAGTGGCTGTTATTTTCATAGTGCATTGACGACTTTTTTGTTTCACTGTTGCATTCATGGTGGAGCCTACTCGTCCTAGACGATTCAAGATATAAATTTAATTTAATTTGCATCAAGTACCTAAGACAAGTAAAAGTGTATTAATGGTTCCAATAATCTGTTTTCCCATGTACCCATATATTTACATGAAATATTATAGCTTCTCCAAATGGGCGTTTCTCGTNGTTGGTCGTTGGCCAACGCAGCCCAACGCCCAACAATTGCAACACCGATGCTTAACCGATAAGTGGAAAACTATTTTAAACAAGAAAGAGAAGATGTCGAAGGGGTGTCTTGCTTTTACACAGCATGCATACAGTATAAAATGACGTTTTGCGTTAGAAAAAAATTGAGCGTTGGCCAACGATTCAATATTTCTACAACGCCCAACGCTCCCAACGCGTTGGGAACAAAAATTTCCCCAACGCCCAACGCTCCCAACACGTTGGGAAGAAAATTTCTCTAACGCCCAACGTTCCCAACGCGTTGGTTGGGCGTTGGACGTTGGCCAACGCATCTCAACGCCCAACGTTTCCAACACTGGTTATAAGGTCTTTTGGTGTTTATGCACAAAGGCCTTATTGTCCTTTTAGCATCGGGATCTTAACTAGATGCTATTACACCATCTAATAGTAAGGCATTATGGTCTTTGAAAATGCATTTAAGGTCCTATGGTCATTTTTATTTAAAACCTTATTACCAACTTCTGTAGATACAGTCCTCGTACCCTAAACGATTGACAAAAATAAGAAATCCTTGCCATTTCGGAAACGAGAACACTACTACTCAGCGTTTTACATGAATTTTGGCCGTTTTTTCTTTTTTTATTTTCTAGATAGCAAAACTTGAGGTTTTCCGCACGTCAAACATATAGAATATGGCCATCTAGAAAATGCGGGAGAAAAGACAGCGGTAATTAATGTAACACGCCGAGTAGCTTCAGGTAATTTTCAGATATCAAGACCAAAAATGATGCCAGTATGGCCCTTATAATTATGAAACATCTTCGATTCAGGGCCTACAGTTTCTATTTTTTTTTACTTCTTAGCGTCTCAATTTTATTGTTTGCTGTTTAGTAAACAGTTTTTACAGACTGTAAAAACTGTGTCAACTTTACAAATAGAAAGTAAGTAGTTTGCGAAAAAAAAATTCATGATTAAAAATAAATCGCTGAGCAAACTATTCGGGATATTTGGGGTATATAAAAAAAAATTATCGCCCATAAATTATGGGTCAAAATTAAAGACGCACTCCACAATAATTATCGATAAATGAGATGTGGGACTTTCGATTGGTTACAGGCATTGTTGACCAATTACAATTCAGAGTCTGAATTTCAGACAGGCATATTATAACATCAGGACACGATGGAAGCGAGGTATAACAATTGTATCCCTTTTTTATCCCGCTTTTATCGTGTATTGATGTTATATCTTATATGCAGCATAAAATTGGTCGATAATTATCGCGAATTCCATTTTTGACTACATTTTTGTACTATTCTGATTTAGCGACTAACGTTGGAAATTGCTTCCGATCCAAAAAAAAAATCGAATTTCGTTAATAACAGTATAACTCAACCAATAAAATACATGTACATTTTCAAGGATACCGACCCAAGGTCTAATCACTTTATTTGCAATGATTGAAAATAAGGAAAAGTTAGTGCATTTGTCAGGTTAATAAAGTGTAAAAAATTGCTAAACAACTTAGTCCTAGGTGAAAAAAATTAACAATTAGTGAACCCCGAAATAATGTTAATTTTTATACCTAAAACATAACGAAAGAAATGTATTGCATAAAAAAGAAGTACTAAAAATTTTGGCAAATAACAAAAGTCATTTACCCCCAGTAGATGTGTTTTGTTCAAGTTATCGAAAAAGTTTCGAATCCAGTACGTGACGTAATGATAATTTTTGAGAGGTTTTCTTATGGTTTTGATTCGAAATCATATCTTTCCACAATGGCTAGTGTTGAAAATATATATCTGAAAAGTCACAATCCGATTAAGTGGGACGTAAAGATTACATTAATTTCGTAATATATTTCTGAAACGCTTGTACCTCTACCTTGACTACCTTTTTTATCAGAAATACATTATAAAATAGTTATGTTAGTCTCCGCATCTCATTTGCTCGTTACAGACTTATCCGATTTCGCTACGCCATCATATGGATTAAAAACCTGAATTAGCTCATTTTTGGTTGTATCAGAATAAGGCGAGACGGTATGAACTGTCCACTTTTTACTCAGTTTATTTTACGTGTGTTAAACAAGTGACTTTTCTACGTTTCAGGCACTTAACCACAAAGAATAAGCGAAGATTTACAAGTTTTTTTTACCGACGAAAAATTTTAAATGAGCAAAAAGTAGACAATACATAATACCCGAATAGGGCATCGAGCAGTTCAAAAACAAATAGTTGTTTTTTTTNGCGCAGGTCACTACTTCACCATCGGTGGCGACTTCATCACACGCTGACAGGTCAATGTTGATATTGTCAGAGTTAACGCCGGTTTCGGTGGCTGATCTCGTTACGCGCTTCGAAACAATTGCGCGTCGACGGCGTCCGCCGGCAGGCGCGAAACTATTAGGTGCCGTACAACCTGGATCTGGGACACAATCGGCACTTGGCAAACAAACGGAAATCTAAAACGCATCGATTAGTGATCAAGTTTTGAGAAAGAGCCACTTTCTCGATTTTCAAAAGTGCAAAAATGGCCCTTCCATTAGGTTGGCCATTACTTTGAGAAAACGGATTTTTGGTCTGGTGGTCTAATAGCTTAAAAAGGGTTAATTTTCTGTTATTAGGAATGACCAAATTTAATTGATTTTTTTATTTCTTTGAAATCCTGCAAAAAATATCCAAATCCCTATTTTTGGCTCTTATTTTGAGAAATGGTGGCCTGTGAGAAATTTTTCGCTTTTTCCCAAAAAGTATAACCATTTGGGCCAAATGATTGGGCCCTTACTTTGAGAACAAAAAAATAAGTTTTGAAATAAAAATGGCAAAAATAGCCCTTATTTTGAGGAGTGGCCGTTAATTTTATAAAGCGGACTTTACTT
Organism: Oikopleura albicans; assembly: GCA_004367875.1. Taxonomy (NCBI): domain Eukaryota; kingdom Metazoa; phylum Chordata; class Appendicularia; order Copelata; family Oikopleuridae; genus Oikopleura; species Oikopleura albicans. The sequence goes on along the minus strand of SCLG01000014.1, from coordinate 993,604 downwards.
TGGGGCCTGTGCAGTTTTTTAGGTTGGTTTTTAGTCGTATCATGAACGGTTTTGTCAAACTGGTGAATATTTTTGTTCGGCGCTTTGGACATACAGTACAGTCTGTTTTTTTCATTCCGTCCGCGGGGGCGTGAGTCCTCATTTCTTTCTCTTTTTTTTCTTCCCACGTGTATAAACAGTGCAAAGTGCGCACTATTTTTGGCGCCTTGGAAGAAGCCAAACAAACACGTTAAAAATATTCTATTCAAACGCAATTTTTTTATAACTGTGACAATCGATCGATGAATTTATCGTTAAGCTCAGAAAATGACCGCTATTCACACGAAAATGCAAATAATCAAAATCTTAATGATAAACATGTCCCAAAATCTAAATAAGCGATTGCTCCCTCGTTCCTCTCGGTTTTAAAGGCGTCCTTTTTTTCCAAGTTGTTATAATTTATAAATGATTGGTAAGTTTGATAAATATCTTCATTCCATATTCAAACTTTTTTATTTGGATCTGTGAAAGAAGGCAAATATTTTTGTAATCTTTTTTGGCTAATTTTCATCTGATTTTGAATTATAAGCAGCAAAAAAACCTAAAAGATTTTATACACCAGCTGTCTACGTAACTTAACACCACGTAACTGAACAAAATTGACGTAACTTAAAAAAAAAATCACGTAACTTAACAGTTTTCTCGCAGCAACTTTTACGCCTACGCCCTACCTACATAACGTAACAAAAATCACGTAGTTTCACAAAATAATAACTGTCTTTTTTAATTTTTATTTCAAAACGCTGTCCCAGTGTAAACAAACAGTTGTTTTGAACGTCAATCAGACCATAATGGTAGAGTAACAATTTGGTAGAGTAGAAGTAAAGGTATAGGGTAAACAATTTTGACACGAAAATCAAGAAAAAAAATGCCTAAATTGACGTAACTTAACAGTTTTGTCAAGTTTGGACAAAAAAGCCCAAATTGAGGTAACTTAACAGTTTTAAAAAAGTTCACTAGAAAGAAGTCGTGTACATATATGCACACACTTCCCCCTAAGAGTTAATCAAATTGTTTGTTTGTCGAGCACACAATAGTCTATTGTTTTGTTTTACCGAAAAAGAGTCGCCGATTTATTCGCGTGAAGCTGGTTATTTTTAACTCGATATCCTACACACGTGGTAATTCTCCTTGAATTCATACTTTTTGTTTGAACATGTCTTCATTAAAAAATACTGACAAAACGTATTTGGTATTTTTTTATGTAGTTTGTAGTTGTCGAACTAAAAAAAATAAATGAAGAGAAAGAGAGAACATAGAATGGCTTAAATACTACCCGACTTCATTACAGGTTAGCCATCAAAAATTGAAATTTACGTATATTACTAAATAAACGTAAATTTTCGACATCTTCTCACAAGATTTATTTGTGTTGGTTCATTTATTTCTACTGAAATTCTTAGCTTCATTAGTAGTGGAAAAATATACTTTCATGAAATTTAAGCAATTAAATATAATCTTAAAAACGTGATTTCATCCAGAAAACNAGAAGGCATTCAGTATGGGAGTAAGTATTTACCTCGCAATGATACCAGAAACCACCAGTTGTTGGGTTACCATCCCCATCCTGAAAGGCAAATTGACGTAGTGTAATTGATTCGAGCTTATCAATTGTGCCGTGGTTGGCGACCGCATCCGAAGTAACCCAGAAATAGTTTGGGCACGCAGCTTCCAAGAATCGGATAGTTTTAGCACCATTGTTTCCGGCAACGTTAAAGTTAACTTCTCCATCGTCATCATCAGTAGTATCACTGTCAGTATCTCGAATATCTTGTGCTGTTGACGCCCAGCAATCGTGCATGGCATAACTAAAACAAATTGTAAATCATCAAAAAATAATCGGAAACCACAAAAAGAAAATAAAAAAAAACATAATTTGGTCATAAAAATCAGATAATTTAAAATCAGATAATTTTTGTAGTTCCATTTTTCTCCAATTTGGAGAACCAGAGGAGCACTGTTGAGTGATAATCTAGTTTTTAACTCAAAATCACTTTCAAAGGGAAATTTTGTAAATTAATAAGCGGTGAGCGCAGTTGTGTAATGAGTCATTACTAATGACTTATTGCCAAAAACGTTGCTGCGGATAAAGGATATTGACATTCCTGCGGAGGAAAAAACTTCAGTAATTAAGTTTCCTCGTTTTTCTTGTTCATACAGAGTATACTACTAGTATAACTTATACTGTATAACTTATACAGTATAAGTAATAAGCGTCGGACTAAATATCGAAAAGTGGATTAGAAACCGGTTTGTTAATACCGATTTGGTCTATTTTAACGGTATTTCTTCCAACGGAAATTTAACACCGTAATTTTTAACATAGAAACTGTGTGGCGCGATTTGTTATCTTAAAGCCAATTTTTTAAGACGGATAATTTTACATGTAACCCTCATTTTTAACACTGATTTATGAAAAAACGTGTTATAAAATTCGGTCTAAATTTTTTTTGGTGTTATGTAAAGTTGAATTTACTTGTAGGTGGTTGCGGCGGTTTCAGTTAGGAAGAGTTTGACATGTTCTCCGAGGCCAATCGATGGTGTTGCACCAAGGTCAGCGTTAGTCCAAACTGCTGTTGCGTCGGTGCCTCCCTTATCGATGCTCAATTTCAAATTGCTCCAAATTTGCACTTCTTGTGATAAATCTTCAATAATGTCTGGATCCGTGATGGTAACGACGCCCTGGCCATTTTCTTGNTGGAAAATGGCGTTACAAATTTCCAGGCAGCACCAGTTCCATCGGCATCACACTCGGTATCAGTGGTTGTTTCGGTGACAGCGGTGATATCACCGGACACAAACGCACTAGCAAAGTCGATGAAAGCGTAATCGGCTGCACGGCATGTTTCATCGACGGTGATGGTAAATCCTGTATCGGAACAAACAGCGGACAGGAGAGGGGTTGTTCCTCCATTACACAGATTCGCAGCTAAAAAAACAAAAAATTAAGTATACCTTTATTCCTGTATTATTTAGAAACGTAAATGCTATTTTTTGTGTTTGTTACGGTAAACGCAAGGGGCAACGCATATTATTTGAGCCTTATTTAAGCCCATAATATCTCGTGTACCTATTCGGGTACATTTTTCTAAGGATCTTACAATAGACTATGGATCTATAATAGACTATGCAAAATTACAAGCTATTTTACGTCTTAGATAAGCGTTTAACCAAAAATTTGGTATTGATTCACTAAAGTTAGCATAAACTTACTAAAAGTTCCTGGCTAAAATAAACTAATACATAAAAAACAACTTACAAAAACATTTGGTAAGATACATATACGCTATTAGCGTAAAGAAAACAATATTCGCCCATTTCCTCGAGTCCCGTAAAAAACGATATATTCCGATAAAACTAGTAAAAAGAGTAATATTTGTAAAATAATGTCTAACTCGTATCGTGACAACTCATTTGTTCGCCCTATCACTTATGCAAAATTGTCCAGATATGATTTAAACAACTGTATTTCGTAAACATTGATATATCTTAATTCTCGTTTACCTTGTGCAGCAGCAACCAACAAAGACGAGAGCAATTTCATTGTATTAGTAAAGCAGTTGTTGAAGTGACTTCTTGGTGGCATCCGGTCGATTATATACGAAATCAGTGATGACGGTGTGGGCCAACTGCGCCATCTTTAATCCAACAAGAGAAAAAAATGATCAGAATAATCTGTCCGTCATGCAGCACAATCATAAGTTTTTTTGGCTCTTTTGACGTAATGATGATGATTTTTTTTNCCTTTGCCGTAAAACATGTCGACAAGGCACCTGTTTGGCATTGCTGGTTTTGCCTTAATTAGCGGTAAATGGCCGCAATAAACTGCCGAATACATTCTTGTGATTTCCAGCATGATTTTCCGCCAAATGTGGCAATTTGACTAGCAACACCGTAAAATTTCTCGCTTAACTTTAAATGTTGCGATGCCGGACTGATGGTATACACCCCTTGCGCCGTTATCTTGCAACTTTCGCATGAAAAAAAATCTGCGAGATAACGAAGCGAACGGGGACACCTGCAAGATAACAGCGCAGTGTAAGATAACGGGCGACAAGATAACAGCGCAAGGGTTATCATACGTTATAAGTTATAACTTATAACGCGTTATTTGTTGTCAAAAAACTTTGTTAATAAAGTATTTCCCACAATGGTATTGGAGGATCTCCGACAAAGTGAGGAATTTTATATTTGTGCTCCAGAAGCGATAAACTTTGGTTGCAAAAGACCTATTTTTAGACATATATACAGTCCTTACTTCCAACACGGACGTTTTTGATTCTCGAAAATTTTTCGACTGTTTGGGGGACATTTTTTCACAAAAAGCGTCCGTATCGGAAGACATCGTCCGTATTGAGTGCGTCCGTATTGAGAGTAATGACAGTAATTCATTTGTGGAGTCAAAATAAATTTGTATAGTGTTCAACTACAACTATAATAAGACCATCTCATTGAGGAAAATGAGGAATTTTTCTTATTCCTCATAATAGTCTGAAAAGTGTCACGAATGAGCGCATTAGCGAGAATAGCGCAACGACTGTACTTTACTTTCTTATTTTCTCATGATATATTTTTCTATAAATTATATTATATAATTTATAAGTAGCCACAATATGTCCTCAATATGTCTTGCACAATGAGTCACTGTTGGTTTATTTATAATATTAATACAAAACGGGCAAAACCACAACAAAACGTACTATTTAGTGTCGTCAGAGAAAGCTCATTATTTTAAGGCATTTTTGATTATTTTTTGTTCATTTTCACCGAAAGTCACAGATGTTTCGTTGTTAACAAAATTTTCTTACTATGAGAAACCACGGCTTAAAGAAAATTGGGGATGTAATTACATGTAATAAGCTGCTTAAATGTGGTTCCGAGAAAATTATAATTTTCTCGGAACCACTTAACATTTTTAAGCGTCAAAATATAAAGTCTTGTTTAGTGCAAAATTACTAATAAATTGCCATGGAATTTCAGTATGATTGTGTTATATACAATTTTACAGTTTTAATAAATACTTTTTTGATTTGATTGTTTTCATCTTTTTTAAAGATCGTTTGTAGAACTGAGATCGAGGCGTAATGTTCCTAAGTAATCGTATAAAACTTAACCAAATCGTATATACAAGGGGTATTCCAAATACGGGACGCTTTGCGATTTTGAGTCAAAATCCTTTTTTGTCTTGGAATGGGACTTTCGGAATGGGACTTTTCTAAAAGACTTTCTCCGAATGGGACTTTCACTAAAAACCGTCTCAAAAACTAACTTCGTGTATCGAAATTGTTTCGAAAATGTTTTTTGAAAAAGCTTCCCGTAAATTCAATTACTGACCTTTTGGAAATGGGGTGTCCCGGAATTGGCCTACCCGGTGTATAATTGAAGACGAAACCGATATGAAAATCAAACATTTTATAACAAATCTTTGATTCGGAGATAAAGGTTGAAAAGTAAAAATGACACAAATTATACCGTTTTGCAAAGATGGGCTAAGAATTTTTCCAAAAGTGTATATTTTATGAACAACAACTAAATAGACGTGATTGTCGGATACAAGGAAGGAAACAGGAACGAAGAAATCAAACATAAGTTAGTTCTAACAAAAATATTTTTATTTCACGCAAACTCAAAATTCGTTTTTTAACAGGACATACGTTTTTTAACATTTGTTTTGAGTCCTTTGAACTGACAAAAAACAAAAACTTTTTTCTCGGTTAGAAGTGGACTCGGGTTTTGCCTCGCACCGGTGACTGTCAAAGACATACGATTAGCGGAAATGATTATGATCAACGACACGCTATTTTTAATTATCATATTTTTATTACTCTCGCTAATGGTCCGAATCATATTATACTTCAAACAGTACTTTTGGACGTCACGAAATGTTTTTTTTGTGATTATAAGTGGTTATCTGTTAAAGTGATTCGCTGTGGAAGATATTCCGACTCCTAAGTAAAGATTCATAAATATCTTTGGTGTTTAACTCCCAAGGGTCACAGATGTTCTCATAACCCGTAGGGGTCACATGTGTGACGATCGTCACACAACCCCTTTGCGACTGTTTTAGAGTATAAAATTATTCGCAAATAGTGTTTAAT
>SCLG01000014.1:937986-957166 GCA_004367875.1 Oikopleura albicans | reverse complement strand
GATAAGCCATTTGTACGTTAGTTCTCTTTTATTTCAATTTTACTTGATGTCAGATATACCGTATGATGTTTTTGTATTAAATTATTGACGCTATAATGATACGGTCAATGTATGGTATTGTTAAAGATTCAACATATAGGGTAATTGTCAAATAAGGGTCGCTTTCCCGGTTTGAAAAACCGACTTGACTCGTAATTGGCGAACTAAAAATAATATTTTATTGCTGTTTAATTTACAATTTAAATTAATTAAATCAACGAACAAGCAAATAGTGAAAAATATCCGTAAGAATCAATTTTAAAATCAGCACCCTTATTTGGCAGGACCGACCCTTATTTGGCGAAATCGTGCCTTATTTGCAACCCCCTGTAATAATTTATACATAAAACCTACAGCATCTCAGGAACTATTTAAAATCATAATAAATACAATTTTTTCCTTGATACGGTTTTATTATCAGGAAAAAAAATGTTTAAAATGTTTAAAATGTACACTACGTGGCTCAAACACTGTAGAGTTAACTGAGTACGATCATGGAGATATTTGTGGTATTTATGATTTCATGGTGGATTACTATGCTCAAGTATTTTTTAACTTGATATTTTCCAAATGCACTATAAGAGTTATTGCTAGGCGTAAAAAGATTTTAGGGTTTTTAAAAGGATTTCATATCCCAGGGAGATAATTAATGATTTTTTTTGGAAAATCATTTCACTAAAAGCTTTTAAAGATTGTATTGATTAATTTGCAGGACTTACTTTTGGCATATTGGCTCATTTGGTACCATTTTTAGATCATTTGGGGCAGCGTCACATGATATAATTTTGAACCCATAACTATTACCGTCAACTTGGGTAAAAAATTGTTTGCAAAAATGCATCCTGCGCGCCGTTATGTTTCACTTTTTCCCGCTAGTTTTTGCATTTACTTAAGGGTTATATTAATGCTTTAAAAAAGTGAGAAAACAAGCAACTTGTAACGTTCGTGACCTTGATATTTAGTGAACAAAACGACATATTAAAAAGCGGCTATTGGAAATTGTTCTAAATAATTTACATACTTCTAAGAGAAGTACTTCTCAGATCATATGCAAAAATAAGTGAGTAAAAAATACTTTTATGAAATGTCCAGTAATATATTTTGATAATCTTTTTTTTCGCTAATTTCATTTCGGGCCAATCAGTTTCTCTGAGCTTTGTGGTCACTAAGCCTTGGTGTAATTAAAGGATCAATTCAATTTTCTAACCACGATCGCCATTTCTGAATTTATTTGTATTGCTGTTTCAGGAGCAATCGATAGAACTCGGCAGATCTTGAAATAAATTCCCCAAAATGAACCCAAAAATGCGTGGAAGATTGTAAATAGGCAATTGAGTACAGTCCGCAACATTTTATGCCGATAAAAAAATTTACAGAATGGGTTTGGCAAGTTTGAGTTTTTTGCCGCATTTCCGTCATATTAAGTACAGGGCCAAATGCTATTTTCGAAAACCTACCGTTTCTTGGCGCACCCGCTGTAGGTCTGAAAGTATGTTTTTGGAAAGAAATTGCAAACTAATTGACCATTATTAACATGCTATTACAAATAGCTCAATGTTATACTGACATTGTCGCACTTAACTGTGACCTTAATTGTGAATATTTTTCACTTGGACTTTTGGTCCCAGAGCTGCACCTTTTGAGAGACGTTTTATGCACATGAATGTGACTTGATAACCAAGATCCGTGTTTGTTATTGAGCGGTGTATGAATGATATTATCTTCACTCTTAATGAGCTTTAATTAAAGTCCATGTATTAATAATTCACACTTAAATATATTAAGTATTTATTTTTAGTTTCCAAGTTCATTTCGATATTCTGCGTTCTGTGTGATCCTCATTTGATTAGTCTTCTATGGAGGATACCCACTCTTAAAAGGATTTAATAATGCGGGGTCGATGGTCACAACTTGGATTTCTAAACCGATAAGACGGGGAATTTTTTTATTAACAAATTTTATTTATTATTAGAGAGAAAACAAATAAACGGTGGTGGCCTCGAAAAATCGAAAAAAACTGACACTGCTATTGTACTCAGAACCAAAAAGTGGATTACATTTAACTAATACATTTTTTGCCAAGTTCAACGGGTCACGTGATAAACGACTCACCAGGCCTCATCATAGGCCAAATTTACGCATTTTTTTTGTATTTTATGATTTTAGAAATCATGGCTGCGCGTACCGTCAACGCCGGAACTCCTGAATAGGCTATCAACGTTAATCTTACAATACTCATTTCAAAATTTAGTCCAAGGATGGCCAAATATATTGCAAATATACAGCGTAAAATAATTAAATACGACATAAATTATTTTAAACTTGATTTTTATTCGAGAATTGTAAAAAATCCCTTAAATCCCTCTAATCAGGAATGCAGGAGTTAAAAACGAGTTTTCAGTAAGCGTATTTTTAACAATGAAATCAAAAATAACGAATAATCAGGATAAATATCATATAAATTTACAAGAAATCCCGTTTTTTCTCCTATGGTACCAATTCTGATGTCCTTTGGCGGTTCCGACAAGGCTATAGATGGAATTTTTCATGAAAAGGGTGCTTTTGAAGAATCTGAAAAAAAGTTATGACTCTCTGTCAATTTCGATTGTTCATCACTTTTTTGTGCAGCGTCATCACTTTTCTTCTTCAAATTCTCCTTTTTTNAATATACAGCGTAAAATAATTAAATACGACATAAATTATTTTAAACTTGATTTTTATTCGAGAATTGTAAAAAATCCCTTAAATCCCTTTAATCGGGAATGCGGGAGTTAAAAACTAGTTTTCAGTAAACTTTTTTTTAACAATAAAATCAAAAATAACGAATAATCAGGACAAATACCATATACAAGAAATCCCGTTTTTAACTTCTAGGGTACCACTTCTGATGTCCTTTGGCGGTTCCGACATGGCTATAGACGCAATTTTTAAAAGTGCAAAGTTGATTAAAAATTTAGCTTAAATTTTAGCAATCATACAAGGAAAAATTGTCTACATCAGAATGTTTATACTATAAATTTTTATAAACTTTATAGCCTTACTCTGAATCAGTATTTTTCAACTTTGATCGAGTTCCAAATTTTCGACCCAATAACTGTAAGAAACCAGGCAAAAGAATAAAAATTAACATAGCTGGGCAAGTGTTTCGGACGTATGAAGACACACTTGATCGAATGCCAGATACCCTTTTGGGCGATCGCGAACGACGAGAAGAATTTTACGACGAAGAGGGAAATGAATATTTTTTCGACAGGCACAGAGAATCCTTTCCTGCCATATTATACTTTTATCAATCTGACGGAATAATGGGTAAATTGTGTGAGGCACCGCGGTTGTCCAAACAAAAGAAGTGAAAAGAACCATTTAACGTTTTCTTTTGATGAAGTCTCCAGTACAAACGTTTGAAGCATCAAAAAAAAGACAAACGTTTGTCTGAATAAGGCTTTCGTTTAAAAACGGTATTTTGGATGTTCCACGAAACGTTTTATTTGAAAAACCGCGATGTCAATATTTATATTTATAATAATTCACCTAATTACAATTACAGGGAGTAGTTCATTTCTGGCTGGGACACCTAAAAAGTATAATTACGGGACACGACGTCCATTTCCGGGACGTTTTTTTTAATGAAATGAGACAAAATTCTAATTCTGGGAAAAGGTATAATGAGTCAAATACGCAACATGTCCTGGAATTGAACTACCCATTGTATTGACTAAATAGGTGTATGTTTTCAGCCTACGATTCGTTGGCAGTTCTTTTGTCACAATTTTAACCTGAATTTGCCTAGAAAGACCGAAATGGATACCGCTGGATATATTTATTGAAGAAATTATATTTTTCGATCTTGTTCATTATTTCGTCAATATCGAAGATGAAGATGCCAAAAAAGAAGGCGATGGAACATCGCTTGACACTGACAACGAACCACATTTCACTCTTCAAGAAAAAATCTGGGTATGTTTTTGAACAAATTTTGCTGTGTTTGTTTAAATGTTCTGTTTCAAGATTGTACATTATAAGAATGATGCGACGTTTTTTAATGGGTGGTTACAAGGTCTGGAATGTTGACCACTATAACTTATAGACTATATTATAAGTTATAGTCTATAAGCCTTATAGTACAAGGTATTATGGTCCATAATTTATGATCTTTTTACACTAAGGTCTTATATTATTTTTTTATTAACTCTTTCAGCAAACAATTACGGGTCTTAGTGATGGCTAATACAAATAATTTGTGTATACATAGTCAAGTCAGGCTATATGACCTACAAAAATTGTTGCCTTTTGACGAAGGGTATTAACGTTAATAACTAGACTCACATCAAAAGAATTCTATTAATTATACATTACGAGTCGACAATCTGAGGTGAGTCTATTTACGCCAATATCCTCTTCCAGCTTGACCGACTTGATTTGAGGCCAAAAAATAGATTTTTCGTAGGGGTTTTTCTCGGTTTTATTCCTAACCGGTTCGATTTGGAGATTTCCAATTACTATCATCGTTGCTGCATGGGTCGATTACCCCTAGAACTTATCAAAATCTGTGAATTAAAAATAACTGAAAATCTGATAAAAATCCCAGCTGGCCGCCCTTATACATTATTGTATGGACCATGTACCGCTTTCACATGGTCCACCCCTACCCATGTATATTACCTTTATATGCATGATTATAAATTCAGCGTATGTTTGAAAATCCGTCTTCAAGTACATCAGGTCGAATAGTGGCATCTTTATCCGTATTCTTTATTCTAATATCAACAATTTCATTTTGCCTGGAAACGCTGCCTCAATTTAAAGATAAATATGATGAATTTGGGCTGATAGAAGAAGGTGTGGCCACAAATTCATCCGTTGAATCTCGCCCAATCAAAATAAAGAAACCATGGGATCCGTCGCGGAAAAGTTTTCCCTTTTGGATTATTGAAAGTATTTGTATAGCATTTTTTACCATTGAATTCGCGGGTCGATTTTTAACCTGCCCAACAAAATGCTCGTTTATGCGCGAGATTGGCAATTTGATTGACATACTTGCCGTTATTCCGTACTACTTTTCGCTTGGTGTTGAAATTATATTTATGAAAATGAATGAGAGCTCGGCTGGAGTGAGCAAGACCAGCGAGAAAGTGGCATTTTTGGCACTTTTACGAGTGATCCGAATTTTGAGTGCCGTGGATGACAAAATTGTTTGCTTGCTTTTTTATCGCGAATTCTCATGATTTATTAATAATTAAAATACAGTATGCAGTAAAATGGAGTGCTTACTGCTGTTCTGGTTTTTAAGGACAGGACATTGGGGTTGTTTACAAACTTGTCTCGTTGGAAAAGTGGCTACAGCGCCCTCAGTTCACAATGAATTCGTCTAGTTTTTTGACTGATATCATTTGTCATAGACCACCCAGAGGGCACTGAACTTGTCCCAAACTTGCAATTTTATAATGGAACTAGTTTTACAGTTTTCAAGATATAGGATTTGTTTCACTTTAAGTAAAACGAATTGAATCAATAAAGCGCGCAATCGTGGTTTTTCCGATTTTTGAGAAAAAGTCTGAGAAAAAAAAATTTCGGCAAAAAAAACGCTAAAAAGGATTGACCGCTTGACCTTCATGGCTTTTATTTTTGGTTTTCAAAATTGAAAATTAAAGCCCGATTGGGTGTATTTGTTTAAACATATTTTTACAATTGAAATCATTTAATTATTGTAAAAGCTGTAAAACTAGTTCCAAGAAAAGTAACCAAAAACTTATTTATTTAAAAAACGTAAATAAAATTTAAAAAAACGTAAAAATGTGTTAAAATTGTCTGATTTTTATAAGTTTCTAAGCTTATTTTTGTGATTAAACATTTATTATTATTACTCTAGATATCTTAGATAACTAAAGTACTGTCTGAGTTTTTTTAAAAAGGGCAAAAATTCTCGATTCAACGCTGATTGGCTGGATAAAAAAGAATATCACAACGCCCACAATCATATTCTCATAACACTTCACTGTCTAGTACAGTTCTCCGAAGTGTGGGCGTGATGCGTAGAAATTCGAGCGTAGAAATTCAGCCAATCCGCGTTGAATCGAGAATTTTTGCCCTTTTTTTTAAACTCAGACAGTATATAAATCAAAAGAAACAACAGTTCCGTTGTCTTTTAATGCTAGAAATTGTATCGTGACTTCTTCAAATATCCAGTTTATTATTATTTTTTATCACAAATGAAAAACTGTCCAATTTTTAAAATATAATTCTTAAAGGCATTTCAAAGATTTCCGCACGGTGCTCCTGGAGAACCTTAAGTTATGGTCTATAAGAGATTCCGGCTTCCAGAGGACCAATTTTGACCATAAAAAAAGAATCGGGGTAAGTTCGACACGGCGGTTTTTTGATCGGTTTAGATTTTTCGATTTCCCAATTAAACCCAACTTTTAGCGTTTTTGTAGCTCTATTAAAATTTGAGTATTTTTTTCACCCCAATATCTGGCGGTACCTAAGAACGAATTTTGGACCGGTTTCGTCTTAAAAATCTAAAAAATGCCATAACTCACGTTACTATGTTTAGATTTGGCTGATTTCTTTTGGGGTCTGCATATTTCTTTTTATTTTCTTGCATTTCCGGTCACTTCCGGAAAAAATGAAAACCAGAAAAACCGGATATTGAAAAATCTAAACCGACCAAAAAAACGCCGTGTCGAACTTGCCCGGATTCTTTTTAATGGTCAAAATTGGTCCTCTGGAAGCCGGAATCTCTTATCGTTCTTCAGGAGCACTGTGTTTCGTTTCTGTTTGTCAACAAGTCCAATGTCCCCTCTTTAAGCTTATCATGATACATGATTGAAAAAGCGACAAACACTTGAAATATGCGATTTTTAATATCGAAGTGTATAAAATTATGAAACATTTCATAAAAAACTGCCAAATTTTTTTTTTTTGAAATATTAGTTCATGCCTTTCGAAATATACCGTATGGGGACTCTCAAACTGTGAGGCTTTAGGCAATTTTTCTATGATTTGTAACGCTATTCTGACGTCACCCTCACGGTCTGAGCGTCCCCATACGGTAAATTATCGAAAAGATATACAGTATCATATACATTTTTGAACAAAACTTATTATATTATCCAAGTGTCATCCATTTACAGGGTTTTTCGCATAGCGAAGCTTGGAAGACATAATCAAAACTTGAGTCGACTTGTGCGAACAATCAAAGGATCTGCAAAAGAATTCAGCTTTTTATTTCTCCTATTTACGGTTTTTATGGTGATTTTCAGTGCCTTGGTTTATTTCGCCGAGAATGACCAAAATCCAAAAATGGATTCAATCCCAGGTACAAATTGCTGTAAGTAGTTATAGCACTGTGCGGTTTTAGAAATATTTTGTTAAGTTAGATATTTTGTTAAGTTAGAATATTTTGTTAAGTTAGATCATATTAGAGATATTTTTATTCATATTCCACTAAATTAAAGGTTTTTCCTTGAAACATTTGTGTCTCTTTTTGTACATTTACATGTATATTTTGGTATATGGTGCACGATTGCGAAACTTTAAAGATACCCAAATATGATACAAGAATGGTAGTGTTTAATTTCGTCCGAATCTTATTTGAAATAGGCTATTTTTATTTCAATTAATTTGTCTCGTATCGAAGTCAAATACTTTAATCTCGTCCTATATCTAGTTTCGGGAATAGTCTATTCCGAATAGATAATAATTTCACGATAGTAAGGGCGGACCTAACAGTTTTAGCCAGTGAAACATTTTTTGTTACAAAAAAAATGTTTTGGATAACTTGTAGATATATGACAAAGCTCAAAAGTTGCCCTTTTTTATTACAAAAAATTGATAAACTATTGATAAATTATTGGTAAATTAAATAGAATTCTTCCGCCGATGCGTGATAATTTCTAGAATAAAAAACGGGATAGTTTTGAGGTTTGACGCACCCTTTATGTCTATAACGGGTTCTGGAATTTTTGTAAGCTCAAAATGTCCCAAAAATTGCGTGCCTTGTTCTAACCTCGCGTTGTGAATCTTTTTGGGACATTACTAAAAATATAAAGTATGCTAGAGACAATTCTAGAACTTTAGACGTGCCTTCTTTGGACTACAAATTTTTCATATTCAATTTGGCCAAAAACAGCGTTGCCTGCCAATAAAGACACCGTTTTAGCGTCCTTTTGGTGGGCGATTGTAACGATGACGACGGTTGGGTACGGTGATGTAGTCCCAGTTACAGTGCCCGGCAAAATGGTTGGATTATTATGTGCTTTATCCGGCGTGTTATGCATTGCGTTGCCGGTACCGGCCATTGTACAAAACTTTCACCGCATTTTCAAAGAAGATAAGGCGCTGATGGAAGTGACCGATAATGAGTCCAGCGCGGGAAAGATTCGAACGAGTTTGCGTAAATATTTTATGCTTCGAAAAGGGTGACAATATTTTCAAAAAAAAGTTCCTCTGTCATCAAAACTTTTCTATCTTGCCACAATTTGCAACACGTAAATATGCCTAATAAAGACCTTTCAATTTTAAAACTACTCGGCCTTTGTCATGAAAACCCATCGTTCATTCTTATGTATTTTTTACCTTTAGATCGAGCAAATCCAGTATTTTTTTTTTGTGGACGGAAAAATAAATTTTCTGAAACTCAAATATGTGATGCACTTTTACCAGCTGATCACGAATTTGAACGGTAAAATTTAAATTAAATTACTCTCTCAATTTTTTTATATGTGGTTTTCAGAAAAATATTTTATTTCGGGGTCAAAAAACTAGAATGTTCCCATTTATTAAAATATGCAACCATTTACGGGGCTTTTCAAGACACAAGCTGAGTAGGTAAGTTTTTAGATCTTGAGGTACACGAATAATAAAACGGACGGATTATTTGGCCATTCGAACTCTACTAGTATATATTCAACTAGTATATATTATGTAGACTCTACATACTATTAGTATGTATCTTAAAGATTTACAGATTTAAAAAAAGATAAATTAGAGAAACTTTTGCAGACTTTGGCATGAAAAGTTATTTTATTTCAGTCAAAATTAAAGCAGAAAACATACATAAAATAAAAATAGTATGAAAACAGGACTTCGATATATTTACATTATATCGATATAAAGATCGATATGTGTTATGAAAAACGGTAAAATGGCCTAATTTATATATTGAACATGAATTTATTAAAAGCGAAAATTATATTTTAAAATACTACAGTCTATAGCACCATTTTTCAAATAAATACTACACACTTGCCACTAAATGATTCTTATCGAATTCAAAATAAACGGTAATTTTAACAGTACCGAAAAAAAAATGAACGTAAACCGCCGTTTTTGTGACTTTTTGATCCGATAACTCCAAAACAAAACAATATTGTTGATATTGACAAATTGTTATAATGTTGATTTTTTTGCTGCATCGTAAACTAAGCTAACACCATGATTATATTTAGGTCCAAAATTTTAGGATGTAAAGTTATTCATATTGTACTGTCAAATAAATCCCCATAAATTATGGGCCATAATCACTAAGATCCCGGGAGGACCTAACATGAGACAATGCAAGCAAATCTTGCAAAGGCTACTTTTTACTTTTATTATTAATAAATTTAAAATTTTTAATGTTTTTACTTGAACCAACGTTTCAGTTTCAAGTCCACCATCTCTAATAATTTCAATTAGAGGGCATCAGTAGCGTCAAAGGGTGGCCATTTTACCCCCTTACATGGATGTGACAAGGATTGTCTGTTCAAACTCTTTTTAATGACTAATTAAGGCACATTTAATACTAAAAAAATCAAAATGTAAATAACACAAGGAATTATTTTATGGCTGTGGAAGGGGAAACAAAATATTTAAAGACGGGACTGGTTGAGCGATTCAACATTAATTTGTGAAGTTCCAAACGAACAGCTGACCTCCTAGATAGTACTCGCCTAACCCCGCCCGTACTTGATTCGCAAACGTGAGTTCAAAAACTTTATCGCTTTAATTGAATTTTTTTTTTAATTTTGTCAAATTAAAAAAAATTAAGATAATATAATAATGAGATTAGCTGGTGAATTATGGCCCATAATTTATGGGTCCAATTCTGCCTCTTTAGCGAGAAACATAAAACCGAAAGAATTTTTTTTTATTTAGTTGATTGGACCCCGAATTCACCAGCGAGTCTCCTTATTCATAAAAAATATTTTTTGCCCAATACCGTCTGAAAAACCAATAATATAGCGTATTTTTCCCTTTTTTCACGTTGTAAAAGCATAAAAAACAAAAACGCAGCGTGTGAGGGAGTAAGGACTGTATATGTTTTGTGAAAATTAATGAGCTCTTATTAATGGTTAAAGTTTAATCATTAATAAGAGTTCATTAATTTAGTTAAACTGTTTGCGCGGGAAGATTCCCGATTTTGAATTGTTGATTTAGTAACCAGGCTATTTTTTAAATAATTTTGGTATCATCGCAACAGTTGAAGCGGAGACACACCGTATTCTGAGTCGTTGCAGCCATCCGCTTAGTTTTGGGTGCAAATTTGTGAGTCAAATACGGTGCTGAGTTTATGAGGACTTATGATACATCAGTTATGGACATAATACGTATTTTATGTGCTCATTATTTTATGGACGAAAGACAAATCTGCCATAAATGGGTAGAGGAACAATAACGAACGGGCGGCAAATGAGAGAACCATAAAACCCTCACTCCAATAATTATTGAAGAATTTCCACCAGTAGTTGAGAATGAAAAGTCCGCGAATTGGTAGTGACCCAACAAAGCCGATTAAACAAACACTGTGTGTATTTGATCCTTCATACATCACATATATCGTATTGAGAAGATACCTTAACGATTTTGTTTAAAATCCCAAAAAAATTGACAATTAAAAATTTTTACTTTAACATTCTGCACTGTCATTAGAACAGTAATTTAAAGGTACTTACATGGGGCATTCAAACAGCACTTGTAAGTCGTAAATCATGCGATAAGTGATGTACCATCCAAGCTGCATATTTTGCTAAATATTTTTTTAAGTTTTCATCAAGACGTCTGTATAAGGTGTCAGATTTTAGGCTTACAGTGGGGACGCGAAATGAGGGTCATTCAAGTAAATGTCTATGTAGGTTATGACAAACATGAGCCTTCACCAAGTAAGCCCCAACGTCGNATTTAACCCCTAGATATCGTGTTTTTCGTTTGGTCAAAAACCATGCCTTTATCCTAATTTATCACGTGACCCGTTGAACTTGGCCTCGATTTTCCAAAAATATTAAAAGCTAACTTTTCGAGGCGAACATTTTGGTCAAAACAGTTTTTTTTCGAAAATTTGACCTGTCCATTGCTTATTTTTTTTTCTTCATTAACATTCTGCACTGCCATTAGGAACGCTCTGGAGTCAGTAAAATAGCGTCCTTAATGAGGCGAATTGCCCTCAAGTGGCTATTTTTGGACGTCTTATAGAGTTATTGCGCGAGGACGAACAGTAATTTAAAGGTACTTACATGGGGCATTCAAACAGTACTTGTAAGTCGTAAATCATGCGATAACTGATGTACCATCCAAGCTGCATATTTTGCTAAATATTTTTTTAAGTTTTCATCAAGACGTCTGTATAAGGTGTCAGATTTTAGGCTTACAGTGGGGACGCGAAATGAGGGTCATTCAAGTAAATGTCTATGTAGGTTATGACAAACATGAGCCTTCACCAAGTAAGCCCCAACGTCGCTAAATACGGGTCAGTTTTCTTTTCTACAAAATAAGGGTCGAGTCCACAAATAAAGAACCACTTTGAAAATTTCAAACTGGCCTTTTTTTAAAATACTGTCCCTTTTTAATACTGTCCCTTAAATGATTTTTGTGTGAGTCGATTTTTTTCTGTTTCTTGAAAAATGCAGAAGCTGAGATTTAACTGCCGATAATGAATATTTGTGCATATTCTTATGTCCAAATTTTTAAAATAATAAAACATACCAAAGCATAAATGTACAGACAGCACTTGACAAGTTTGATAATCGTTTGCCGCTTTGTACAAAAATCGGTAAGTCGATCGGTCCAGTCTGACATTATAAAAAGAATGATGAATTCGTACAAATTGTATCCCAGAGAAACGGCAATGATAAATTGGGCAGCCGGCTCTTCAGCATGGGCCACCTTTGCAGGTGATAAATTTCCAGACCACCAAATCATGAAACCGAATCCAAAAAACAGTATCGTATATAAAAAGCATGCAATACGTGATTTCGCATGAATTCCCATTATTTGTTCATCTTGGTCCGGTACGTCCTTATTTTAGGTTCAAAATGGACGTGGCTACTGTTAGGTCTCAGTAATTATTTAAGATCCTGGTATTAGTTCAAAATTTAGAAAAAAAAATAAATAACATGCTGCATCAGGTTCAAGTTATAAATCAATTAACAAAACCAAAAGTGTCCAAATACGGGGGATTTTATGCGATAATAGAAAGAGCTCCAAAAAATCCAAGACACTCAAATGTGACTTTTGGCGCCAAAGAGTGGACAAGATCTTGTCTGATAATTCCAATCAATTAAAAATGATCAAAACTTCGGAATAGTTAGACACAGATTCTTTAAACTCACTGGCTCTAAAACTGTCTTGCTGGATCACAAACTGGAAAAATAAGTTCTAACTTTATCATGACTTTAAGATCAAACCGTTTTCCCAAAGCGTTTTCAGCCCTGACGAGTATTTTTATTCCTTCTGAAAAAACTCTAACTGTAATCTACGTGTATACTTCATCACGTTTCCGAACTTCAAAGATGTATAAACAAATTTTTTCATGTTTTTGAAAGTTATTGACCCCAGATAAATTCAATAATCAAGATTCTGGATTCAAAAATTGAGCAATTCCAATCAATTGTTGTCAAATTTAACGAGAATTATTTGAAGATTAAAACGCGTCTTTAAAATTGCTGATTTTGAACCTTGACTCATCAATCATTTCACGATACCAGATGCCAAAAAACGTATTCGAATTTTTCAACCATAAAGGTACAATGAAAAAAGTCAACAATACAGCCCCGATTCCGCTAAACCAAGTTATAATTGGCCACGGCGTTAAATAAAGCCACTCCATTACTGCTCTTGATCTTCCAGGTTTTTTCAAATGTAAAATAAAGTAAGTTTTTTCTTTTCTTTGTAGATATTTTTGCTGTTCTATGACACCGGTCGAGTTTTTTTTTCGAGAAAGCGCCTCAAGGTAGGTTACCGCAAGGATCGTGAAAGGTACAATAATGTATAATAACACACTTAGGTAGATAAATGAAGCATGAATTTTCTATAAAATATACACAAGCTATGGTTTCCATGAAAACTACTGAAACCTAAATCGTCTTTCGTATTGGAACTGTATTAGATTTAGAAAGTACAGTCCCTTCGCTGAAAGTATGACAAAACATTTTCTGAATACAATGTAAGGTTTTTAATATCGCAACGCTTCAAAACGGACTTGCTTTAAGCGAAAGGATTATACGTAAATAATTAAAGAAAGTGAAGTAAAAAGATGATGCTTATAAAATTTACAAAAAAAAATAAATACTAAGAGTAGACATATTAAATTAAATTAATTTTTATTATTTTTAATCGCATTTGGCAGCAATATTTAGCACATGAACAGACCCGACGCGTCGTAACCACCAATAACAAGCTATTTCCCATAATGTACATTTATCAGGGAACGGATGAAAATTGAGGATCTGTCGTGGAACCAAAATGGGTTATATAGTGTTTCGTCAAAAAATGCGTTTCGTCAAAAATAAAGTGTGTTTCGTCAAAGAAAAAATGCGTTTTGTCAAAATTTGACAAAACTTACTAAAGGAGGTGAGTGGCCCTTTGTTTACAAATATGACATGCCAAAAACGTGACCGTAAAAACGTTGTATACTGTGAATTTCAATGAACTTTTTTGAAACATACTCACGAATATACGAAAAAAACTAGCACCATAGGCCGCCCACAAAGCCATGAACTTTGCTGAAAATCAAATCGGATATTGGATCTAGTTTTACAACTTTGATGCTATTGAGTTCTTTTTTGTTTTAAAAGCTTCGTTCCAAGAAGGACAACAAAATTGTTATCTCCGATTTTTGAATAAATGTCTGGTAAACAAAAGTAATTGCAAAAAACACTAAAAATGCTGAAATGAGGCTTAAGGAGGGATCATCCTTTTGACGAAATAATTTTTTTGACATTCTGTTTTTTTCACAAAAATTTCCATTGACAAAACGCTATTTAACGATAGTATCCGATTTGTAGACGCTATTTGAACCGCGGCTTTCTAGTTGATTTTCATAATTCATTTTTAGTATGCAACGTTGCACAAAAACACATGTGTTAGATAGTATCTAATAGATACATCATCAAAAAAAATATATATATACACACGATGCGCAGTTAACCG
Source organism: Oikopleura albicans (assembly GCA_004367875.1). NCBI lineage: Eukaryota > Metazoa > Chordata > Appendicularia > Copelata > Oikopleuridae > Oikopleura > Oikopleura albicans. The sequence continues at coordinate 942,721 of SCLG01000014.1, read as the reverse complement.
CCACCCTTCGCGCCGTCCTCAACTGGCGGTTAACTGCAAAAGTGGCGGTTAACTGCGCAGTGCGTAGGCGATTTACTTGGAAAAAGTGGCGGTTAACTGCAAAAAAAGTGATAATGTCAAAGTGGCGGTTAACGGCAAATTAACGTTTTTGGCCAATGATAATTCAACACTTTTGGAAAAAAAACCAAAAATGACGACTCATAATTTTAAACTGAAAAATTACCTTGATATGAAAAATCTTAGAATATTTGAATAAAATAAATTTAAATATAAGTTTTAAATTAGAAGTTTTAAATAGAAGTTTTAAATTAGTTTTTTATTGAAAAATTATCAAAAACCGGAAATTATCCGGAATTGACACTGAATTTTAAATATTTTCGTAAACCTATGAAATTAACAATTGAAAAAAGAACATAATTCAATTTTATAAGAACGTCAGTGTGTACGTAATAAAAAATATTTTGTTTTTGAACTAACCTAAAAAAGTAAGTAGACGAAAACTTTGCACAAAAACAGGCATTGATCATTAAAATAGTAAAATTACTAGTAAAATTAATCAGCCAGGTTCAATATTTTACCAAAAATTCCCAAAATTTATGGAAAATTCCCATATATGTGAAAATTCCAAATGGCGGTTAACTGCAAACTGGCGGTTAACTGCGCAGGGCGTAGGCGTGATCGCTGGAAAATAGTGGGACCCCTAACTGGCGGTTAACTGCAAAAGTGGCGGTTAAGAGGGTGGCGGTTAACTGCGCATCGTGTGTACCAAAATAATTTCCGCTTGTGGTAAATGCCAGTCTAATTATCCAGTAAGTATTTTGGCGTTCAAAATCGGTAACCCGTTTTGACGTTGATTTGTATGGACGATTTAGGCTTTAGCTGTTGCAAAAAGGTTATTATCGTAGATCGAAATTTGTAAAGAGCTAGAAACAATTGAATAATATATGCTTTTTGATTGGCATAAATTGTACAGTAAGAGTTTATCTATTGTTTTGCCATAGAAAGGTGTCCGCGAAAAGGGACACCATTTGCCAACACAAATCACACAAAAAATATTATAATATCTGACACAAACTAGACTACTGTCTAGCAGACATTCACCTACATACAATTTTGCTCGATTCAAGCCGCATGACGGCGTGTGAGAGCTTAAAGTCAATGTCTTAGTTAATATCTAATAGATGGAAAGTTAATTGGAACCACATGGTCGCTTTCATATAATCCATATGATTTGGACCACAAGGGCCATATTTTTTAATCTTTACTGATATTTTTGTAACTATTTAATACGAATTTTTCCGCCCTTAACTATTCATCTTGTTGCAATCGACCGTGAGAATGACATCGAGTCAAGTTTACAATCATATGATATCATATGATTCATATCACTTCCTTTTCGAAGATCAAAAATGGAACAGTTTATTAAGGGGGTTAATGTTGTTGAGTAAATTCTATAATGGGACTGTTGTAATTTTCCTTATTTTGTAGAAAAAAATTCTAGATATATTTTTCGTTAACGCTTGATTTTGTTTTTCTGGTTTTCATTTTTTTTCAATCCAACATTAACCGCTTCAACGAAACCAGATAATTTGCGTATTTTTATAACAATTGTAATTATAATTATATTTTATGTCCGAGAGATCCTACTATGAGATAAGAGATACGAAATACATTCTCCTGACCGCGTTTTGCTTTATTTGTCATCATATTCTTGGAAATCGCTAATTGGCGAGACTTGCAAGACATTTCGATCTGTAAGTAAGAGAGANTCGTAACCACCAATAACAAGCTATTTCCCATAATGTACATTTATCAGGGAACGGATGAAAATTGAGGATCTGTCGTGGAACCAAAATGGGTTATATAGTGTTTCGTCAAAAATATTTCGTCAAAAAATGCGTTTCGTCAAAAAAAAAAGTGTGTTTCGTCAAAGAAAAAATGCGTATTGTCAAAATTTGACGAAACTTACTAAAGGAGGTGAGTGGCCCTTTGTTTACAAATATGGCATGCCAAAAACGTGATCGTAAAAACGTTGTATACTGTGGATTTCAGTGAACTTTTTTGAAACATACTCACAAAAATACGAAAAAACTAGCACCATAGGCCGCCCACAAAGCCATGAACTTTGCTAAAAATCAAATCGGATATTGGATCTAGTTTTACAACTTTGATGCTATGGAGTTCTTTTTTGTTTTAAAAGCTTCGTTTCAAGAAGGACCACAAAACTGTTGTCTTCGATTTTTGAATAAATGTCTGGTAAAAAAAAAATATTGCGAAAAAACACTAAAAATGCTCAAATGAGCCTCAAGGAGGGATCATCCTTTTGACGAAATAATTTTTTTGACATTTTGTTTTTTTCACAAAAATTTCCATTGATGAAACGCTATTTAACCACGATGGTATCCGATTTGTAGACGCTATTTGAACCGCGGCGTTCTAGTTGATTTCCATAATTCATTTTTAGTATGCAACGTTGCACAAAAACACATGTGTTAGATACAGAATGGCCCATACATGGCCTGTGCTGCATGGCCCGATCAAAAAAATATATATACCAAAATAATTTCCGCTTGCGGTAAATGCCAGTCTAATTATCCAGTAAGTATTTTTGGCGTTCAAAATCGGTAACCCGTTTTGACATTGATTTGTATGTACGATTTAGGCTCTAGCTGTTGCAAAAAGGTTATTATCGTAGATCGAAATTTGTAAAGAGCTAGAAACAACTGAATAATATATGCTTTTTGATTGGCATAAATTGTACAGTAAGAGTTTATCTATTGTTTTGCCATAGAAAGGTGTCCGCGAAAAGGGACACCATTTGCCAACACAAATCACAAAAAAAAAATATTATAATATCTGACACAAACTAGACTACTGTCTAGCAGACATTTACCTATTAACAATTTTGCTCGATTCAAGCCGCGTAACGGCGTGTGAAAGCTTAAAGTCAATGTGGTTATCGTGAATCACTCACTTTTAGAATTTTGTTTGCTCTTTAGCGCCAGCACAATCCCATTTCATTTAGTTTTGTATGACAGGGAACTAGACTACTGTCTAGCAGACATTCACCTATCAACAATTTTGCTCGATTCAAGCCGCATGACGGCGTGTGAGAGCTTAAAGTCAATGTCTTAGTTAATACCTAATAGATGGAAAGTTAATTGGAACCACATGGTCGCTATCATATAATCCATATGATTTGGACCACAAGGGCCATATGTTTTAATCTTTACTGCTATTTTTGTAACTATTTAATTCGAATTTTTCCGCCCTTAACTATTCATCATGTTGCAATCGACCGTGAGAATGACATCGAGTCAAGTTTACAATCATATGATATCATATGATTCATATCACTCCCTTTTCGAAGATCAAAAATGGAACAGTTTATTAAATTAGTAAATTGTTATCATTATGATAAATGCATACCGTAGGCAGCATACCGGACCGGTCAAAGTGGTGTTTTGAAATTTTTCTGGTTCTATAAGTACTGAAATAAAAAAGTGGTCAAAGCTAAAAAAAAAACTACCACTATTTTTAACAAAACACGACAAAAGTTGACTAAATACATACCGTTGCGTCAAGGACTTGGAAGCGTCGATACGCTTTGTGCATTTCGTCACTTTTGAGGAAAACTGAATTATTGATTGCATCTTTAAAGGGGGATGATAATTTTTGGCGTTTGTGTAGTTAAACTTGAACAACTGGGACTTTGTCGATTCGGGTATAGACTTCTGGCATAGGCCGGTCATTTCCAGTCACTGCCGGTAACGTATTATTGTCAAATACTTTTTACCAAATGCAGCATTTGAAATGCTTTATGGTTTTTGATGTCAGGTTTTTACAGCTTTTATTCTGGCATTTCTCTCAGTTTACAAATCGGAAGTTTTGGATGTATTTATTAAAATTATTAAGTTTTTGAATAATTTACATGATTTCTATTCGTTATCGTATAGGTCTGTATCACGTTTGGCAAATAGTGACATCGTTTGTATCATATCATTTGCGTAATCGTGAAGCCATGACTTCATAATGGGATCAAACTTTAGGGCATCGAAGTCTTCGGTCTGTTTAAAGGTTTTGTCATTACAAAAGGATTTTGCTTAAAACGGTATACTTACAAGAATTTATTCAGCGTGTCACATGAATTGCCAGAGTTTTGTTCTTTCGTATTTTCTAAATCGGAAATTCTAGTTTTTCACCGTGAAAGGCTAAAGCAAATGTAGTTACAGCGGTTAAAACTGTGCGCTTTTCATGTTTTTGTTATTTATTAAAATTATTTTTAAAATTATGCTCTACGGGTCTAACTGCATAATAAGTTTTATATGTCAGTCTAGAAAATACAAAAAAAAACGCCGGGAATTCATATAACACGGACTGCTGGTTATCGTGAATCACTCACTTTTTGCATTTTGTTTGCTCTTTAGCGCTAACACAATCCCATTTCATTTATTTTTTGTATGACGGGGAGCCGGAAGTATTACTATGCATGTTTTAACCCAAAAAATATGACCATTTGGGATTCCAAAAATAGAAAAAATTGTTCATTTCATGTCGTAATCTCTGATTTTCAGACCTAAGGTTTTGAATTAGAGTATAACTTTATTCAAAAACATGTTTGCCTCTGACTCGCCACAATTGAACAATTATTGACTTTTAACAAAACGCTACCTTTGCACTACACACATGCGAAAAAATTAAACAAAAATTGAATAAATGCATATCTTTCAGTACA
>SCLG01000014.1:901732-922739 GCA_004367875.1 Oikopleura albicans | reverse complement strand
TAATTGTAGCCCAAATGGCGATTTCAATCTCTGCCTGGCATTTTGCACACCTTCCAAGTGATCGAATGTGTTCATAATAAAGGGTAAATCGACAATTACCGAACAGTAGGGCATTAATGTCCGAGCTGTTTCCGCATTAAAACGATCCCGATCATCCTGGGAACGACACTCGGGACACTCCGTACATTTCGTAAAATATGTTTTTGTGTTTAACCCCCTATGTGTTGGAGGTATAACGGTCGTCTGATAAAGATCGAACTCGGGTAGTTTCTTGCCGGCCTTTATACAGTCCGGATCGGTACTATAATGGTTAGGTTCAAGATCGACCTCTTCTTCGGCCTCGTCCAAAATATGTTTTGTTTCAATCAATGAACCTAAAATGAATATTTTACGAGGAAAACTCTAAATTCAGATGTATTTTAACGGCGCAGACTGGATTATCATGTCTAAACTGTCGAAAGAATTTGTCGACAAATTACCCTTTATTACCTTGACAATTAATCACCGTTACACTTTATCCACAATAAAGTGCAATGCGATGAAAAACAGCTGAAATTGACAGATTCAACTACTGTATTCATGATTTTTCTAAAAAAATGTCGACGGATTCCCCTTTATGCACTTTATCACCATTTGCCTTTATCCACTTCACCCTTTTTTTCGACAAATTACACTTTAGACAAATTCCCCTTTCGACCATTAAGACATGATATCAATTCAGTCAGTGCCGTCTTAACACATAGGCGAAGTTTTGATCCAATTTCCGGCACCGTAGTTTTTCAATTGAACTTTTGAGAAAACTTTTTGAAAAAGATTTTTTTTTGTTTGGAAGATGACATGTTTCAAACAATCAGTTTTTCGTGGAATTTCTGTTTTTAACTGTAACTTTTTAATCTGATAAAATATTTTCTTGGAAAGACCGGAGAGACCGACGATGAATATTGTCGGATTAATAATAGAAAATTGGGAAAAGAGGAGAAAATGAAGAAAAAAGGAATTAGTCGAATCAATTACATTCGTCACTTTATTAAATAGATTGCTTATTAATAGATGATCTGATAATAAGGTGACTCAGATGTATAACCTCAACAGGCTCTCATGAACTTTTTGGACTACTCTCAATGTAAACAAGAAATTTGATGTCAATTTGGAAAACAACAACATTTTTCATTCATGAGAGAAATCGACTATTAAGCCCAAGATATTACAAGAAGTTAACCCAGTAAAATTTCAAAAAATATAGTATAATATATTGTGTCATTTTATACTTTGTCTGACAAATTGATGTACCTTAATAGTATATGTTTCATATTTTAACTCCCAAGGAAAAGCCGTGCCTTAACGGCTTGGGCCCCATTTTCGGTGAATAACGTATAGACAGCCCGTCTTGGTAAAAACATCAATTACGACCCCTCAATATTTCAAAAATAATGCTTTGGAGATATTCCTGTAGACTCTGGAGATTAATGTGCGAACACAAATGCGTAATTCCCTTGCATATTTCCACAAAAATAATGGAAAATTTGAAAATTTTAAGACGTACGGTACGTCACGTACCTTGAAGTTTCTTGATCTCAGCCAATTCATGTTCTTGGTCTTGAAGTGTGACAATTGATCCTTGCTCGTCGGGTTGTAAGGCAAAAGCGGATTCATGAATGGGCTTAATCAATTTATCTTTTGGATCTAAATATGGGTGCCCAAATGTCCAACAAAAAAAAAATCAAACGTAAAATCATATAAACAATTTTCTTCTTTATTTTGCAACTATTTGTGGCGGGGGTTAAATATAGTCCATATTATATAGATCACATTAGAGTGCGTGATATTACTTTTGGGGAAAAATCGACAATTGCCTCATTTCTCTTGGACATGCCCAATTTCGACAAGAACAACTGGTGCTTACATTTTGGCCTCACAGAACAACATTTGCCAACGATTTTTCAAATTGAATCACGATTATCGTGAATTATTTTAAATAATTTTAAGGTCTTAAAATTTAATATTGTTCTTGTAACATCCTATACATGTGTATTAGATCAGATTGTTTTAGTTTTTTCTACCAGAGTTATTTTATATTGAAAATTGGCCAAATTCCCAGCTAGGCTATGTCCATTTATCTTGAAATTAAAAAAGTACTTTCGCAAGATAACTGCGCAAGTGGTGTATCTTGAGAATCGTGTTTTTAATTTTCTTTCTCAGATGTCTAGGTCTGCTATATTAAATGCGGTTGGACACCCTAAATCTAAGTACCAGTGTGTATATGTATGGGAAAAAGTTAAAAAGCATAAAATTAATGAAATTATACCCTTCATCCAGCCAAAATTACCAGAACTCTCTTTGGATGGGGGTTAACCCTCTCCTCTCAGCTTTCAATATGAACCAACCGGTTAGTACCAAATTGCAATTTCTGCTTTCATTATTATTTTTATATTATTATTGTTTTTTTTTGTAATTGTAATAACGCGCAATTAACGGAGATGAGAGATATCGATGTTTTTGTGTCGTTGATCAGGTGACACTGACGTCAGCGGGTTAAAGCCTGACTCAGCAAAAATGTTTTCACGCTCGGCCAATCAGCTTGCGATTCATCACCCTTCGATCGCCAACGGCTCCACTTTCGTAACGAACTGATAAAAAAAATTACAAAAAAAAACACACACACAAATGTTTCATTTTGGGGTACAATTTTTAGCACGTAATTTTTTGAGCGTGTGAATTTTTAACATGAAAAGGCAAAAGAGAAATGTTGTTTTGTGATTATTATTATTTGTAATTTTGGCTCACATAAGCTAAGCTAAGCCAAATTATATATTCGTATATTTTGACTCACATAAGCTAAGCCATTTTTTCACTTAGGTAAGCCAATCCTAAACATAATAATGGCTTTTGCTAAGCCAGAATTAAATTTGAACTTTTATTAGTCAACCTAAACTAAGTCAAAATATCAGCCGACAATGGGGGCCATTCCCCCCATTGTGGGCCCCACAAAATATTTGCCTAATAAGTACCGAAAAGTACGTGCCTCCAATTGGGATGGTTTCTTTACCAGAAAAAGCCTTCGTTTTATAACTGGTAACACTATTTTGGTTTTAAATGTTATTTTTTTAAATGCATTTTAACAAGGAAAATAATAATATTAAACTAATTTTTGGGACCGATCACCATAATGTTCCACAATAAGGTATTGTGTAAACACGCTTAAAGTCGAAAGATCATCATAAATTATGATTCATAATAATTGTATTATATAATTTTGTGTGTAAAAAACTTTATGTATGATCGCTAATCTCGCCATCTCATTTCGAAGTTCAAATTTGTTTACTGAAAATCGTTGAAAACCTTGAGCAGTTATCGGGTAATTTTTTCATGAAACTTGCCCGATAACTGCGCAAGGGGCGTAAATATAAAGTGGGGGTCTCTCGATGTGCACCCATTTAATATGAATATGATTATTTGAAATATATATCTCTTGTCGATTTTTTTCAGACAGGCCTTTTTTCGAAAAAATCTACCCAATTTTGTTTAAAAAGTATTTCTTAAAAACTTAAAGATATACACATAAGAAGGGTGCACATCAACAGACCCCTGACTGTATATATCTTGCAAAAAATCCTATTTAAAAATCATGTTTCAAATTGACCCCTATCACTCGAAATCAGAGACGTTCCTTGAAGAAGAAATTGAAGATGTTTTTTACAATAATGGACAGCGAGCGTTAAAGCGTAAGGGTTAAAGTCCCGTGAAGTCAGCGTTTAATTATTAAGTTACGTTAAGTGTTAAAGAATAACGCTCCACTGCAGCCACGCATACATCATTTTGTCAACTTTTTGTGTCGCAAGCAAATTGGCGACGATTTAACCATCAAACACCGGTATGAATCGTTACCAGAAAGAAAGAAAATTGAAGCTGTGTTGATTCTCTTGCGGTTTGATGCAGTCGACACTGCTGCTCAGGTAACGGCTTGCCAAAAAAATTATACATGACACCACATCTTAACGCGACATTTTTGGTGAATCATTTTTTTTTTGTCCATTTCCGGTTAACCGGTTATTTTATAAAAAAAATCGATGACAAATTAGAATTCGCCGTGGTCGAGTTAGTGTATGTGACAATTTTGCCGACAAAAAGGTGATACCAAAGTATAAAACCGGTGACCGAATGTCCATAACCGGTTAACCGGAAATTTATTTTGACACAGAAAATAACCGCCATCAGCACACAAAACGAATAAGTAGATTACTCTTATCGATTTGGAGCTCTTACCGAAATACATGAAAATAGTGTCAGTGTTCAAACAGCTTTTCTGTAGTTAAAAACAGTGGGGCTCAATTGGCCGATAAGAAAGATTAATTATTTCTTAGCCAATCAGCGTGTTTTAGATGGCTATTCTATTATTTTCAAATGCTTTAGTGAAGTCATTTTTTTAAATTCACTAGGGTTTAGTCATTTTAGGGCTAACACCCTTTTAATGCAAAATATCAAACGTTTGGCAAGCTTTTACTTAGGTCTTCAATTCCGTCAACCTCAAAAATAAAAACGACCATTTACCACTATCTGCACAAAGTGCATTTGAACGAATAGCCAATCGAGCAGGGAACTGTTGAAACTAGTTTTTATCTTCTCAAAATGGAACTTTAACCATGGCGGTCCATGACGGTTAATAGGCTCAATAGAGTTACCAGCTCAATAAATATGCGCACTTTGTATTCCATTATGTTACATTACACAATTTTGTATCATACGTAGACATTTGAGATATGCAGTATCGCACTTTTGTATTCAATTAAAATATCTGAAATGTCTAAAATGGCTGTAAAATACTTGCACATTAGGGTAGTGGCAGTTCATTCAATTTCATCAAAACAGTTTTTCATTCAAAATAAGGCAGAATACGGACTGTAATAAACTCATTGATGTTTCATACTATCCAATATTCTACGTGTTTATAGAAAAAAGAGTATTAATAAAAAATCGTCCAAAAAGTGGTTTCGAGCTTCATTCGCGAATATACGAACTTGAGAGTTAAATATAATTAAATGTCTGACAGTTTTTTTCTCATTTAAATGTCGAAATTTTCCATAAAATGAAGAAAAAACGTTTACAACGAAAACAAGAAAATCACGAGTAATGTCGTCATATGACGGTGTATATACATCAATCTGCTCTCATAATGGTTTTTTATTTCAATTTTTTTTAAGTTTTTTAGGAACAGTATGAGAAGAATAAATAAAATATATTTTTGTGGGAACATCTTGGGTTTTATATGGCCTGTATAATATCAGGCCGTGGATAATTTCATTCCAGGTCCGGTCCATTTTTACTTTGACCTTATAACCCCTTTATTGAAATTTTTACTCCTAGTTCATATCCCTGGCATAGATACCTCGAAGAAACGATGTCTAAGTACAGATCTGTTTGCCGAACCCGACAATGACCAACCAGCCACGAAAAAACACAAACAGAATACTACACCCGAGATAATCGAGTAAGATTTCACGTAAATGCGCTTCTTGAACTTAAGTTATGTCAACTCTTTGAGCAGTTAAAACATGTCTTTTTTCTTGGATGGTTTATAAAATCATGTTTTTTTTTTGAAAATCATGTCTATAAAATCATTTTTTTTCTCGATAAAATAGTTTCGTCTTCCCCGTAATTAAAACAAGCATGACATTTTTTTTTGAAAATATTCTATAAAATCAATTTGTTCTGTTTTCAAAACAAAATAGTTTTATAAACATCTTCAGTGAAAAAATTTGTCTAATTTGTGTACTAAAATAGTTGATGTTTTCAGACTTTTTACCTTATAAGTTATAAGTTCGAAGTTATGTACAAAAGAAAAAACTAGTACAACCTACGCAGAAACAAGGCCGAGTTTGAGAATTTTTGTTCAGTGTTGAATCTCATGATGTCAGTTTTCTTTCGACAGTGAAAACAGAGGACATCCGCCGCATAAGACAACAAATACTAAATAATGACAAAGACTGCGACCAATTGTTCATTGAAAGGACTAGAGATGGAAATCAAGAATAATACAAATGAAGCTATAGATAGGTCATTTTCGGCACCGCAGTCTTTAAGAGAAAACTTATTTTTGGAAAAAAAGTTTTTTTTTGGGTGGGAGGGGGTAAAAAATTACTTACATAAATATTGATATGAGAATATTATTAACGCATTTCCCACACTTACGTATGTAAAGGGTGTTAAAACTGTAGTGTTTTGGAACAATTTGATTTTAACCCCGCTTTTACTTTGGTCAAACTGAAGTACCTTTTTTAGTTTGTGCTGAAAAACACGTTTCTCCATAGTTAGTATGGTCCAAGCCCCATTAAACTAGTAATTTTGGTATAACCCAAAAAAAACTCCAAAAATGATTATGATTTCACATCTCAGGACAGACTAGTTCCGAAAATAAGTGAAAGGGCAAATTGTATTGCGACTGCCCAACTTGTGCTCGTTATCCTAGAGAAAATGCCGATGAATCGAGAAAAGCTGAAAATTTTTTGTCAATCAAACAAAACTATTATTCGTCGGCGATTGCAGCAATATTATGATTAAAACTGTTTTATTTTGACAAGAAGGTCAATTAGGATTACATATGTGTAATTTATAATTTCTTTACGAAAATGAATGTTCTCCAAACTCCAACCCCTTCATAAGCTGCCTATTTGCAAGAGATCATGTTTGTGTCATACAAAATGACGGATAACTTTTTCTTTGAATTGTGTTTATTCTTTTTCATCGAATTTTCGATAACACAGAAGGTTGAAGATGCATACAGCATAACAGATCAGTTACAATATGCAGCATACTGTAACTGATTCCTTATACAAAAACAAAAGTACAAAGATTTAAATTTAATATTTTAAAATCTATTTTTGTCGATCGGAACAAGATCTGCTTTTATTTTGACTTGAATATAATGGCGCTGTGTGTAGGCAGAATGAATGTCAATATGTATCTCCAACCTTGAAAATGTTGTAATAGCCAAGAATTTGGTGAAAAAATAAAATCAAACAATTTTCAATATCTCAACACTAAGCAGATTTTAATTAATTATTTTCATTTTTTTTAGAAAATTGTCGAGTTGGAGTCAGCCAAGACACCGGAATCTTGGCCAACTGTTCCGCCGAGGCCGTCACTAAGCGGACGCCTTGGGAACAGTGGTGTCGATTTCAATTCGGAAATTTCAAATATTCCATCGAAATTAGCCAATGCCGAATCTGATCATGATTCAGTGGGGTGTTCAAATGCCCAAAGGGAAAATTAGAAATTTACGGCTCAGAAGTGTTTTTGATGGCACCAGCTGACTCCGTATAAAGCACAAACTGAATAAAAACTAACTATTGGGTTGGTGGTTAATAAAGTCATAAGGTTCTAGATTAAATAAAATACCTAACCCAAGACCTTATATAGTATATTATTATAATTACGCCGTGTACATTGAAGTTCAATCCAAAAAAAAACTTTTTGGACATTTTTAAGAACACCCGGCTTAGCAACTTCAGATCATTCCGCCGACGGTAGACTCAATGAAGACTTAAGGGTCGAAAATGATGATTTTCGGCAACAGATTGATTTGCTCAAAATGTGTCTGACGCAGAAGGATGTTTTAATACAGTCCCTGGACCTCAAAAATCGAAACTTAGAGAGTCAGATGCGTGAAGGCGAGCAAGTTATGCAAGATTGGGTTGCACAGCTCAAAAAGAAAATTATTCAACTTGAAGTAAGTTGTGGATATTTGTATGTATTAGTAGTATGAAGGTTGCGGGGGGATTGTGGGCGGAAATGGATTGTTAGGTCCAAGGTTCGAATCCCCCCACAACGTCCTTACTACTAAGGTCAACCAAATTTTGCTCTTAAAAATAAATTATCAATTTATAATCTTCAAAAAAAAAATTGAACTTGGCGCCAACCTACCCTTACTTGGCGTGCCCTTACTTGGCGTTAAAATAAAAATGTATCGCCATTTTTTGCATTTCATTTTAATAGAAGGGTTAAATAGATAGGGTTAGGATATAAAAATGAAATGTGCCCCTGATGAGTAACCTTTTAAAGTTTAATTTTATACGGTCAATAAGCAAATCAATAAATTCCCCTTCTCCACCCACTTACAAATAAGTTTTAAACATGGAAGGTGAAAAATGTAATTTTTTATGGAAACAGCGGTTGAGACGACATGAAAATTTATTCGAGTTTTTTGATTTCATAACAATGAAGAGAAGATGAGAAACACTAGACATGCGTTTTTCGTGATAATACAGCCACTTATACGCCTAAATATATTTTTAACAGAGTTTTATACGATGCCATTCATACTTTGTGAACGTTCTGGTGGTGGTTTATGTTGTTGTCCAAAAGAGTATTGTCCTCTCTCATTCATACATCCAACCTCTATTTGACATGGCTGGCCTTTAGCTTGGGCTAAGGCATACTCCTTAAAATTAATAACAAAGAATTATATAAATTTTAGATCAATGTAATATAGAAATTGATTTTGATTAAAAAAGGGCTACATTTCATTTTTATGGAAAAATAGATCAAATATTAAAATGAAATGTACCCCTTATTTTTATGAAAAATGGGGTACATTTCATTTTAATAGAAAAAGAGATCAAATACTAAAATGAAATGTACCCCTTATTTTGATGAAAAATGGGTACTTTTCATTTTAATACGGAAGTATTAAATTTTAAGGGTTAAAATGATTTTATTACATGCGTTTTCCCCCTACGGGTTCCCATAAATTTCTTCCCCTAAGCGGACCGTTTTTTAAAACTTACGCGTAAATGGCGCGGAAAGCATTTCAGCTGACACTTTTTCAGGCAATCTCGTTGGCCGCAAACTCCCTCTAATTTTGCAACTGGCATCTTTTTTATAATTCTCCGTCTGGTAGGTAAAAAATAACAAAACAAATGAAAATAACAAAAAAAAAAATTTTACCACCCAGACGGAGTCTAGAAAAAAGTTGTTTTTAACGATGGTATGCTCGATTTCTTTACAACTCAACATCATTTTTTATTACACCGCATTGAATACATATATACTTATCTTCAGAGTATCTTTAAAGGTTTCCTGAGTAAGTTCAAGTGCAAAAAAATAAGTTTGTCCACGAATTCTAGAAATTTGGAGCAATTCAAAATCTCAAATTTTTCGATAAACTGGGAAATCACTCCCACGATGGCTATTTGCTAAAATTTGTTTGCGTTCTTCTTCTAATTTAATTTGACTTTTATCATCATAAGGAGTCATCAAGGTAAACTCCACAGAAACTTTTGGGTCAAACCAGGCACGCCTTGAGTACTAACAGCACTATACATTATCATTTTTATGCAAAATATAGTCCCAAAAAGTGCAAAAAAAAAGCTTCAGGGTTAATACAGCAACTGGTATTTATTCGATTCTTTCTTTCTGATAATCTTAAGGCCTTTCGCTACAAAACTGTAAGAAATCATTTTCAGATTTGTTCCTGGATCATTATTTTTTTCAAGTAAAAATAGGAAACAACACTAGTTTTTCGAATAATTTGAAAAATAAATTAAAAATCGAAAATGTTTTCTTACAAAGAGTTTTTTTATTTCACACTTTTCCAAAAAACGGCCATATGGAGGGAGGATTTGAACCCAGGATCCCTTACCCCATTTTCGCCAACGTTTGCTGCGCAATTGTTTTGAAGATTATGAATTGATAATTTATTTTTAAGAGCAAAATTTTGTTGATTTTAGTAGTAAGGAGCTTGTGGAAGGATTCGAACCTTGGCCCTAACAATCCATTTCCGCCCACAATCCCCCGCAACCTTCATACTACTTGTATTACGTTAATGTATATATGGGGTTGACTATAAGGTGTGGGTTTATAGTCAAGTTTTTTGACACTTTTTTGTTTCTGTAAAATTATGAGTTTCTTCATATTTTGGATTCTTATTAGCTCAAGTCAGTATTTTTAAATGCATTTTAGGTTACTTGAAAGTAATTTGTGGGATTGCTCTTATATCCTCCTGTATCCGTGCGTTTAAATAATCTATTTTTTTTTATCCCAACTCGAACATTTCTCGATAATGTTTGTATAGGAAGATGTTAGTCAAAAGAATACGAGTATTTTGGCGTATCAACAACAAAACGCGCTTTTGAATGAAGAAATCCTCGAGCTCAATGGACGTCGAAAGTGTGAAGTCATGAATGCGTCTATGAACCGCAAGTAGGGTGTTCAGTTAGAGCCCACATTTTACTTGATTTGGGGCATAACTCTCAAGGGGAGACCGTACATTAGAGGCATATGGACCTTTTTCTCTGTGCAGATTTTTTTTAAGGAAAGGCTCTCGATTCGGTTACAAATGATTCAAAACATTTGTGTACAAATTTCCAGGTGATTTGCACCCTTCATTTCGTTAACCTTAAGCTTTAGCTTTATAAGTCACGGAAGGTCATTTTCAGTTCCTTCTTTTCGCCTACTGTGCACACAGCTGTGGGAGTTATACAAGGTTCGGATTATAATAATTCTCAATTTTTCAACGACCATTTTTTGATTTTTCGAAACTAAAATATCCATTTTGGGGATGTTTTGCAGACACTTTTCGCAAATGCGTCCTTTTTTGGATAAATCGTTTATCGGGAGTATGGACTGCATCTTGTAAATACTAGGTTCAAACTGAAGACCCTAACGGACAGTATTCCGAGCAATCTGACACCTCCCTGATCGAGTCGTTTGCATTTGAACTTGATGATGAAAATGCACGAAACGAAGATACAGACGACGACACCGAATTTGTTTTAGTAACCGATAATGAAACACCCGATTCGGAAACATGCACTTGGGAAGAGTGCATTGCAACGATAAAGGTCGGTAAATTCGGGTAGAGAAGGGTAAACTTTTTTTGGTCGATTATCTGAATATACCTATTTTTGGTAAACTCTTTAATGACCTGTAGCGTGCCGGTTCTTCCAGTGTTGTCATTTTTATGTAATTATTCCTTTTCTTTCTAATTGTAAACCCTTTATAAACTCATGTCCGTTATATGTCCGTTATAATGTTTCTTTCGTTCGCCTAAAAAACGTTTTATCAGCTACAGTCCAAAAAGGTTTTCAGATTTTTTTTTCGTGTGATCTTAAAACAACACCCCCTGTATAATGATAAACATTAGTTTGTAGTGTAGAGAATTAAAATAAATTCTTTTAATTGTCCGTTAACGTTTCATTACTCTAGAATAATCATCATTGGTCAACACAGGTGAAACTTCAAATCCGTCAGGGAATACCGCCCCGATTCCGTCCACGTGTTTGGAGATCGTTGATGAACCATCAGATCGTCATGAAACTTGGCTACTACTCTACACTTGGTACGTTTTAAAAGTAGGGCTTGGTCCGGCATAATTTAATTATAAGAGATACACCAATTACACTTCATCTGATTGGTGGGTGGCTATAAGTAGAGACCGAATGGTCCATCTACGATTTTTTTTGTATTTACAGTATTGAAGTAATTACGAGTGCCCTTTATATTATAAAGTTTATAAGCGCACAATATATTAAACATCAGTAACCTCTAGTGGCCTCCAAAAAAACTATTTTATACAGCACCTAAAATGTGTAGGAATCAAAGTGGTCCGCCTTTTTAGCCGTGACGTTATAGTCATATCCAGCTGGGACGAAAAATGATACAAGAAGTGGTGGTTCTAACTTATAGTGTCAAAAATTTTGACCGTTATATGGTCAAGTCGGTTTTCCAACATAAATCATGTCTTTTTTGGATTTTCTTCGCAAGCTTTTTGGACTTTACCTTATAACGACAGCCCCTATATATTTTGACTCCTTTTTGTAGCTGCTCAGCGCCCGACGGAAGAGATCGTTAAGCAAATCAATCTCGACTTGCCCCGTACGAAGCGGTGGATTATTAACGACTACAGTCCTCAATTTAAAGAAAAGTTACGAAGGGTTCTCTGGGCATTCGCTAATCATAATAGTGAAATTGGCTATTGTCAAGGTCTTAATCGAATTGCCTGTCTCGCTCTAGAACATTTGTACGAAGAGGTAAGTGCATTTTAGATTTTTAATAGTAATGTATATTGTGGGTAGCTAGCTACTCATTTTCTCGGAAGATCTAAATAAAAAGGAGCCGTTGGTGATAATTCAAAACAGACAACTTTTTTTGCCCTAAAAATAATTTAAAATAAGACTGTGAAGTTTACAATATGAACTATGAAGACGAGGGTCAAATTGTTTTAATAATAGAATATAATGTTTTTATTTAACACGCATTTTATCCTCTTTTCAAACCTATTTTCAACACTTATTTTATCCATATTTTTAGGATGCGTTTTACTTCTTACGACTCGTTACAGAAACGTTATTACCTCCCAACTATTATAACGGTGCGATGAGTGGAATTCGTGCCGATGGCACATTAGTATCAGACATTTTAAAAGACAAAGGAATGTTCTTCTTATAATCTTGTGAATGATTTTTTTTGAGTGTTTGAAAGCTTTTGTAGTGTACTACAAATCGCACCGCAACATCGCGCAGAGAAGCCATTTATGTTTTTTTTCGCAGAAAACGTATCTCGCTGTATTTTCACAAAAATTCTTCTTTAGAGCATATAGACTACAGTCCCTACTCTCAATACGGACGCTCCCAATATGGACGATTTTCGGCGAAAAAAGCGTTTTTCCCAATACGGACGCTGCCTTTTTTGTGTTTGGGCGGCCGATTATCCCAATAAGGACGCTTTTTGAGACACTTATTTAACGTTTTTGATATTTGTTTATTAAAACAGCTTATTTAAGTCTACAATATTGTCATTACAGTCCCTGCCTAGTTAACGGGTATCTTACAATCTTCAAATGTCTAGAATAAGCCATTCTGTTACAAAAAAAGTCCGAAAATCATCCCAAATACGGACGCTGCGCCCAATACGAACGGTGATCCCAATACGGACGCTATTTTCGAGAATCAAAAACGCCCGTATTAGGAGTAGGGACTGTATATGATATAGCTACCAATTGTGAATTTTCGCTGGAAATGTATTTCACAGAAATTCTGTGAAAAACTTTTTCTGTGAGATGCCGCGGTGTTAGTACAAAATTTTTCCAGCGAATCTTTAAGAATAGATGTTTGAAAAAATATCGTTGTAAAAAAAACCTACAGGACATCCGAAATCATGCTTTTAAGCCTGAAGTGTAATTACAATTATAAAAGAGTATTAAAGCGCCAAAATTGTACGACCACTTAATTAACATCGACGCCAACGTGAATACGGTTGCAGCTGCCGCGACCAATTGGCTTTTGGTTATTTTTATTGACCCCGCTATTGACATCAATCTGACCCTCAAAATTTGGGACGCATTTTTGTGCGAAGGAAATAAAGTTTTGATACGATGGTGTCTCGCTATTTACTTACACCATGAAGAGCGACTTCTACGAACTCATGATCAAGCCCAAGTTATGCAAATCCTCAAGCATCGTGTTATTGAAACAAAGGTAACCTATTCATTTTAAATGTTATATTTTAAACTACATAAACAAATTAAAAATCCGTTTTTTTTTTCAGTTAAAAAAATGATGTTGTTTTAATGCTAATTTACCGATTGTGCTCAAGGGACTTATGTCCATTGATATTTTCGATATCAAAATTATAACCATTTTTGAGTTCTTACCCAACCTTTTGTAGTTCGTATTTTTGTAGGATTTTGACAGTATTCAAAATATGGCTTACAACAGGCTGAATCCGTTTTCGAAGAAGTACGTGGAAAACACTCGATCTCGCATTCTTCGATCGCTGGAGTAATTACGGCCCTGGGAGTACGAACTGTATCACAACAACAACAAAAAACGAAATTCTTCTCATTCATTTCATTTTCCGCACTTATTCGCTGGGGGCACTTTAGCCTGATTTTTCCTGGTACCTGGATCTTTCGCAGAAAATTCGAATGGTTGTAGCATTAACGTTTTTGGAAGAAACAAAAGATGTTTTGATTTTTAGAGTTTTCTTATAAAGAACGCGAGTTGCGTCTATATTACCAAAAAACGTTTTATGCGAAAGACCGCGGTGCCATTTTTCCTTAACACTTCATTGTCCACTCTGGTAAAGCAAACAAATATGGTTCCAGATCCTGCGACCTTTAGGATTTTATTTGAGCCACCTATAGCAGGTCTAATTGTTAGACCAATTTATTCAGTTCTAACTTTTACACTTAAAAGAGCAATTTTTATGGTATAAATACCGTATTTAGCAACAATCTTGTTTAGAATTGTACTAATGTACTAAATAAACAGGCCTCGTTTTGTGACATCTCATCAAATTGGATCACTTGTTATTGCCCAAACTCTAGCAAAAAGTTTGCTAACCCGCCCACGCACGTTATTTTGTAAAAAATTGCAACATAAACTGGTAGGTGTTGTATAAATGAGTTTAACAAAATACAATATCACTGAGCAATAAAAACTGTTTCGAAAGGCCGCAGGGACTGTAATAGATTAGGGACTAAAATTCGGCTTTGGCCTTTCGATTATGTTCAAGGAAATATGTGTTTTTTATAATTATGAATGATTATTTCATTTCCAGAATTTATAGTAGGCCAAAAGGAGTTTTGGCTAAAAACCGCGTGGTATTTTGTCCCTCGAATTCGGCCAGTTTCCGACGTTAAGCGATAATCTAATCATTATTGATTTTTTCAAATACAACTGTCTGTACTGCTTCCACCATTTATTTAAACGAAAAACTTGCACAGAATTGAGCTTGGACATAATTAGGCATAAATAGTCTTGAAATGCCTAAACCTTCATAAAAGTTAATAAATATCATCCTAAGTTTAATTAGCACCGTCTGATTCAGTACAAACTACAAAATTGAATAACGGTTAATGGTTAATATAGAGCAAATATTTTGTGTGACAATTATCGCATAAGGTCTGACCTTATAACCAGACCCCTCTGTAATCATCAGAAGGTCTCATTGGCCGACAACAGTTTTACCTATTCGCTTTTATTCACATACTGTGTTATTCAGTTTCTACGTGATACCGATTTAGGCGGAGTGTAAATACGCAATTGTGGATCTATTTGCATGCAGAAGCAGTAGGGTTTTGTAGAACTTAACTCCCAAGGGTCCATTCGTTAAAATTTTAACGAAATTTGAATGATGCAACTAATTTTTTTCTCAGAATCTATATTATAAACTTGTATGGAAACTGACAGAACCTGGGGCCATTGTATGCTTTTTCAAATGAAAAATTGCGCTTTTAACATTTTAGGTTAAAATTTCTCCAAACGGAAAAATAGGGATGTCGACACATCAAAGGGACCCTTCGGAGTTAAAAAGAGAAGAATAGTTGACTTGCCTAAAAACTCTTCTTTTGCAGTGCATGACTTGACACATGCGGCACCGCCGTCTATTAGAGAATACGGTTTTCAAGGAAAAAGCTATTCAAACAAAACGTTTTTTTGGAAATTGCATGGGAATGAACCTAACTGCATTAAAATTTCCACGAAAAATGTTTTATTCGAGGAACTTTTTCTTGAAAAAATTCTGTTGCTGACTGCTGATATTTTAATCGACTGCCATTTCTTTGAACTTCTCAAAAGTATGGTTGAATGCATTTCGAGGTTGGACTAAATTGAAAAAGTTCGTCAGGCTTTTCAGTCCTTCACCCGTCACTGACGAAACTTTGAAGATTGGTATTGGTGCAGTTCTTTTAGATGTGAAATTTTGGGCAGCGACCGCCACATGGGTGTCATTTTGAATAAGTAAGGGCACACGTCGAACACCACAGGATTTGAACAGTTTGGCCAGATCGGCAAATGTTTTGTTAACTTTATTGGGATTAACTCGCTCGATTTTTGTTATGATACATAGAACAGGAAGATCAAAGGAAAGTGCAATAACTACATCCAGGTTCAATTTTTTTTTTATCGGGTAGCCATCATAATGGCCATTATTAATGGTTTATTTATTGCGTAAAATACAACTATAGAAATACACTTGTAGAAAGTGTAAAATACTGCGAATTTAAAGAGTCGCTTGCAAAAGCATATAAAAATGCATATTGGACTTTTTAACACTGTACTTATAGTTATAATCAACTGAATGGTTATGATTAAATTTGTTTTTGAAAATTAAAAAAAGACATTTGAACCACCACCTAAATTTTCTTTTGTCGTTTGAGTAACACCGAAATCTCCTCCAACCAAGAGCACACAAAAATCGGGTAGATAATTCATTGACTCAAACGTGGTTTTAGTTAGATACCCAGTCTTTGCTATATCATGAATATAAATGATTTTTGATGCATTATTAGATACCGGATTTGTGACGTGTCCGAATGAATTAAAACCCAAAATTCCACTTTGTGTATTACTACTCCAATTTGCATCTGGTTTGTACGACTCATTATGTGTCAGAAGGCTTATTAGCGTTGACGTTCCAACTCCAGCATTTCCAATAACAGCCATACGGAGTTCACTGAANAGGCGATAATGCAAATGATGAGATTTTCATATAAAACATACTCCCAATACGGACATTTTTTATTCTCGAAAATAGCATTGACGTATCCTGGTGCCCATTTTTACGTACCTACTGGGAGTACGGGGTGTGACTACACTATGTAGTTTGGAAAAATATCCCTCCTGAAATTTACACTTTAATTTCCTAAAATCATTTTGCTGAAATTTCGGGTAAACTTTTCAATTTTCGAGAAAATGTTTTTTTTTTAACAATTGTTTGTAAACTTACATCAAATCAGTTTCCCTTGTCGGTTTTCGACGGACTAAATATTCACGTATTTCACCGCCTAGCACCATTTTTGTTTGTTGAAACATAGTGACATCACAGCCGTGTTCTGATGCGACTTCAATCAACATACTTTCATTTTTTTCAATATCATCTTTAAAAAATCCGTCTAGGTTGGCATCACCAATTGATATAAATAGTTCATTTTTGTTTTGGATTTCTGCCATCAAATACTCTTTAAACGTATGTGAGTTTGTTGTATCTCTGTTGTATTTTGATGACGTCATTTTTTTACTTTTTCGTATATTTCGTATATTTTTCAATGTTAGNGACATGCAAAATAAGTAGTTTCATTTTTTTTGGTAGATTTTTAACTCTCCCGTCAAAAAAATTTTGTTCGTTTAGCTGTAATAGCGGACGAAAGTAAAAAAGTTTGATTTTTTATCAAAATTGGTAATTTTTATCTCAATTTTTCTACTTAACGAAAATATAAAATAAACTCGAACATTTGTTAGATTTACGTAGATTTGCTGGAAAAATTCTGTACTGTTTTCCGTTTTTAAAAATCTCGATCCGTCTGAGTGTTATTAACGATGAAAGTCGATTGGTAGTAAACTGCCTAGATCGGTTAGAGGGAGTTAATCTATCAAAACCTGTTTTGAAATGGTCCCTAATACGGACTCTGTATATATAAGATTTTTTCATTGATTTGTCTCGTTCAATTTTTTGTATGAAGTTTACTTCATAATAACGTACAAAAGATTAAAAGTTAAAAAATAATACATACAAATGCATGGGAGAATTTTTGGCATCCAAAATCGTATACTCCGGCAAAACCATCGACTCAAACTCACGCTCCCCAGCCAAAGCCGGCACCACAATCTCAGGGTCATACTCCACGTTCTCCAACTCGACATATGAATCAACAAAAATTGAGGTATTTCCAATGGTTTTTTCTGATACATGGGCATCGAACTCTGGGGAACATATTAATCGAAACCATAAGTTTCGATTCTCATTGGAATATCGTACAAATCCAGTACCCGGGTAAAAAAACTGGTCGGAAGCGTCATTACCCAAATGAGCCAATATTATATTGGCAAATTGGCCTTCAACTTCCATAGCGCTCAGTATGGCGGCCTCTCGACAAAAAAGCCCACAATCGGGAGTGAAAATGTCCTTGTAAGCGAAGCGTTTAAACGCAAGATATCCCGACAAAACTTTGCGAACCTCGTCACGAAATGGTCCACTAGTATTGGAACGTCGAGAAAATTCGTCATAATATGTTATTACAACGGTTGAGATTTTCACCAGGTGACAGGGGTCATCGTACATACTGGTACGCAAAGCCTCAATTATAAAATTGAAATATCGTGGTGCGATGATCGGTGAACAATACTTAATAAAAAAGTGTCAAAAACTAATTGACCAACAAAGTAGCAAAAAACTTACAGCTTCAAATCCAGCAAGATAATGGCGCAGCACCGTATTCCTCGCATTTTCACTTAGGCCGTCAATCGACAGTAAATCGAGCGACAGAAGCAACTTGGGGAAGTTGTCTGTTATCATTGGGCGTTTAGGTTATCCGGAAACTAATAACAACTTTACAAAATATTTCACTTTGAAATTTCAAAATGATTAAAAAAATTAGTATCGGTAACTTACCTAGACTCCCTCTGCTCGTGTGTTCGTGATTTTCGAACTAAGTGACAATGAAAATAATTTCGACGATTTAATCTTCCTAATTCTAGAAAAATTAAATCGAAAAGGGGTGCTGCGCCGTTATCTTGCGAATTTTCAATACTTAAGTATTCGGTGTTCACATTTTCTCTCAACGTTGCAAATGACTAATGATGGTTGGTTGGCGAATTTTCTCGACGTTCTCTCCACCACTTGGTTATTTATGTAATACATAAATAACAAATAATAAATTAATTAATAAAAAATTAATAAAAAAATAACACTGGAACTTAACCCATCTTTTTTGCCTGGTTGTACACATTATCTGAGATACTCTGGCCACGCATAATCGTTATTTTATCCAATGGTTGATTTTCGTACAAGACTTTCAAAGTTATGCCATATAATAATATTTATCTCCAAAAACGATAAATTACAAAAAAAATGGAGACTGAAATATGAGCCAATCATAACAACATGGCTGATAAATTAAAACAAAGAAAAAAATAACTCGCCAAGTCTTGTTTATGCGCTAGTCAACTTTCCTGGGCGCTCATTGGTCAAAAAGAAAAAAACATCATGCCATTGTTTCGTAATTGATAACGAAATATTATAGACAATGGACCCGCAATTATTAGTGAATTGGTTAAGCCTTCATGTAAAAAAAAACTTTTCATGCATGGACAAATTTCCGCTAGGAATTTATTCCATGCAATAATTATAACACACAGGTTGAGAATGCTAAATCTAACCTATAAAATTCCACATGCCGTTTTTCTCCGCATTTTACATTGTAACGTAGGTCTAAAAAACCTTGATTTTGAAACACTGTTGATCCGTTCCTGTGCGTCTCTGACCATCGTAAAATCCCCTGGCAAACGCCCAGATTAGCAATAAAATTCCGATGAGCGAGACAAAAATATATTTTTAATAATAAAAAATAGATATGTAGTCGCCTGGAATGAAAACTCTTTAAAACTGCGGTAGCTTGTCACACCGTTTTTAATAAACTGGGCCCGAATTATCGTGATATTTCTTAAAAAACTTCACTGTACAAGAACTCCGGGTCAATCGTGTTACATCTGGAGCACGGTTGTAACCCGATTGACCGGGAGTTCTAAAAAACTTTCCACTGCATAGTTCATTATGAACTGTTCAAGGTGTTTTGGCCCAAGCCCCAGTGTTTGTGACTTGTGATTGGTTTACTCCTAAAAACCCTGGAGTTCAATTGCGAGACCTAAAAACACAAGGGGGCTCATTACACCACCCATGGGTCTGTAAAATCAAATCATTGAAATAAACTCCAATGTAATTCGAAAAAAATCCGTAAAAATGATGAAACTTTTCAGTTGTCTCAAAACGAATCATTCGTACGAATAGGTAGGTAGCAAAATGACTCATCGCGTGTCCATAATGGTACATTACATAATATTATTCATATTAGTAATTTAGTAAGTAAAACACGTATCTACCTACAGTCCATTCTCCTTTTTGGGACGTTTTCGGTTCTCGAAAATAGCGTCCTAAAAAAGAACATAATGACAATTTGTCCCAAAAAGGATCTAATCAAACACTTTAATAAGCTATTATACAGACACTTACTATACATACACAAGCTATAATTTATACAGTATAAATGTGTAGTCTACACAAATATGAACATAAATTTGATATAATTTTAAAATTTTACTCGGCGAAAAGCGTCCCAAAAAATGTGAATCGACCGACCAAACTAAAAAACGGCAACATCTGGATCAAAAGTTAAATCGATAGAAACGGTTTTTAGCACTAAGTTACATTTAACTTTTGTTCCAGATGAGCGTCCGATAAATGAGTACTGTTTTTGAACATTTTTGAACAATTATTGTTTTTTAGAATATTTTTTCAAGTTTTTGGTGCATTTTTAGTTGTCCGAAAAAACACCACNTACCTAGGTAAAACACTATATATTTCGCAGAATGTAAAATACAAGAACGTTGTACAAATATATTTACATTAGCTTTGGATCTTCAATTTTTGCCGAAGAGTCACACGAAAAGCCAAGCGTGAATGCATATCTTTCTCCAGATGACACCGGTTCCACGCGATGAGGGTTTTCTGCTCCAGATGTAAAAGTTCCGATTCTACCAGCTTTTGGTTCCATATATTGTTCTTGCTTCACTTCGTCCGTTTTTTCGAAAATAAAACGACCGCCTTTATAATCGGTGCTGATCATAAATGATAAAAAAAGAAAATGAAAACGAAATTATTGAATTTTATATAATCTTAGTTTCATTCAGTAAAGTTAACGATTCTTAACTTGATATGCAGAAATTAAAAAAAAAATACGGATCAATGTTTTCAGCAACATATGAATAACTTTTCCGCGAAAAAAATAATAGGAATTCGCCCTACACATGTAGCTTGGAAATGGTCTAGGTTAAGAGACTGGTCTAGAACAATTGCCTAGAAAACAATTTATCATCTATCCTGTGATCGTTTAAGTAAATGAGAGCTGTGTAGTCAAATGTCGGATATTGATTGGAGTCAACGTGGGAATGCCAATATTCGTCATGAGGCGTTTTCGCTTCTTTTCCAGTCAAACGAGAAAAAAATGTAGGTTGGGTTA
>SCLG01000014.1:857661-896616 GCA_004367875.1 Oikopleura albicans | reverse complement strand
TATATAAAATATACTGTATACACAGTCCTTACTTCTTTCTTCGGCCGCACTCAATAGAGCGGTTGTATCGGATTACTAGGCCATTCGAGCCGGTTTATCCAGAATATTTCGATAAATGACCGCTTTATTCTAATTCTTCTTTTAACCAACCAATGTTCATAAAATTCATTTAGGCAAAGACACACTAGAAGAAGAGACAAAGGAAAAATTGGAAGACATGACTGCGAAACTGGAAAAGGTAATTTGAACAAGTGTCCAGTACAAACTTGTTACACTTGTAACTATTGTTGTTTTTTTAATAGCATTTTTAGCAATATGCCGTTTCTCATAATTAATTTATTAACATGATGTCATAAGTTATATTATAAGAATTGATATATTCATAAGGAAACATTTGAGTTTTTCAAACATTTTTTGTCAGATACATGGGTTCTGATTATAAGGTCTTTTTACACTTTTTCCTAAAACATTTCGTTTTATATTTTTTTTTGTAAACTGCAAATTGTTTTCTCAAAAACAAAAAAAAAACTGACGGGTTTTTTTTTTTGTTATTGCTTTTTTTGTGACGCTAACTCCTCCTAGACCAGACATGGTATGAACTTGATTTAAAAAGTATCCGACGAAGAAATGTCGGGTGCATGGTGTGGGCTATGTCTCCAGTCGGTAATATGTCATATACCGGTTGAAATTACCGGTTAAAGTGCAAAATTGTCGGTTTCTCGNCATAAAATTCATTTAGGCAAAGACACACTAGAAGAAGAGACAAAGGAAAAATTGGAAGACATGACTGCGAAACTGGAAAAGGTAATTTGGACAAGTGTCCAGTACAAACTTGTTACACCTGTAACTGTTGTTGTTTTTTAAATAGCATTTTTAGCAATATGCCGTTTCTCATAATTAATTTATTAACATGATGTCATAAATTATATTTAATATAATTCTTATAATATAAGAATTGATATATTCATAAGGCAACATTTAAGTTTTTCAAACATTTTTTGTCAGATACATGGTTTCTGATTATAAGGTCTTTTTACACTTTTTCCTAAAACATTTCGTTTTATAATTTTTTTTTTGTAAACTGCAAATTGTTTTCTCAAAAACAATAAAAGAACTGCAAATGTGCGTAATTACGGTCAAGTCAGTAGGTTTGACCTAACTACACCCCCTGTATATGAAAACAAAATTTCTTTTAAGGCATTGTCTGAGGCGAGAGACGCTCGAAAAGATCTTTCCCAAAAAGAGGCGGAGTGTGAAGCGATGAAAAAACAATCTGAAGGTCTTGCTCGTGAATATGACCGAGTAACCGAAGAACTTGCCGCCGCCCAAAATGCCACCGGTGATAAAAAAGACGACTAAAAGTTCAATTCAGTAACAGCTATTAAACGACAATTGTCATTTTTGACATTTTCAACTCAAAATCACGGCACTAACAAAAGGAAAACGAGATCACAAATATAAACTTAACTGCAAGAAAATTTTTTTTCGCGGCACAGCACATATTTACGGCCATGTTGCACACCACTTTATTAATTATTAAGAACTAAATTGTAAAAAAAATAACATTTGAGATATAACAATATTATACAAGTATTGTATTCAAATGACGATTTGTTTATTAAAAACGATATTTTTGGCGACAGCTAGCGTAAAAAAGTGTGTTTTTACTATTAGTAATAGGGAGTTCGCACAGTTAGATACATGTAATCCATTTTATATTTAACGCACGGAGACATGAAATCAAAGGCCACAAATTGTTGTCAACTTGAAGAGGTCCGAAACAGGGTCACTAGGAGAAATATATTGAAAAAAGACCTTTATAGGAATATTTTTGGATGTCAAAAAGTTTCACCGATAACGAATGCCCCACATGAGGACCATGTTTCTGACGGTTAAAAATATTTCGAGAAATTCTTGCTTTTCCATTTTTTTTTAATTTTAAGTGACCTGGAACATTAATCCTACAGTTGATATTTTCAAAGTATCGGCCATGTCATCGTAAACTTCCATATCCATAAAACGTTTGTTTTTTTTTTGCATTTTTTAAGTTGATAATTTTTGTATGTGCTATATATATTCATAACTATGAATACTTATTGATATATCACCATATATATGTTCATTGTAAATGCATTTAATATCACAACGTTTATTTAGGCCTAACTTTTTTAACGAACTGTTCTGTAACGATTCAAAATGTAAAAAAATATCAGAAGAATTTTTTTGTTTGTTCAACCCACTAAAATTACTAAAATACCCGTTCAACCCACTAAAATTATCAATATTCTGAAACGCTCGTTATTTTAATATATCATGGAGCAACCGTTTTACAGACACGAACTGTACAAAAACGTTTTTTTGTTTCCAATGTATGTTTACGAATATTAAGCTAGTTATTCACAACGTTTAAAAAGTGTTACACGGAGACTTTTTAGTCTGTATGATGTCTTAAAACGTCGTATTGGATTTCTTTTAACGTCTTACTTCGAACGACGACTTAAATGCACTAATCAATTATTCCAATTTTGGAAGTAAAGACAACTTGAAATTTTAAGACATGTTTCAATTTCAAGTTGGCTATACTTGCAAAATTGAAATACTACGTCTCACAAATAACAAAAAATAATAATTTACCATTATCATACTTTTTCCGTGAAAAAATATTATTTTATACTATTTCAATATCAAAGTTCATAATTGCGGTTTTTCCTGTTTTGGTTTTCCTGAAAAAAAAAATACGAAAATATATATTGATAGTCGTTGCGTCGTGCAATTGTAATGTCAATGTTGTTATACAAAATCCAGCCGGAAACTTCACATCTTTTGTATTTCACATGCTGTTATATTTCTTCTTCAGACTTTTTAAATCAAATCTAGTTCAATTTTAATACATGTCTGGTACCAATCGTTTTTGCCGTGTTTGTATTGTGTTGTTTTGAAGAGATATGTTTATACCTAGATAAGTAGTTCTTTTAGGGGGCGTATTATACTAAAACCTTACATAAAACCAAATCTTGAAAATTGTCAAGTCTAAAATTTAGTGATTGATAAGTTATAAATTATAACAGTCTAATCACGTTTTTGCTTGTATTTAAAAAAAATATTTGTTATTTTATTTTAGGGGCGTAAGAATATATTGAAACTTCTATTCGTATTAGCACCAAGCGTATTTTAACACCAAAAATTTTGTGATGAAACTTGTTAAGAGACTAAAAATGTTTTTGATAAAATATACCCCTTTGAGTAGTTATCTCGCAGAAATGTAAGATTCCTCATCTTTTTGTAATATGATGGAAAGGGCTAACAAGTGTTAGTTTATGCACGATAACAGATAAAATTTTTTTTGTGTTGGTTGAAAATGAGTCAAATGGGGCTCTTGATTCACCGATCACAAAGGGACAGTTTAATTTTGGAAAATACAAAAAATGGCGAAAAATAAAATGGCATTTTCAGGTTTCGTCAGTTTATTTTTCGCCGTTAAACAGACGAAACCCGAAAACGACGAAAACCCAGGAATGTGTCATTTTCAAGATTAAAATTGATAATTCGTGGGAAATCATTTATTTCTGGTATTCTACCTTTTTCACATTTCATCCTACTCAGAGTTCGTGCTTTAGTAATTTTCTAAATTTGCTCAAATCAGGCAGTGCCATGTATATAAGTTATTNCAAAAAATGGCGAAAAATAAAATGGCATTTTCAGGTTTCGTCAGTTTATTTTTCGCCGTTAAACAGACGAAACCCGAAAACGACGAAAACCCAGGAAGGTGTCATTTTCAAGATTAAAATTGATAATTCGTGGAAAATCATTTATTTCTGGTATTCCACCTTTTTCACCTTTCGTCCTACTCAGAGTTCGTGCTTTAGTAAGTTTCTAAATTTGCTCAAATCAGGCAGTGCCATGTATATAAGTTATTAGCCATGAAGAAAATTATTCAGGTTTATCTTTTTCAGATTAATAAGAGATGATTTAATGGAAGGATGGAAATTACTTTACAAGGCGCTAATTGCGATAATTTTGGTTTACGCTTTATACAATGTATATCTCATATCCAACATTCACCTTCATGAGGATGAGCGAAATCGTAAACAGGCACAGGGACTGATCGAAAGTGAACTGGCCGAAATTCAAAGTCATCTAGAAGATCTAGAGAAAAATCAAAATGAGTTTACCGTCTTGACCGAGCGCATTGCCGAGGACATTGCATCTATTAAAATGTTACCCCGACCCAAAGTAAAGCCATCTCCAAAAGGTGGTCTTTTAGAGAAATTCATCTTTGGTTAAGATACAAACGCACATAATGCCACGAGGTGCCTATAAGGTCACGTTATTCGGCCGTCTTCTATTATACATAAGTTACAATATTCTATTTTCTTTATTTTAGGACGGATTATTTTGCACTCTTTCACGTCTTTTTAAAATTATATTTTTTGAATCAATGTAAAAACAGTTTAATAAATTGCTTACAAAGAAATTGAAAGAGTGATTTTTGCACTACAATTTTCAACATGTGTCTTTTCGACAACTATAGTTTTAAACGTAAAATTTTTTGGCATGACGGTGTTTTGTAAAAAACGAGTCTCGTCGAATTTTTGCAATATAAATTCTCTGCGAGATATGGACATTTGCCGAAGCAGTAGTTTTTCTCTAACAAACCACCGTAGCGCCCGTTGCTGTTAAAGAGGTCGTATACGAAATTGCGGATTCGGATGACGAAATCGCGAAGAAAAAACCAGAAGTTCAACCGGAACTTCAACTGCCCATCCCAGACAAGTCAGAAGTGATTGAAGCCAAAGAAGTAAATTTGCCTGAGAAAATTCCGGAAGAGCAGTTGAATCCACCCAACGATATTCCTCCAGCCCATATTCCTGTTTTGGTCATCGCATGTAATCGGCCCACCGTTAGTCGTGCTTTAGGTAAGAAATAGTTATTTCAAAACTATTAAACTTACATATGTAACGTATACGTTTCTGTGGGAAGGTTTGTTATTGGGTGATAAGGTCATTTTACACAAAAGTCATAAGGTGACTTGATTAATTTCTCTAAACTTAGAGATTGGTCTTTTTGTCGGAGATAGGTCTTTTTGTCGCCTGCGACATCCGATTGGCTATTTCATTTTTTTATTCAAACCGCCATTTGTCAGCGCACATTTGGTCCAGGCATGGTAAAAATCAAATTTCAAGCAGAAAGTGGAGAAAAACGACTTTCAATTTTTGATTGCGAAAAAAAGGGCCAAAAAAGGCCAAAATCGGGCGCACTCTGACCTCGATTGCATAAATTTTGAAAAACAAAAATTGTGTTTAAATAAAATTCCTATACCCCCTAAAGCCCGTAAGAATTCCTCAGTCAAAACAAACAGTAAATTTTCCGCGTAGTTTAGAAACGGCAAAGAAGTGAAAAGGGGAGGGATACAAATTTGTATCCCGGTGGAGAACACGGGTTAACAAGGGATTATGGACTTTTTAGCACATAAGTGCTTAAGGCCTAATGGTTTTCATACGTTCTTATGGTCTTTGGGAAAAACATCTCTAAATTCAGGTCTTTTTGAACTTTGTTGGGTTTGAATTTTTTAAATTTTCCAATCTCCTAAATAAACAGGTACCGTATTGTCACGTACTGTTTTCAGATTCGATTCTAAACGCCAGAAATCACTTTCCAAGTAATGAATTTCCGATTGTGATTTCACAGGATTGTGGCCACGCGGAGACCCTCAAAATGATTCAAAAATATGTGAGTAATCACGAAGATATGCAATATGTCGAGCAAACAGACCGCAGTGAATTCACAGATAAAAAATCTTCACTTCGCGGCTACTACAAATTAAGGAAGATTTTACACACATGTTTAGCATCTTTCGGAAAACGCATTCTTTTAAGGACCGGTCACAGGAGTTGTTTACAAAAATAATAGCAAATTACGAAAATAATTATTAGAAACAAGTTTAGATGTTTTTCGGGTTGATTTAGTCATAGTAACTGTCATGAAGTACGTACAAGTTCATTTCATAAAAAAATCTAGAAAATTTTGATGTTTTGGAATGCCGATCAAAACCAAAATTTGAGGAATCAGAAAGACAGTTTATCAATATAAACTACCAAGAGACAGTTAATAATTATTTAATTCGAGCACTATACTACGCAATAATGTTCAGACCAATGATTAAAGTTGGTGTGAAGAAAAAATAAATTCGAAAATTCGAAAAATATGGCTTTATTTCTACAAATTTTGGTATTTTTTCAGACCAGCTGGCAGTCGGTCTTTCGCTAATTTCAGTACCGTTAATGATACTGATTTGATTTTTTTGGCATTATANTTTTTCACTCAATTTCAAGGTCAACAAATCTGTTTTTATGAATAATTTTCGTTCTAGATGTGTTATCAAAAATCTGTCTTAATGATTTGATCGTTTTCAAATTTAGACCATTTTCCCAAAAAAACGAAATTCATAGGGCAAGGTTTAATATACTTCAGCTCACTTTGAAAATTTAGAGTTCGTCAAGTTCAGCGCGTTCCCCAAGTTCAAGGGCAACAATTATGGTGCCGGAAATGGCATCATTTTATGCGGTGAACTTTCCGCTATTAAATAAAAAAAATGTTTTTGCACTTGAATGGTTCTGGTGGTTTCAAAGACCGTTTTTATACTACGTTATTTTTGTAAACAACTCCTGTGACCGGTCCTTAAAAGAAAAAAGTTGATCGAAGAAAAAGTTTTTTGAGTATGGACCATACTGTATGGTTTTCACGTTTTTTTGGAGAAAAGGCTTACTTAAAAGTAAACCAAAGAAAACATTTTTAGAATTTTTTTTAATCAAATGATTTTTGGATTCAATCGTATCGCATTTAATCTTACCAATTGTCCTATCCAATTATCTGAACACTTTTCGAGTAAAATAATTGTTACGATAACTGGTTAGGTGGTTAATTAATAGTAAATAATGTGTAAATTTTTGGTGAAGTCGTCATTATAAGTTCGCCCTGAATAAAGTGTTCGAACTTTTTCCCCAAAGTCCGGCAGTGATCATTATCGAGGATGATTTGGAGGTTTCTCCGGACATTCTGTCATACTTCCGAGCGATGTCTAACTTACTTTTTGACCCCAAAGAAAATTTATTCTGCGTTTCGGCCTGGAATGATAATGGTAAAGACCACCAAATTATAAGCGATCCCATGCTTCTTCATCGAACCGACTTTTTCGGTGGCCTGGGTTGGATGTTGCGACGAGATGTAAGTGGTTAGGGGGTTAATGAAATTTCGGTGCACTTCAGACTAATCAAAATACTAAAGTACACTTACAGGGGGGTCTGGTTATAAGGTCACAAGGTGTGACGGTTATTAGGTCAAGTCAATTTTTTTTTGAGGTATGTGTTTTGGGAAAAAATCTTTGAAATCATGTCACTTTACGCTTTTTTCCGGCCTTGACCTTATAACCAGACCCCATGTATAGATCCTTGGATTAGAACCCCCAGCCCCTCTGCCACATAATTTTTTTATCGAAATCACCCATTAATTTTCATTCGAACTGCTTTTTTGCACCCCTGGGTCCTTTTTGAAATTATACATATATGATATATGTGTACAAATTTTATATTATGTATACGTTTTATGATATCAATTTGTACGATATTTTTAAGCTCTGGGAACACGAATGGAGTTCAAAATGGCCCGAAGCCTTTTGGGATGATTGGGTGCGAAATCCGGACCAGCGAAAGGGTCGTCAGTGCATTAGGCCAGAAATGCCCAGAACGTCGACATTCGGCAAAATTGGTGTTTCAAACGGTCAATTTTTCGACCAACACTTAGCTAAAATCCATGAGAGTCACAAGTGGATTGATTGGTCCTCGTTTGACCTATCACAGCTAGCCCATGATAGGTAGAGTTTTTTAGATTGCCTTAAACAGAGAAACAAGTGAAGTTCAACATTCTGTGATACAAAAAAAAACCATGGCTATTTTCGGAGGCCTGCGGAGCTCACTTTCAGGCTAAAACCCGTTTTGCGGGACATTTTTTGCTCAAATTAGCTCATTTAAAATATTTTTTAATGATTTTGGAAGTTCCCAAATTGGAAGTTTATACAGTATAATCTCCGTTGCGCTCACATGCGCTGATACAGGAGAGCCAAAAAACTAGAATTTTGGCCGTTATTGTGGTTTACTTCTTAACCGGTACAATTTCGAGGCTTCTAAATGTTGCCATCGACTCCGCAGTGGTCGATTACCCTTAGAAGTTATATTAATCCGTAAATTTGAGCAACTTGAGAATCGGGTCAAAATCCCAGCTGGCCACCCTATTTATACTACATTTGTTTTGATTAGGTTGTTGGAAAATCTTGAAAAAATCATTCCGACTTATGCTGTATATAGTGTATACAGGGGGTTGGTTATAACGTGAACCATTTGGACCGTTATAAGGTCAAGTCATTTTTTCGCCCAGAGGTAAAGTCATTTTTTTTTCACTAAAGTCAAGTGCGTTTTTTGCGAATCATCCTTTTTGAGAAAAAAATCTTTAAAATCATGTCTTTTTGATTTTTTTTTCTGGATGAATTTCTGGATTTTGCTCAAATACGATATATTCCAAGTGTTTTTATTATCCGAGTCAATCTAAAAAACGCTACTATAGTTTTGATGAAAATTTTCTGTCGAGAATCGCCTCGCTGCCGCACTTGTCCACATCGGACATACCACTTATAAATACGGATTATGTTCGGAATTTGAAAGCCAGTACAGAAAATGCCGTCGTGGTCATTTATCACACCAAAACTGATTATGTTAATGCGGCGCGACGCATTCAAATAATGGACGATCTAAAGGCTGGTGTGCCCCGTGGGGGTTATCGCGGCGTCGTCTCAACAATTTATAAAGATGTTCAAGTTTACCTGTCACCGCCCGATCCGGCGAAATGGGTCTATCCGAGAGACTGGTAGAATTAGAAAAATGCGAGAGTAAAAAAATGTAGGATGTCATAGGCCGACATTATTAGGTCCGGCGGAATCTTGACAAGACAGACTTTAACGATAGAATGATTGATTGCAAAAGTAGTGTGAACACGAATAATGCATATACAGTCAGGGTTATCTTAAAATGCACTCTTAAATGTCCAGATCAAATTGAGCACGTGATTTATGTCACATTAATAATGTGGTGAGTGGTTTTTCAAATTTTGAAAAAACGTAACCAGTTTTTATATCAGCATATATCAGTATTCTTAGAATAATTTGGACTCAATGTAGTTTTTTTCAAAAAATTCTATCTGAGTCAGAATTTGTGACTCCTTTTATTTGTCTTTTTCATTTTTTCCGTATAATATCATTAATTATATAATTTATATATTATTTATACATTTGGACCTCGGAAATGTATAGTAAGAGGCCCTGATTGTAACAAAAATCAGATATAAGTTGTTATATGCTCAAGGTAGCCCGTGACATCCTAGTTTTAGAATAAAGCAAATTTTTGATAAAGGATTTCTTGGGTATTTTTTTTGGGTTACGCTCGTTAACTGCCCAAATCCCCAAAAACGTCTTATCATAGTACACGACTTTCCATATAGTATTCAGTCATATGTGTATTTTCACCAAACACAAGATAGGTTTCTGTTGTTGGTTTTTTACGAAACGTAAAAAAATATTCGGACTATGGTGATAATAATAATTAGTTAATTAAACCGGCTACTTCATAATGATCTGTATTTTCTCCACGACTCGCCCTATTTGAGCCAAAATGATTGGCTTTTTAAAGCTTATCGTGGTTAAAGCCAACATAAGCCAAAGTAAGTACAATGTAAGCGTATATATTTAGACCGATTTTTTAAAAGTGTCTCACATAAGCTAAGCCTAGAAAATCATAAACCAGCTTGGCCGAGTCTACAACTTCTGCTGGGGTTATAAGGTGAAATCATTTTTCCATAACCTTATAAACAGCCCTCCCAGTAATCGATTTTCGTTGAAAAAGTCCAAGGCTAAAGTCCTTGGCCCACCCGTCTGAATTGAATAGCCAAGTTATCACCTAAGTGCGATTCTATTTATTTCACTGTTGTTCTTTATTAATTTTATTTTAGTAATCATCTTATTATTGACATAATACTTTCCATAATTGAAGATCTCTCCATGACATAAAGCTTTAAAAACCCTTGAAATTTTGCGGCGAAAATTTAATTTTACATGTCAGTAATAAGTGATTTACTTTCTCTTGAACGAATATTTTGCCAAAAATATTTGTGGTTGCTCAGAAAAGTGCATGCTCGCTCGAAATAGGTCATAAATTCAATCAAGGCGTCAAATATGCGTTGAAAACTTATGGCCAGGAAAATACACGGGTGGTTCGATTTTTTTTATGCTACGTATTCTTGTTAGGCACAACGGTCTTTCAGGGAATTTTATCCAAAAACGTTTTTGGTAGAGGTGGACCATGGGGCGTAGAAAAAATGTCCACTTTTGGCCAATTTCACATGGTCAACCCCTAGGTATATGGTAATAGACCACAAATCCAAATGGAATAATAATTACAATTTCTTCGGTGTTTCTTTCGGTATTTTTAACAGCTTGAAACACATACCCAGGAAAATTAAATGAGGCCGAATAAATTTTGTTTTCGCAAAAAAATATTTTTCATTAAATTGTCCGAATTTATGCTATATCATATAGCATATATGGTGAGAAGTTGAGACGATTAATCCCTAAGTACGGATTTGTCGCAGTTTTTTTTATCAAAATAAACGTAGAGAAATCGAGAAAAATACTAAAAAGACACGAACCAAAACATTGAAAGTTCAGCATTTAATGTTCAATTACAATTTATAATGATTCCAACGTTTCCTACAAGGCTAGTATGGTATTTTAGCGAAAAAATAGAAACTTTGTGGAAATATAGCGTTTTGTAAAAATCTAGGACATATTGCTACAGTACGCCGCTCACTGGGACGCCGTAATGGAAAATGAATACAGTCGAGTTGCACTCTGGTTTGTATGTTTTATGATTCTGTGACAATTTATTTATGCGAATTTTTGACATACATTTTAAATTCAAATTTTTCTTCATGAATTAGCCCTTTTTAGCAAGTTGTTCGTTTGTAGTTTTAATATTCAACCACCCCTGTATACATTACCTTTCTCGTATATGTATTTAGTTCTACTGGTTGATGATGTCCGTGACCAAATAATAGTGTGTTAATTTTGGTGTTATTTTCTACATATTTTTGTTCTGAATTTATGATTTTTAAGTGAAATAGCCGCACTTGTAACGATAAAAAGTTCAATGTAATTAATTCTTTAATTTTTTTAGCATAAATTTTAAACAGGAAAGTTGTTATCTAAATAAGGGCATTATAGCGTTTTCAAACCATTTTTTTGGGAAATAGTACAGGGGTCTGGTTATTAGGTCAGCTCATTTTTTGCACTAAGGTCAGTTTTTTCTTGCACTAAAGTCAATTTTTTTTAAACCACGCTTTTTGGGAAAAAAACTTTAAAATCATGTTTTTAAACACCTTTTTTTATAAAATCTTGTCTACTTGAAGTTTGTCCGAGCACTAAGGTCTTATTTTCGAAAAAAAATTGAGATGGTTATAAGGTCAAGTCAGCCTGGCCTTATAACCAGACACCCTGTATTTATTTATAAACAAATCTATTTAAAACTTAGAAATTTGACACATTTTTGGTGAACACATTTTTTGGCTCCATTGTTATTCCTTTATTTATTACTTTCCACCATTTATATATTGATCTGATAACTATGTAACAGCCTTTGTTCGATACATTTGTTCTTCTATTACAAGTAAATATATATATTATATTCAGATAAAGACTTCTTTGCTGTAAATTATTGCAATTGTTCCAATTTATTTCCTTACTAACAAAAAAAAAACAGAAAAGTCTCTGGTAAAGCCTTTGGTGAATAAGCTCATCGGGCCGGTATAAGTTGATTTTGACAAATACCATACAAAAAATGGTACAGAAAATGGCGAAACCTGAAAATTGTTGTTAATAGATGTTTTATCGATGTTTGTGATTTTCGTCGTTTTCAGGTTTCGCCATTTTCTGTCTTCCGTCAAATCTAGCTATGGCACCGGGAATTGTCCAACAATAAAAATAAAATTCACGCTATATATTTGGACTAGTTTTGCTACCGGAAGATAACCAAAGAACCGGTTTAAATTTCCGATTTTCACATATATCTTTGTTAGACTGCCCCTACACGTTAAACTTTTTGTGTCTGGCCTCGAGGGCCACCTGCGAGTTAAATTACGGTTCATCTGATGAACTTCATCATATGAGTGACTTCTTTCAAACGTGTTCTCAGCCATATACGGTATATGATATACCACCTATTGTAACAGTAGTAGTACAAGATGATGACATTCAATCACAAACAAGATGCATTAATAATAAATCTCGTTTGTAATTGGCGGATTATTAAAGATCTAAACGTCCATTATGGACAATCGACCCTTCTCAAATTTCAATTATTTGAGCATGTGCTAAAATTAAGTCTACATGTGTACAATATTGTAGTATTGTGATGACTTAAAAGACCGTAACTGTCTTCCATTATAGAAAAACAAATGTGCAATCAATTATGAATTTTCAACGTCTTTAAGTTCTATGCGAATAAAAGAAGATATTTAGATTCTAAATTTTAGAATATCAATATCAAAATGTATTTTTGATATATTCGTTAGCTTGCGTTTACATTAATTGAAGCCATAATGCAATACTTATTTTATGATATTGTTTTGAGGTCCAAAATAAGTCTATTGGGTCTCATACTAAAAATAATTAAATTTTCTTTGATATTTTCGTCAGTATCGCAGTGATTTAAAAACAGGAAAAAATAAATAATGTTACCAATTTTTGGCAACGCTTCGGAGGTCTATGTGGCCTCAAAAAAGGATTTTAATTATTTTCTAATTAAATTTTAATTAAATAATTAAAAAAAGGACCAATCGCAGGCAACATAGGCCTCAGACGCGCTGCCGAGCAACGTTACCAATAATTGGTAACATTATTTATTGTTTTCCTCTTTTTAAAATACTGTGATACTAGAAATGGAGATTTTCACCATCCACCAAAATGCTGACACCTAGCGGGTAACGTGCATAAACCCCCTTTCAGTCCCTCCGCAGTAGTCAGGGGAAATTTGTGGCATACCATTTCAACCTTTCTAGGATAATTTCCCCGTATTTCTTTTTTGTAAAAACATACAAAAAAAAATTTTATTTTTAATTTGATCCGGATATATTTGCGCTCAGCCTTATAGTTTGATTTTTATAACAGTTGTTCGTTTTGTTTTATTATTTTACGAGGGCGGAACGAATTTGTTTCGGAAGAGTAAAAATGTGCCAACAGTTCACTTTTTTTACTTTACAACCGAAAGTCAGAAGTCTAAATTCGCATGTAATAAAGCTTTAAAACTAAACTAAGAAATAAACAGCAAAGAATTTGCCCTCTCGAATAAGCCCCGTATACTGAAGGAGAAAAGAGAGAGAGAGACAGAAAAAAAATTAAATTTATTTTTGTCCCCAGAGACGCAAACCTGTGTTTGCAAGGCGAGAATATCTAAAGGGGTTGGACTTGACAGAACACCAACACAACTTCGGCCGTTCACTTAATGTAAGATTTGCTCATTTTTTCTGGGCGTGTGTTTTTTACTGTGCCCGAGTCATAGCGGCAAAGATGAAAATGAAAAAGAGACAGTATATTGAACCAAGGTAGTAAATTTTATGATTGCAAGTGGTTTTAATTTTGTCATAAATTACCATAATGGTTTAGTGGAACTAAAACTCTAGAAGGGTTTAAATGCAGCAGAACCGGTCAAATTATATAACTCATATACAGGTCGTATATTTGAAAATAAAATCGATTTACTGTTTGCCCGTCGATTTATTTTTTGATCCGGCTTGAGGTCCGACATTTTGGTTTGTTCTAGTAAAATTATAAAGTAGGCTATTTGGCACTGCCAAATTGGCACATTTTCAAAACTACAAATAACGGAGTTCTAAATTTTACTCTATAATGTGTATTTCTTATCAAATTTCTTAATCAAATTTCTTAATCAAATTTCTTATCATATTGTAATCCGATTTGTGTCTCCGTCTGAACCTGTCTGGTGCAAACTGAATAACGCTTAACATGAATAAAGGAGTGCTTAGATAAAGGTGAACCCGCCGAACTTTTGAATTCTAAAACAGCAAAAAGTCAAGCTAATAGAATGTCTGACTTTGTTAAGGCCTGTTCATAAACCTGTTTTTATTATTTTTTTAGTTCGAATTCTGCAGAATTTACGTATGCATTTGAAACGAAGGTCATATTTGATTCCTTTTATCTTGGTCAGCAAAATGGAAGATTGTTTTTTTTTTGTTTCTTTGTTTTAGAAGCAAATGCCAAAATGTCTAAATAATATATTCGAAGATTAAGATTTAATCAACCCGTACATTAGTAGACCGTTGAGGGAATGCACAGATGTGTACTTTCAGCCCTTTAGTCAATATAAATATTGAATTTCGATAAAAAACTGTTTTTTTTTTGTTTGTTTAATTAATACATATTGAACAATCAGAGCTCCTCGGATTGTTCATAAAGGAGCTCCTTTATGAACAATCAAGTATAAAATAACGTGAATCAAGTAATTAACTGTCACGGACATATCCAAATTAAACATGGGTTCTGTGTTCAGACTGAATGTATAGCGAAAATTTTATGCTTGTCTGGCTGATTGTCAAACGATATTAAAAATTAATTTTTAATTATATATCATACAAGCATGCATTTTATTGTCTAAATTATGATGAAAAAATATTATTAATTACAGTCCTTAACCATTTATCGGACGCTTACTCATTTATCGGACGCATTTTTGGCCAAAATGGGGTCATTCTAATAAAAGGTCATTTTTGTGACGATGCTCATTTATCGGACGCTATTTTGGAGAACCTAAAACGTCCGATAAATCATTAAGGACTGTACTACGTTGAGTGGCTACAAAGTCATTTTTGTGAAGTTGTCTTTGTACACCAGGTACGTGCTAAATAATATTTTTGAGGCTGAAAATAGTGTAACACGTAATATGCGCGTTAGTAAAGGTCCTTGAAGTTAACATGTTTAAGTTACATTTTCCCAGGCGAAGTTTTGAAATCCGTGTGGGAAGTAAACGCAACAACTATTACTAATAGTCTATTAGCCTTGGCTAATCCCCCAATTACAACTGTAATAATTATTCATCTCATAAAGAGATGCATTGGTCGGAGCTTGACACGCCGTAGCTTGACAAAATTGTTTTAGCGTGTCGAATTTCTTCCCTATACGGTATATACCTGACTATAGGCTATGCGGTATAGGCTATACGGTATAGCCTATAACTGACTCATAAGTTATGAGTCATAACATAAAATATGAACTAAATAATCAATGAAGACTTATAATTGTCGTAACAAAACTCATAATGAACCTTGAGCTCGCCGAAAATTATGATAAAAAGAAAATTTTCCCCGTGCGAAAAATGGGACAAAAAACGGGGCAGAGTTAAGCACAACCGACCGTTAATTAGCACAAGCACCCTTATTCAAAATGTTGAAATATTTAAAGAGCTTAAAATATAAACACGTTATTTATTCAGTAAAAAAGTATTATACCGAAAGATAATTATAATCTCATCAAGTGGATTTCGTTCGAACTGACATAACTTTGTGACCAATTAAAGAAAATCAATTAAAAAACAGAGCGAACAAAATTGTGTGGTGTGTCAGATACCATAAATTATCAATTCTCGTTAATTAAACGCTTGACAAACGTCTTTGACAAGGTCTTACGGTATTTATGCTACATGATTTCCTAAGTGGAAGATATCTTTTGTATAAATAGAGTAAGGGCCTTACTGTAAGGCAGCGTTTGACTTAAGAAATAATTTCTTGTCCAACCCGATTCCGAACCCTCGAGTAAAACGTTCGCCGTCCGTGTAAACTCTATTTTTGATACAAAAACCTCACTTAATTTTACTTTAGAATGCAACTGAGGCAGGTTATAATCGGATTCCTTCTCCTCGCCGGAATTGTTGTTTTTCATGTTTCGGCGACTCAACTGATGCGAAATTTTGTCGTTTCCACGAAATCCCCATTTTTCTTTACAACATTTGCCACGGTCTTTTTGGTTTTCTGTTTCCCCGGCTATGCTTTTACAGGTAAAACGATAGTTTTAAAATACTTTAATTGTTGATATTTCATACACTATACACTATACAATGTAGTAAATGATGGAATTTGTGTGAGCATTTTCGTTAGCGTAGACGCTTAAGTTAACACCAAAAATCCTTGAACTTCATTTGAACTTACTTCAAAAACCCCACGATTTTTTGGGAAATAAAGAGAAAGGTTTTTTCCGAAGTATTACTAATGTCTTCAATGGCAAAAACAAAGTAGACGGGTGTGGTTAAAAATTTTAACTTAAAACTTATAAATATGTATTTTATTTGAGTACCAAATTTTCGGCTTTCGCCATCTTCAGGTATTATCTGTAGTATTAGTATATCATACCCTGAAGATGGCGAAAGCCGAAAATTTGGTACTCAAATAAAATACATATTATCTCAAATGTCTCAAATCGATATTAAAACTTATAAGGTCTACCTCGAACAAAATTAATTTCGGATCTTTGACTCACAATGTAGGTGATTTCGAAACTTCTTAAACATCCCAAACTAAGCAGTCTTTTAGAGTTAAGCATTTTTTTAAATCTCACTATAATTTATCTTCAGTTCTGTTACGTAACTTGGTGCAATCACGTCCGTTATCTTTTGGCCTTTCGCATTCTCTGTCCCTATTTGGGCCGGGTACTCAGCTGTGCTCCTGCAAACCGCTTTTCCGGCGCGTATTTCCACTGTGCATAATTTACGTCATCACAAACTACTTATACGCATTAGCGCTTCAAACATTGACGAATACGGAAGCCAGTGCAACTATGGCCATGGAAAGTCTTCTCGTTTATTTATTATCCTTTGCATTATTGGTATGTTTTAACTTGATAAAGAATATTGATTTCAGTTTATTCAGTTATAAATTAAAACTTTTATCTTCGACGTTGTCTAGAGTGTATATTCTAAAGGTTTATTTAGTCGGGATTTATTTGGTAAAAATAGAATGTGTTCGTAATTTAGCAATCGGCCCTATTCATGAGACATGAAAATGGATATAATTCGCTGTTTAGGGTACAAAAAATCTTGGGCTAGCTGTCAACATTCAGCATATTATATCTGCAATATTGGCGGTGGGAGGCATTGCTTGCATTTCAATGTCGAACATTCAATCAAGTCTATGCAATCCAGACAATTCAACAATTATTATTTTACCAGCTGGTATAAGCCAGCAAAATTTAACAAATGATCGAATATCGGATTGTAGTCAGTGGGACTTTTCAATTCAAAGAATGATTGCATTTATTCCAGCGTGCTTTTCGGCATTTGGTGCCGGACTGTACAAAGTCGGCTTCAAAAAACTAATGGGATCACCTTCAGCCGGTCAGGTTTGCAAAAATAAGTTTTTTTAGACTCAGTGTCTTCATATCACGCGCTCATTTCCTAAATAATTTTCCAAAATATAAAAATTCGGAGGTTTTAGCAAATAAATGAAGTACAGTAGACCGTGACCTTATAAGTTATAGTTGTAAGTTATAAACAACATAATTATAATAAGTTATAACCAATCAAAAAGTTTAGAATATATTTAAAAATTATGTTGTTCTGTTTTTTGAATTAACTAATTTGTAAAATTTCTATTAATAAATTGTAAAGCTGCTGTAAATTATTTAACAAGTATTTAATAATTATTAAAAAAGTGTTAATATAATATTCGAAAATGAGTAAAAAATGTTTTTTTTTAATATTGTAAAAATCGTTGTTAAAAATTATTTTACATTTGTAAAATTATTTTACAATTTTAATTGTGATAAAAAATGTGTGTATAATTTTTGTTACAAAATTAGTTAGAAAATATTTGTTGAAAACAGTAATCATGTACAATAATGTATTCAAAATTGTATTTAAAAACAGTTTTATTTTTAGGTTTCGTTGTTTTTAACGATGATTGGAATTATGTCGGCGTTTCTCTGTTTTCCAATAACGTTGTATCTGTTGAGCAGCGGTATTGAGCAGGTGCCTTCAACTCGAAACGGGTGGCTCTTTGTTCTTTCGTCGTCGCTCTTTTGCCTCTGTTTCAACTGGCTCGTTAATTATGGTATTTCTATCACATTTCCACTTTTTATTGCTGTTGGATATACGCTGCACGTTCCTGCCAATGCAATTGTTGACCGGATCGTTCGACAGGTTCATTATTTATTTATTTTTATTTTGTATTTTATTTTTATTACGTGTCAGAAAACTGAGACAAAGTTAAACTACCAAGGTTACCTCAAACCACTTTTTAGTGCAAGGACTCCGTCGAGTTCTCTGTATTGAAAAAGTGGTCATTTTCGGGTCACAGAGAATGATGGAAAGATTTTTGATGTAGAGAATTTTGATATAACATCTAGAAATATGTAAAATTATAACTTTTTCGAACGATAACGGCAAACCACTCAATCAATATACAGGTGGGTCTGGTTATAAGGTCACAAGGTGTGACCGTTATAAGGTCAAGTCACTTTTTTTGCACTAAGGTCAAGTAAGTTTTTTCATGCACTAAGGTCAAGTCAATTTTTTTGTGAAGCATGTTTTTTGCACGAAAAATCTTTGAAATCATGTCTTTTTACGCTTTTTTTTGGATGAAGTTGTTCGGGGACTGTAGATGATATCGTTAATTTGACTTTATAAAAAAGCTCGTGTTCCGCCTTAACAGAGTCAACTTAAGGATGTTTTTGATGCGTTGAAGATTTCTGGGGTGGTTATCTCTTTCCTGGCGATGATCACAATATCACTCCCTGCCGCCCCAAAGAATAGCGAGAGACA
Source organism: Oikopleura albicans (assembly GCA_004367875.1). NCBI lineage: Eukaryota > Metazoa > Chordata > Appendicularia > Copelata > Oikopleuridae > Oikopleura > Oikopleura albicans. The sequence continues at coordinate 877,696 of SCLG01000014.1, read as the reverse complement.
TTTAGAGATAAAAATTGAAGAAAATGGAAATTATCAACAGGCGGCTACGATGGAATATCAAAAACCAAGTTCGTCGCCCGAGTCGAACTTGACTGATTCACTGATAACTAAGTAAATCAGATACTGGATGTTTTAAATAAGCAGCAATAACAGACTACAAAAAATGCGTGCAACGTACTGGGATTGAACCACTAACCTATTGCTCCATTATGTCATTTTTAGTCAACAATTTTTAACTACAGAAGGTAGTGGTTAAAAGGAATATCTATATATTCTTCGGCCACTTTACGTTTTTTGGGAAACTTGAAGTGAAAACAAGCAAACATTCGAGCTGGAAATTAACAATTCCCTTAAATCAACTGAGCTACCTTACCATGTGTTATCTGTGGCCACGTACACATTTTATCACGGTTATAGTCTATAATGTATAATGAAAGTGTCGGCGTTTTATAATACGGAGTTTGCATCATGAAAGCAAGGACCAACAAAGTGCTTGTTGAAATAAAAGTGACTAATATTTAAAAAAATGAATTTTCAAGTGAGCACGAATTTTTTTCCAATTAGAAGAGGGCTCAGATCGCACTGACAGCGCGCGTGTAAAGCGATATTTTTTGATCAACGAACATGAGTTGCATTATTTAAAAATACGATAACTCGCGTACTTTTTGTTACTTCTTCCCATGAGGCAAACGTTTTATTTTCGTTTGACAAAAAATAGAAAAAAATAGATTTCTTATCGCATCATGTAATTCGCACGATAATACGATTATAATAAATTAGATTTCGTTGTTTTATTGCCAGGGCATAGAGGTGTACTCCTGGGAGATAACTGAGCCTTGTAATAATGTAAACCAACGATGATGGTTAATTTATGTAAAAATTGAAGTCTTCTGACATCAAAATCGTGATATATGTTTATTTTATTAGTTACCGCGTTTTTCCGTTGTCAAATTTATAGGTCATCATAGAACTTGAAAACATTTTATTTTGTTTTCAAGTGTCTATTACAGACCAAGAACTAGCGAAACGTATTACTTAGGACTTATAATACTTTTTACGAAAACAATCAAGTCTGAATGGCAAATTCTGTGTTGCTCCGGGGCGCCGTTGAAAGTTACTTGACTGAAAAAAACTGTAAAGTGGGTTTAAAGTTGATCTTTTCTGTATTATTTTGCATGAACCTATTAGACCATTTCACGGATACTGTTGTATATTTATTTGCACAAAAATGTCGGAACATCAAAAAAACAAAACAACGAGGCCTAAACTTGATAGCCTGAAAACAATACCACTTCAATATTCATACTTCATATTTACATTTATTCTACTTCAAATTTATTTATACCAAAAACACTACCATTGAAATATGCCACAAGACAAAACACAACTTACAGGAGGTCGGGTTATAAGGTCTCAAGTTTTGACCGTTAATACCAGACCCCACTGTAGCAATTCACAGCACTGTTTCATACAAAAATATATGCCTGTTTTTAACTCACTAAAAATTGTCAAATCCTAAAAAGGTGACCTTTAACTTCGTATAAAACCCCTATTTTTGGGCAGATCCATTTTATAGCATATCAATTATATACGATATAGAATATAGTCCATCTGGCCTATATACATATTTGTTTGCATATTGGTTGGAATTTTCAAGTCGTGCTCTGACTTAATTGATTGAATGCTCATGATATATAATTCGAGTTTTATTTTGAGAGGCACTTAGTGTGCTACTATATGTTTGGTCTAGTGTACTAAAGTATATGCAGTATTCAATATTTTATTTGAAAATTTTTTGTAGCATTTTCACAATTGTATTTTTTGGGAATTGTCCATTTTTGAGAATTATCATGTCGTTCTTGATTTTTATTGGAGTTTTAGTACAGTTGGGCCTGGTTATAAGGTCTCAATTTGTGACTGTTATAAGGTCAAATATCGATTTGAGACATTTGAGATAATATGTATTTTATTTGAGTAGCAAATTTTTGGCTATCATACCTTGAAAATGGCGAAAGCCGAAAATTTGGTACTCAAATAAAACACATGTTATAAGGTCAAGTCAGTTTTTTTGCGTAGAAATCGTGTCTTTTTAGAGTTCTTTTTTTGTTTATGAAATCATGTCTTTTCGCCCTGTTTATTGGGAAACTGCAATTTTTGTTGAAATAACTTATAAGGTCAAGACAGTTTTTTAAAGTGCATTAAGGTTTTTTTAATTTTTTGGGCTTGACCCAGATCCCTGTACATATAAGCATCTTTAGTTAAGAACATAAAGATTCTTCATATTTTTCATAGTTTCATAAAATACTCGTTATTATCTTAAAAAAACAAGTTGTGCATGATCATATTGTCATTGTGAATTAGATTTTTTGGGTAATTTAGGAATTTTAAAATACAAGAGTGTATTCCCCTCTGTAAAAAACAATTTACCTTCAATTCATGAATTGCGAAATTTGAAAATATAATTGCCAAACATGCCCTTTATTCATTGTTTTTACATTTTTTTTAAACACGGATGCCATTTCATCTCTTTATTTTATTCTTCACCGGTAATTGTATATTTTGGTTTCTGAACCAACTTCTACTCGTTAGGACGATTACAATTTTTATGTTTTTTTTATTATAGAATCTGAGCTTTAAATAGCATATGCCTGTTTGTCAACCTAAACCCTATCCTGACTTTGATTGATCTTACTCTCATAATGGGCGCTTTAATAAGGGATTATTTTCGGGTAACCTTAGGCCGTAACAGAGGCTTTTTCATAATGTGTTTTGAGCGTGAATGCTCTCATAAGAACGTTTTTTGTCACAAATGTATAGTTTGAAATATTTTAAATAAGTTATTCAGAATTACGCATCAGATATAACATGTATAAATGCGTTTACGCAGAATCGCGAATCCGCCAAGGTTTGTCCGTGGATTACACCTTGAAATTGAACAAAATATACCTGTCAATTTTAGTTTTGTAAATGTAATCCGAAGGTGTAATCGACCCAAAAATAGTTCGACAGATTCGCCTTTCTCTGTAAACGTACGTTGACAAATTAGGCGTTATTCAGTTTGCACGACAGATTGATTCAGACGGTGCCGTTAATGATATACAAAAATAAATAAAATTAATCATTTTGTTCTATACAGGTTAATTGGCCTATTTATCGGAAATAGAATTATCCCCAAAACAAATGGACACTTCACCCCAATGCGGAAGTTATTTTCGAGAATCAAAAACTTATGTATTGGAAGTAAGTACTGTATCTCATTATGTCATTGTCTTTTCAAACGATCTTTCCATAAGAGACGATCCTTATAACAAAAACGCAGTTTTCGTAAGCCAAGCCCGCCTATTATTCGAGTAAGGACTGTACTTGAATTAACCTCAAAGTCCAGATTGAACAAGAAAAGCACTGTATATACATATGTTTCTTCATCTGCCATTTAAATTTTATTGCTTCGTACTTTGACCACAAATTACGTGTTTGTGTGGTTTATTTATCCAATTATTTTCTAGATAATCTTAATGGCTCCACAGCCCGCGTTTTCACCGCGAAACGACAATGACTTTTGCTACGATGTTGCCAAGTAAGTTTGAACTTTAAATGTACAGGGGGTGCTGGGTATAAGTTATGACTTTAGGACCGCTATAGCGTGTGCTAATCATCATTATATACCGTGTGTTTCGGCTCAGACTGGCTTCGTATGATTTTTACCGCTACCGTAGAAAAATTTCTACATTTTAGGCCGAGATCATGTGTTTTAAACTTTTTTTATAAGGGTGGTGGCTAATTATTTATGTATTAATACAAATAAAACAATTTCTTAAAACACATTCTTCTACATAAATTTCACCAAATAGGAGTGTTATAGAAAGCTACAATTATAAGCCACTTTTTTTACATCTTGGATCGAGCACTTTTTAGAAAAATAAATAAATAAACACTAAGTTCTCGTCATTGAGGATATCTTAAGTGCTAAAAATCAGTCAGTTTTTGACCGGCAACGCGGATTTGTGGAGAAAATTCCAGGAAAAATTCTTCGACAAACGTTTGTTTTTCGAAATATTTGTGCTCCTAGAAACCGAGGTGTCTGTTACACCAACAACTTATAATCATATAACTCACTTGCGGTGTTATCTGGCCGACATTTTCGTCGGAAAAATTTTTGTTACGTAATAATGCCCAGATAACGGCGCAGTACTTAACATATAAAGATAGGGCTTTCTGGAAAATTATTGCTCCGACCAGTTAAATGAACGAGCGGGAATTCCGGGCAGACAATTGGTGGCCAGATAACGACGCAGGGGGTGTATATAAAATATGGTCCATATCATGTGGGAATAATTCATTCCTAGCATTTGTGAACATACATGTATTGGAATATAACTTTAATTTTGACTAGGTTAACACGTGATTTAACAATTGATGACTTTTCTGATGTTGATCTATCAGAAATCACCTATGATGCCTACACAAGTTCTATGGAATCTCTAAACTCTATTCGTTCCACGTACGTATTTTACTTACTAATAATAAATATTTTGTTCCGCCCACAAATTTACTAGATTCTGTTTTAACGCTAAAATCTTCTAAAAGATAAATTCCTAATCATTGTCTTCTTTTAAAGCCTCCGCAGAAGGGCTCCAGCAGAATTGCTAGAGTAATTCTACTTTGACTTGTCCTGAATGTTCAGCCTAGTTTGGCTGAATGCAGAAAATGGATGAACCTGAAAACAGCTTTAAACTTTTTTTTTCATTTTCGGTAAAAAATATATTTTTGATTAAAAATGAAAGTTTCCAGAATTTCGCCAATCTGTATTCGTCGAAATGACGCTGTGCCAATAGAGATGCTATTTTTTGAGATCAAAAACGTTCCTATTGGGAGTAATAAGTGTACCTAATTAGCAATAAGATAAATCCCCTTTTGCCACAACGACGAACGCCTTTATCTCGATCGCAAAGTTTACGTGAAACCAAATCAGTAGCCAAATGGCGTATACCCTCTTCTGATACAAAAGACTCACTCAGCCTCACCGACGACAGAACAAAATCATTGAATACGGACGCTAAACGAGGCATTTACTTATGTTGTCAACGTAAAATAGTTGTTCTAGAATTCTATTATATTTATAATATTAGACGCGTCCATTGTGTTCCCAAATTAGGGAAGTGTTTGGTTAACCGCGTTTGTTATTATACATTTTGGTATTCATATGTGTTACGTAAACGTGAAGTGGCATGTACATTTGCATTTATAAATGAGGAGTCAAAGTAAACTATATATTTAATAAATAGAATATTTAATAATTTAACAGTTTTTTTTTGCGGCCGTCCAAAATCTTTTAATTTAAGATGTTTAATAAATTATATGGGGTTGTAATTGGAAATGTATCAATTGCTTGACACATTGACAATTTTTGACGATTATTATTTTTTTTTCATGATCATTTTTGCGGCAATTTCTTGTAAATGATAATCCAAGTTATACTATATATATAGCTATAGCCTATATAATATAGCCCTTGATAATTTTTCAAACTATTGACACTTGTTTCATGTCTGATCATAGGGTCATCAACTCATTGACTCATCGTGGTCTTTTTTTAACTTAGTCCCGAATACTTTTAGTTACATTCGCTGGCATGGTTTGATATATGAAACATATGTAAAAATTGTTGGTATTTTAGAGCGTCGATCACTTCGTGCGTCATTCAAGGAATTATGCTCTTGGGGGGTATTCAGACCCCTCGTCGTTGATGCGGCCATCATTAGAGGAAAGGTAAACTTTATTTATTATCACAAATTGCCCCTTATATCAATTTTTTCAAAAGTTTTAATACAGATATTTATCATTTGTTTTAACAAATATTTGAATCCTTAGAACATGCACTACACTTGGTGCGCCGTTATGTTTCACTTTTTTGAGAAAATATTTTCTTATAATACATATCTTCATATGTTAAACTCTACACCGTTATGTTTCACTTTTTCACGCTCGGGCCATTATGTTTCACTATTTTTCGAATATTTTGTGAAACCCTGTGTTGTACATTTTTATGCATTTCGTAAAAAACGTACAAGTGTTGTTTCAAATCGCCAATGGTATAAGGCCACCTATTTTGACCACTATAAAAGTAATTTTTTCAACATAAATCATGTTTTTTTTCTATAGGAATCATGCCTTTTTGTCTTGTTTAATCTAACGATTTGTATTAAAGATTGTTATGCCGACCCATGTGGGCAGTTTTCGTCTGGCATCACGCTCTAAAGAACAACTATCTGTGGATATTGGAGAGCCGTTATTTATTGATATGAATAAGGTGGATATCAGAGATGACTGGTAAGTATTTCAACCAAAAGTCAATTCAATATACAGGGGTACTCAAATTTTAGGACGTATGCTTTTACCAACGGGGAAAATTTTCAGAAGTTTTTCGTTCCTAGAATTTAAGAAAAAAGAGTCTCGGATTTAGACTTATCGTAACAGTCGTAGGTGTCCCATAATATGACTACCCCATGCATATAAAATGACACGATATTCTGTTTATTAGCGCAATTTTTCATTAAAGAATTCTATGTAATTCCTGACTGTCGTTTGTTGAAATCGTATAACTTTCAACTAAATAGGCGTATGGAAAACACTAGCACCCTAGTAAACAGAATTTCGTGTGGTTTTATTTTGAATTTTTTTTTTTTCATGCAGCGTCTAAGAATTTATTTTTATTTGCATCCGAAGTTCTTTGGATTGAACTCCTTTTTCCCATTTTTGTCCATCCATTTGTTATCTATACAGTATAATTTCTTCGGAGTATCCTTTGTTCGTTTGCCGTCTTTACATTCAGCTAAAAGCAATTATAGTCAGATTGAAATTATTTCGTGTAACCCTTATTTTAACGGCCTTAGCCGAATTGATAGGAGCCGGAAGTTTTCAGAATAAAATTTACTATGTTCCCACTTTTATATCTTGTTTTGATCTGGTGGAACTAGCAGAATCCAGAACTGAAAGAATCCCGATATAATTCTGTTAGTTCTGGATTTTACCAGTTGGGCAAGGGTCATTTTTAAGCGACGTTGTTAGTTAGTTTCCTCTTGTTGATCCACAATTGTAAAATATTTTATTTGTATCTTTTTATATGTTTTTTAAATATGTGTCTAAACATATGTTTTTTAATTAAAAATATATAGACAAAAATATAGCTTTCGATTTTATGGTCAACTTCAGATATCCAGTCAATTTCCAATTTAATTTTAAATTAACTTGAAATAGGATTTTTTTTTCCAAGAACGATTGAACAAATGTTGTCACGGTCGATGGTCTAAAATCATAATTTTCATTTTACTCCAAATATATACTTACTTTTACATCTTTTTGCTTTACTTGGTTTATCTCCACGATTCTTTCCCTTTCGCGCTTTGCAGTCAATTATCAAAGCGTTTGGATCAGAAGTAAGCTTAACCTTGCCACACTCGCGAGGCCCCTTTTCTTCCGCGTCTTGCTTTTTTCGGGCATCCTCATCTTGCGCAAAGACAAAAGCGGCTAAAAGGAATCCAAGTTTCATCTTTAGTCTCTTCTACGTTTTCTTCGTCTTAATTCTAACCAGTTTTTTCGGCGTTTTAAACCATATTATCATCTGCTAACATGTTTATCCGGGGAGGATTTTTGTGACAACATCGTAGAAATATGTTAAATTGAAGAACATAAATAAGATAACGAAAATATTTTAGAATTAATTTATTCCTTGTTGGAATTGTGTTATCTTTTCCTTACGTTTCATCTTTGACTTCAATTTGAGGTCATAAATAATTCATAGAATATGAAAGATAAACATAAAATAGCCAATTCTAAACACTTGTGTTATCTTATCAAGCTCCTAAATGTTGGCAATAATTATTTTATTGTTTGCGTGCTAACTAGTACACGTGTATTAGAATTTTAGTTTGGGGCACATGATACTCGAACCCTAAATTTCAAGTCAGTTTTGTGAGCATGACTTAACAACCTTACCACCTGTAGGTGACACACGTACTGTTTGTTTTTTGCAAACTCGTAAAATTTAGCGGCACCGATTCCTTTTCGGGAAGGGAGTTCGAGAGTTTCTTATTTTCTTTACGCTCAATGTTTTTGTATCTTCCAAATTAAAATTATCGGACACACATACTGTTTGTAACATACACAACTACCTATTATTCAGGGTGGAAGGCACATCATTACGGACTGGTCGAAGTGGCCTTATTCCTTCATTATATGCTACATGTATTGAATGTCCCCCAATGTCTTTCAATTTGTATTACATTGGCTCGACCAAAGTTGGACACCATAGAGGTAAATACTCATTTATTCTGCAGAAATAAAACCAAATGAAACAGTTACAAGAAAGCAGCCCGGAAATATAAACTTATTATTATTTTTTTTCATATTGTCTGTTCGACCTTTCTAAATTTACAGGCCAAGTTTGAAATTCATTGGTAGCGTATTTGAGGAAGAATAACTTCTTATCGGCGTAACAATTTTGAGACATTAGGGTCATAACCATCCTTAACAGCGTCAATCGGAGGTAGGCTTCTCTACCGTATTACGAATTTTTGTGAAGCTTACCGAGTTTGGTCTGATAGTGTAAGCTTTTAAGTGGTCTACATTCTAATATGTCTATTTATTCGAATCGAGCATGTTTTTGTAAACCGGATTTCCGTGCGTTCACCCTAGTGTAGACTTCTATTTGTTGTTCATTAAAATGTAATATATACTGAAGGCGGAAACGTATTGTGGCCAGGTGTCCAAAAGTGTCTGGAGAGGAAAATGCGACCGATCCAAATGTGCCTAATCATCACCAACGATGGTATCCGAATCGTACAAATGGGCCAAATCAGAAAACGAGACTTTGTACAAGCCGATCATGTAAGTTTTTTTTTGTTGTTGTTTACTGATATCATTTGTTTGTGTTTAAAATAACATTTGACAGGGCGGAAGACAGTAAATGAAGGCTTTCGTAATTTTCGTTAAAATGTGCCAGCGGGATAAGTTGGGCGATGTCCTTTGAGCCTAATTTGTCTTCAATGCGTAAATACTTCAGAATGTCTCTTAATTGTACGCCTCGACAACTTTCGCTAAATTATGCGTTATGTAGTTATAAGGTCACCGGTTTGAGTTTAGGTGGCCACTATTTGAATTGCAATTTTGACCAGGTTTTAGTGTGTCCACAAGTTTTTTGTATAACATACACATGAGTAGATTTTCCAAGAAAATGTTTTGCATATATCTATCAAGAGGAATTGTGTGTATATATACACACACTTAAAAGTCGCTATAATTCAAAAAAAAACTGTTAAAGCCAAGTTGTAGAGGTCGTCAAACTACGTCGATCTGACTATTCAGAAGTTGATTTGGGCCACCAGGGCCCCCTAGAGAGCGGACAAAAAACAAGTCGTGTGTATATATACACAGCTCTCCCCTGGGAGTTAATATGTTACTTCTTAATTTTTTTCACAAGAACTTGTAGCTGCTCTTTAATGTGTATTTGTCTTTTAACCCTTAAAACACGAAATTTGGAAGGTTTCAAAATGCCTGTTAACTCCGATGCGCCGGTGCTACACACGGTGTGCTGTTGCAAGTTTACGTGGCTCTCACCGTTAAACCACTTTCTTAAGTGGTTGGTTTTGTTTAACCAAATAAATCATATAAATGTTGACTTTGTTTAACGGGAAACAAACATTGTTTTTGTACAGCAGGTTTCTCGGAATCCGTACATATAGACGACCCATTTCGCACTGGTTTTCAAAAACAAATCCTGTTTTCCAATGAAAATCGCGCGTACCGGACAAAGTGTTCGGAATTATCCAAAGNAATGTATATTTGTCTTTTAACCCTTAAAACACGAAATTTGGAAGTTTTCTAAATGTGCATTAAAAGCGGCCCGTGTATTGTTTTTATCTTACCGTTGTTCTCCTGCCCATAAATTGAGAATCCGACAAAATGAAAGAACTGTTTCAACACTTCCAAGTTCAGCAGTTCCAATAGCCAATTGGGTTAAGACTGATTCATCCATTTGATAAATTTTTGAGTGAAACTGTTTAATTGACTCGATTTTCTTGAACGCATTTGTCGTAATAAGATATGATATTGATGTGGCAACGAGGCTATCAAGTACAGCCGGTGGATCCTTAAATGATGTCATTTACATCATTTGATGTTAACTTATCGTTGAATAGGGCTAATTCCTAAATTTGTTTGCCGAATATAAACTTATATTATATAAGTTATATATAACTTATAAATTACAAGGTGCTTATTTTTTTTTAACTGTGAGTATAATATCGATTTACACAATCTATTTTATCCATGACAGCCACGGTTTATATAATTATTAGCCTGAGGAAAATCAGTTGGTTACCCCCTGTACAAAAACTATGGTTGAGCTAACCTTTGAATATCGACTGACAATATCAAGAGCTATTAGAGATGTTGTTGAGTCGGGAGAGTTAAACAGATTTCGTAATTGGCGAATGCAATAATCGCGAGTTTTTACACAGTCATATTTTTGCGCCGTGTGAAGCAACATTAGACATTCGATATTTTCCAATTGTAAATTCGATATGTTGTAAAATGAGTTTAAAAGGTGGTCTAATATAACAGCGCTGCAATCAACTGGTATAAAGGATTCTGGTCCAAGCCCATTTTTCTAAAAGCAAATATTTTATCTGTAACGTAATTTGTAGCGTATAATATATACTGTATATGGAATTATTGAAGAACTAAGTGATTAGCATTTCGGGATTATTTTTCTTCTTTATTATCGTCTGACATAGGTTTTTAATATATACATGTAGACTATGTCACATAGTCTATGTGCTAGTCTATGGGAAATAGTGGTTAGTTATAAGGTCTAAAGATCTTTTCCGTTATAACGTGTTATTGGATTGTTTGCACACATGTCTTCACCACTAAGGACACTAAGGTATTACGGTCTCTGGGACAAAATCATGTCTTTTTGGACAAAAATCCAAAAACTCCTGTTTTTGTTTTACTTTTTTTGGATGAATCTAAAAATTTTCCGGATTTAAAACGCCTGTAGAAAATTAAGGCTAATAAACCATTATTTCGATCGCTTATTGTTTTTTTTTATTATAAATAGCGTTGCTTATTATTTCACATGAATTATTATACTTCTGCGGCTAATTTTTTGGTACGCGAAGATTTTGTTATTAACAAAAAAGTCACATTTTAGTTCTAAACTTAATAATAATGTTTCTTTTGGAAGTGATATTTTTGCTTGTTTGATTATGTGGGCCAAATGTGATATACCTCGTGCTCGTCGATAAGCCTCGACAACTGGCTCGAACATTTTTTTACAACATCTGATTCTGCGCGAAAGCATTGACACGATGCAAGAAAAACAACATCACCCTTTTCAACATCACGGCCGAATTCGTTGACGTTTGAGTTTTTCATCCGAGCCACTATTTCCGCCGCGGTAAATTCAATTTCTTCCTCTGAATCCTCACTTTCAATGTTGGTCATGCGATTTGTTAAAGAGTTATGCTGTTTATTTTCTGCGGCTTTCTTTTTTTCTTGCTCTTCCTGATACCAACCAGTTCCAATACGCTTTTCGGCTTCCTTTTCGTCCACCCAGCCGATTTTCTTTTTTGCTGCTTCTTCTTCTTCTTTAGAGAGGCCTAAAATAATTTAATGAGATTTTGATAATGGTCCATTAATAATGAAGGAAATCATCATTTTAAGTTAACCGATTTTCGGGTACAGATTGGAAAACTATACTGAGGTACATTCAGTAGAAATGTTGCAAAAATCGAAAAGCGAAAGTAAATACAAAATAATTTATGAACAAAAAAATGTCGAGCACCCCTAGACACCTCTAGTGACCATTTAAGTAAAATACACCACCTGCGCCGTTATTTTACCAGAATTCCGTTATGTTATTACTTTTTTGGATTTAATGAACTTCGATTTTTAATTATTAAACCAAACGCCCTACCCCATTATGTGACAAAAATTCCATTATATTACCAGTTTTTGCGATTTAATGCTGATAACTTAACGGCGCAGGAAAAAAGTGTCCTCAGTGGAAGAAAGGATTGTAATTTATAGACTATTATAGTATAATACGAGTACGCATATGATCTCTAGACCCACTTCTTAGCTTCCCTTTTTGGCCATAATATCCCGTTTTGATACTAGTATTTACCCGATGAGGTGTTTCCAGACGAATTGCCAGTAGTAGTTGATCTATCAGGTACACCCAGGCCTGAGGTGGAGGCAACAGATGCAGTATCTCGAGCTCTATTGCGGTCTTGATACGATTCCAAAAATTCTCTATTGTCTCTGTCTCTCCGGTAATCACCGGACAGTATGGACGAAACCGACCGCTCAAGGTTTCGCGAAAGTCTGTTTATCTCCTCGGCCCCACTGGTTCTGGATGTAGAGGGTGTATATCTAGAGGTATATGCACTGGAAGTACTTGGTGTTGTGTCGTCATCATAACGGTTACGACGACTTGAATAACTACTCGACGGGTTGTCCGGGTTGTATCGGCTAGGTGAACGTGATCGGACGAGGGGGGATATGCGCTGTGTCATAGATGTAAAAGTTTTTTCTAAGAACTTAAAAATATTTTTTATAACTAGATATTTTCAAAACCATAAGGGAACAAAAAAAATACCTCAGAAAACTGAACAGAATGGCCATTTCAACTGACCGATTGCGAACGGTTCCATTTTCGAAAGGTTATTTTTGTGTGTTTGGGAAGTGTTCTTTGGCAGAACGCGTCCGATCATAACGGACCGTTTTATTTTGTTAAGACCAAAAATTGATAATATTCACCAAATAGAACGACCCTTCCGTTCGGTTATGTTCTGAAAGCTAGATGATAACTTTTACATCTCTACACTGTGTACCATCATCAGATGTATTACTCATTCGTCTGGATGTGTATGTATCTAGATAATCGCTACCCAGCCGGGATGACGTGCGATTTGCTGCGCCGATCGATGAGTAGGATGAGGTTGAGGGGACATTGTTTGATTGATGTGCGGGATGATATGTTCCCAGCAGTTCATTTACACGTGCTCGACGATCTGTCATCTGAAAGTAACTTTTACCAAAAAACACGTATGTAGTTTTATCGTTTCAAATTAGCGAAACACGATTACTTTGATAAGACCTCCTTGACCCTTAAACGTGTTTTTTGTAAGTCTAATGATTTGTAAGAAAAGTTTCTTAATTTGTAAGATCAACCGAATAAGATGCACCGTGTGCGCCGTTATGTTTCACAAAAAATCTTCAAAAACAGAAACATATCTTCTAAAAAAGTGAAACATAACTTTTTACGCCTCCGAAAGGGCGAACAATCGGCAATTGAAAATGATTGATAAAATTTTCGTAATTGATTGAAAGTTAGAACCAAATAAAAAAAGTCATAATTTATATTCCTACTCACTTCCGATGTTCCAAATGAAGGCGCAGAGCTACTTGCTGGACTTGATGCTCCAATACGGGACGGTGATGTGGACGTTCCTCGTGCACTTCCAACGTGACTGTCTGTTGAATCTGGAGCGGGATTATTATTTGAGCTACTAGTAGTCCCGTTTGCCCAATTCTGATGTTTCTCACTAAAAAAAATATACCAATGCAAAAATTCGTTATAGATTTCATTACTCTTGCCATCTCGACTTTAAAATTTTCGTCTATACTAGTTCTTAAGTATCGGAATTAGGCGTTCTTCACAGACAGCACATGAACTGTATTTTCCCAACCTTTCTGGTTAAATTCTCTCGTAATCCCCTTTCCTAGAACACTCATATAACCAGCAGACCGTGGTATTTTTCTTGGTTGACTTCTACTCATTTTAAAGTTAAATTCTAACGTAAAAGTAAAATCCTTTGAACTAGAAAAATGAAGAATCAAAACTGATAAATATATATACGTATATCAATCAGCTGGTCGTCTGATGTTTTGCTTGTTGCATAACATTGTCTTGCGACTTCCTCAAGTATTACCAAAATAATGCGATAAAAAATTGAACTATTGAGTCAGTGATATGACCCTAACTAACTTTTTTTTCACCAAATGAACTAATTTACCTTTGATAATGTTCTGCAAATAAGGTTCGGATGATGTGCTTATCTCCACAAGTACAAGTAAATGCGCTTTGACCTGCTCGTTGCCATACACTAAATTCAGGGAAATGATCAGGGGTGTGTCATATATATTAATGAATATGTGTGATATCATGAACGAGCCCTCCTAAGCCACTGTGACGAAAAACCATACATGAGGCCATAATTTTGTTGTTGAGTTATTACGCAAAGTGTGGGCGATAAATTACGAGTAAAATATTTAATTTTCGACTTGATTGTACTAATAATTACGTTAAAATTTGTCGATGCAAAATTACGACGTTATTATTAAATATCTTAATAAAACTTCTACGTAATTAGCATAAAAGTGCTGTTTTTCAATTTTCCATGTTAGAGAACTTAGTATATAGGTTTAACAGTTTCCCTTTTTGTTGAAGTAATCAGTTTTATACAACAAAACTAAATTTGTTTTCAATCCATTAGTTTATCCTTGAAACGACCTCCTTGACCATTTACTTCCACTCTTTGAGTTATAACTTCCCTCCAGAGTAATACTAATGTGTACAATGTGTAAAATAAAGTTATACAATGGTTTTTATAAAGGTGTACATACAAAGGTGGTATCCAGGACACCACAAAGTTGGATACCACTTTCTAGACCTAAACGTGTAGCCTATATACGGTATAGGCTATACCGTATAGCCTATACGGTATAGCGATTTCAAATTTTCTTACCTAAACTGAATTATCTTACCATTCTTGAGCAAATTAAGTTGTGAGATAACTAGTTAGATGACATATTCTAATTCGGATTATTTTTTATTAAATTGCAAAATAACTAAACTCGCTGGTTAATTCGGGGTCCAATTAACCAAATAAAAAAGTTTCTTCGCTTTTCTGTTTGTTCATTAATATTTTTAATGGACGCCAATGAAATCAAGCTATCAAAAATAACGATAAGATATTTTTAGGAAAAACAGAAAAATGAAAAAAAATCTAGCTAACAATTTATAATTTGACCCCGAATTCACAAGCGAATCTTGACTTTTTAACGGACGTACCACGTATGTGTTCTTTGATGAGTACCGAAAGCAGTTCCCGAAGCAAAACACTCTTGGCACAGGTCGATGTCAACACATTGTAAACACGCGTAAAGTCTTGTTTCGAATTTTACCTGGTTACAGCAATCAGTTATGATGAGATCCAAAATGGTTTCTCTACTTTCGCGATTAAAAAATCTCTTAAAACGTCAAAANGGGTCCAATTAACCAAATAAAAAAGTTTCTTTGCTTTTCTGTTTGTTCATTAATATTTTTAATGGACGCGAATGAAATCAAGCTATCAAAAATAACGATAAGATATTTTTAGGAAAAAACAGAAAAATGAAAATAAATCTAGCTAAAAATTTATAATTAGACCCCGAATTCACCTTGAATCTTGACTTTTTAACGGACGTACCACGTATGTGTTCTTTGATGAGTACCAAAAGCAGTTCCCGAAGCAAAACACTCTTGGCACAGGTCGATGTCAACACACTGTAAACACGCGTAAAGTCTTGTTTCGAATTTTACCTGGTTACAGCAATCAGTTATGATGAGATCCAAAATGGTTTCTCTACTTTCACGATTAAAAAATCTCTTAAAACGTCAAAAAATCTAACCGATTATTAATTTCGTTATGTCTCCTATTTTGAATCTCGAATCAAATTATTGACGTTTCTTCTCCCGTTCCATTCGTATAATTGTTAACAGTTAACCCTAGGGCGGCATGAGACATATTACAAATCACAAAAATATAAACACGATGAAAGTAAACCAGAGATCTTTTTTCTGTCTAATGCGTGTCGATTTTGCAACCTAAAAACTACAATTGAATCATTAAATGTGGCGAGATTATCGCTTTTTAACTCTTATGATTCTTATGCAGGGCTTCGTATGGAGAATGTGATTTTTTTGTTTTATTTTTTTTTTTCGCGTCCCATGAAAGACAACTGTTAAATATTCCGAAAAAAAGAAATCCTATTAACATTTGTATATTATGAAAAAGTATTGTAATTTGTGAGTAAAATAAATACTATTTGAGTGTTATCATATTAGTGCTCCTCACCGAACTGATTAGATTTTTTTTCGCTGAGCTTAGTGAATTTAATAATTTTGGGCGAATTGGACGTATTTATCAAACAACTATTATGGTCATATTGTAGAGTTCGAAAAGTTAGTAAAAAATGTAAAAATGGAATTTATAAAATGTGTGTACGCGACTCCAGAATTTTCCCAAAAGTCAAAAAAAAAATTGTGGAGCCTCGTACACACATTTTATGAACTTTCTTATTCCACTTTTTCCTAATAACTTTTGAGCTGTACAATAAAGCTAAAACAGTTTTTTGATAAAAAGGCCCTATTAGCGCCCAAAAAAAATTAGTAAGCTAGCGAAAAAATTCAAATCAGTTCGAGATGGAGCCCAAATAGATATACAATATCTGAGACCATATTATTTTCTATATAATTTTATTGTCTCTTATTCGACAAATACAAATATAATTTCGGACGCGAAATTACAAAATCAAGTTTTAAATCGTGATATTATAAGCAACCCCCATGCTGCATGGCCCAACCCCCATGCTGCATGGCCCAACCCCCATGCTGCATGGGCCATGCACGAATAAACGCGAAATGTATCACCCAAAAATAATAAGCGTATTTCGCTAAATAATAATATAGCTGTTGTATTAAGTCCATAGTCTATGGACCATAGATAATAATTTGCAGATTCTAGTTTCTTCCGGTTTTAATCCCAGGTCGTGATCCTTTGGATTGTGAGTATTACTGTGATTATTTTTAGCTTCTCACGTACTCGACCTTCATTCCTCTTCACTTGGTATCGTATTGTGGAACTCACCCTTCAGCAGATCGATACTTTGCATTTATCTCGCGCAATTTTGACCCCGAGCAAGGTTGCGCTGCTCATGCTTTTGACACGATTTTCAAATGCACTTATTATAATCATATATAGTTATTTTTAAGGAAGTTATATTTTGTGGCACCGCGGTCTTTCGGGTTATACGTTTTTCGGAGGAAATGCAGAAAATACAAGAAAAGTTTCCGAGAGAAAACTTTCCTAGCGAGTTGGGTCTGGCTGTTTTTAATATTTGTTATTGAGGGAAAAAGTTAATCTACGAAAAACTTTTTCTCCAAAATACCGCATTGTCATGTTAACCGCTTCTGAAATTTGTAAATATAATATGTTTCCAATAATTCTTAAAAACATCTGAAAATCGAATGGCTAGTCTCTCAAGCGTCAACATTACCAATAACAAGTGCCATGGAAAAAGCATTCAAACAAGGATTTTCATCACAGGTTATTATGGTTAAAACTATGAGGAAATTAATAGTAAACGTACTATAAACACGGTGGCACTAGAATTGCCTAGATTTTGAAAACAGATTTTAAAACCGGTTCGTATTACACCCTAATCATTAGACGGTGTACTTATTTTAATTTTTAGTTCGACTGTGAATTTACTGTGGATGAATATTTGGAATAAAAAAACGAAAGCCAAAAAGATTATGGACAAAAATATCTAAACTGTAATAAATCAATAAATATTCCCGAACAAATATGTCATATGCTAGTAATGGAATCCTTTCATGAAATTGCGGAAAAAAAGAAGTAACTAGCAATCGTATTTTGGCCACTCACTTTTTGTGATATCTGTTTTTCGGGAAAAAATAGATTTTTCTGAATACAGTTATAGTTTGACTCGTAGATCACGATGGTGGAAAACGATTCTGAAAGAGACACGTTTTGGCGCTACAGAGCATTTTTGAGATCTAAAACACATAGGCCTAATATGTTACTGAGTGGTGAGTTTATGTCATACCAGTGTATCGCAGTGATTTTCAAACGCGAAAAAAATAAATAATGTTACCACTTTTTGGTAACGTTGCTTGACAGAGCGTCTGAGGCCTATATGGCCTATCATTGGTCTTTTTTAGCGCGCTCGGCCAATCACCGAAAGGCAAATCACCGAAAGGCGATTTCCTTTTTTTTAAATATTTTTGTATTACAGTCCTCTTCCTCTTAAGTGACGCACTTAAGGAGAAATATGAATTTGCGGTAAAAATTTTTTTTCGCGTTTTAAAATCAGGATGATACTCGGATAATTTTTGGATTTCCTGATCAAACGATATTAACTAAGATATAACTTATCTACCTTATTTATGAGTGGCGGAAAATACTGTCGCTAATGACGCTTTATTTATTACATATTCGCACATTTTCAAGAAATAATTATTTTTCCACTAGATAGTCGTATGATGTCGGACGGTTCTTTGTCACCTTTATCAAAAGACTCTGCAATCGACTTATTCGAAACTAATGGACGTCTTACGGAGGAGCTTGATTACCTCGTAAGTCACCGCGCGGCCCAAATTGTCCAAAAGTCGTATGAAAAAGATCGCTACGAGTTTGACAAAATTGTTAATACTTTTGCCAATGTTAACTGTATGCAGGCGGTTGAGCATTCATTCAACGCAAAACTCGATGATCTGAAAATGGTAATTATTTTCAAGTACAAATAAAGTGTAATATTTTCAAGTGTAATATTTTTTATTACTAGACATCAGTAATTTGTTTTCGAAGAAAGCATAACTCGCAGAATTTCTTCAAGCATTCTCCGAAAAAACCCGGTACTCGTAAACTTTTCTGTAAGGTTTTCTGCGAAACACTGAGATGCCTAATGTACAGTGTTGGGAACGTTGAGCGATGGGGAAATTTTCTTAGGAGGGGTAATTAGTAATTACATTTTTGTTGTTTTGGTGGCATTAAAATGTATATTTATTTTTCGTCCCTTAAAATTATCGGAATACACAAATTGAAAATAAAAATAAATAGATGTATCTTAATTTTATTTCCCAATACCAAACATGACTCAGTTTTATTTTTTTAACTCTAACACACTAAGACATAAAGGGCGACAGGGCGAGCAGAAATACATTACGCGATATACAATAGCTTATTGTCAATATATGGCATTAAATGTCCTAAAATTATTATGTATATTTTAAATTTGGTATTTTTTTTTTTGTTTAAATTTTATTGTTTAATTTTTTTTGTTTAAATTTTTGTTTAAATTTTATCATGTTAGTCGATTAGAAAACAACAAGACGAAACAAGTGATACAGAATTGGAGCGACTAAAAGAAGAAATTAAAAGACTTCAGAAGGAAAATGACCGTTTTCGACAGGACGCTGATGAAATGAAAATTAGGGAAATTGCGCTGAAAGGTCTCGTCCCAAATCAGGTGACCATGTCCATAAAGAGTGCCTGATGGTTAAAAAGTGTACGGGTTTACTTTTTTTATAATTTCATAACTGGTTATTCATAACTTATGAATCATAAGGTACCTTAAGGTTTTGAAAATATAATAAAGGTTATAAGATCTTCTTAAACGTGATCTTATATATACCACCTCTTAGCAATAACTATTGGCCCACTTGGGTTTGTTCGAATAGAATATCTAAGGAACTTTTCTTTCAAATTTTCCGGTTCCGTAGTTTGAATGATTGATAAGGTTGTTTTAACCCGGCCCTAAATTGAGGGTCTCCTTCGGACTCTCCGGTCCCCGTAACAAAATTTTGTAATTTTACTTTTTGGGCCCAAATTTTGCCCAAAAATATGTGTTAAAATATTTTAAGGAATTAATAAACCGGTATCGCTCGGCACTCGATAAATTAACGGAGAAAAATTCGAGTCTCGACAGCAAGGTGGCGCAACTTCAATTGTCTAATCAGCAATTGGCTGTTGCTTACAACCAATGCGAGACCAGATGTCGGGTTGTAACCGAAGATCTAAACGAAGAATCACGCAAGTAAGTGATACATTTAATGACTGAATAAACCGAATATAGGGCGAGTGATTATTATTATAAGCTTAATATTGCCTTACTTCTATATTGC
>SCLG01000014.1:808964-839106 GCA_004367875.1 Oikopleura albicans | reverse complement strand
ACTATTTTTTTAGATTTACAAACAGCGACCGAAATGGGAATATCAGTTTATACAGTTCCCGGATGTTGTACAGAAGAAGTAGCTGATTCTACAATGTGTCATATTCTTAACCTTTACAGGCGACTTACTTTTTTAAACGACTCAGTCCGACAAGGTAAATTATTTAAACTTACAGGGGCTAATTATAAGGGCCAGTATTTTTTTCTATATTTAGGAAAATACCCTTTTTCTCATAGCACAATTTTATTTTAGGAAAGAAACCCCAAAATGCCGAACAGGTACGAGACCTAGCAGAGGGCTGTGTTCGAATACGAGGCGAAAAAATCGGCATTGTTGGTCTGGGTAATGTGGGTACGGCCGTTGCTTTACGAGCAAAAATTTTCGGCTTCGATGTTTTATATTACGACCCTCGTATCGGCGATGGGCGTGGGAAGGCGTTGGGAGTTACGAAAGTTAACTCCCTTCAAGAACTACTATATGGATCCGATTGCGTTTCACTTCATTGTTCCTTAAATGACCAGACGCGATTAATGTTCAATGATTTTGCCTTTAATAAAATGCGGAAGGTAAGATAAAATGAAATGCAGGGGGTGTTGGTTATGAATAACTTATTATGCATCATTAATTATACGGTGTGATATTTAGAGAAAAATGTAGAAAATCGTCTTTTTGGACTTTTTTTTTTTCTTCGCCTGGAAGCCAACAAATAGCTTTTCTTATTTTTTGGTTGCTTCAGAGGTCAATTATGATTTTTTCTGATGAATTTGAAGTCAAGTCATTTCGTATGGTTTGTTTTCGTTAATTAGAGCAAATATTTCATAAAAATTTTGTCGCTGATTTTCGTTAATGTTCATTGGTATATTTCACGAATGTTTCTGAAGAATAATTCCCTAAATATGGAACAAAATTGCTACAATAAATGTCTCTCAGAACATATAAGTAAAATTTAGGGCGCATTTTTTATCAATACTGCCCGTGGCGAAATCGTAGACGAACAAGCATTGACAACTGCCTTAAAAGTAAGTAAAAAACTGGTACTTAACTTTAAAAAAGTGTTTGTAATATTATGTTATAACTTTAAATTTAATATTACTTGATTTTAATAATTTTAAAATTTAAATAGACTGGACAAATAAAAGCAGCCGCAGTTGATGTTTTAACAAAAGAGCCTTTTGACCTATCATCATCGCCTCTGAGAGACGCGCCCAATTTAACTATCACGCCTCATTCTTCATGGTACTCCGACCAATCACTCAAGGTTTACATTTACAACATTTGGTGTAATTTGCTCTTATTTTGCTCACTTATTAATTACCTTTTTTTTGCAGGAAGTTCGCGAAGCCGCTGCCACCGAAATGCGCCACGCATTATTGGGTCTCCATTCACTTGCCGACAAATCAGCAAATTGCATTAATAAGGTATTTTCATGTTAACAAATCGACTGATCCCTCCTTAGTTGACCATGTTAACCCGTTAGCTCTTTTAGAGTCAATTAACGACTCCAATGCTGAATGGTAATACAGCTAGGATAAACGCTGTACCTTCGATCCCCTCGTGGCCCGCCGGTGTTGATCTTCACGGCGCCTCAATACCAACGGCGGCCCTACCCACTCTAGGCGGATTGGGCCGTTTCCCCGTCCCAATGCAACAAGGTAACCCACATTTTCCAGATTAAATTAAAAAAAAANAAAAAAAAATCGAATCTACTTAAAAAACTTTAAAAAAAATTTGGTAAAACTTTTTATAAAATTTTACAAAAAAAAACATTGCATTAAACTTTTTATAAAACTTCATTTATTTTCAAAGTAGGAAGAAAGTGCCTACACTCTAATGATTAGGCCTAATTTTAAGCTTAATCCCACGTCCCATTAAAATGTGACCTAAAAAAATGTTGTCCTAAGGCGGTGACGATTCGGCAACGGTGGAGGAAGTTGGGTCGCCGCAGATCGAAGTCAAAGAGGACCCATAATGGTTAAATGATTATTTTCACTCTTTTCAACCCGGTATAACCTGCGATGGTACGGTCTTGTTCATTCATCATGCGGCATTCGACACTTTTTACGTACCGTATCATACAAAAAGATCACCCGCTAAATTGGTACATAGTGCATTTGGAGAATGTCCAACGTACATTGTAAACATTTTGAAGAAATTGACATCGGGGTAGCACATATGTTTTTGCCCTTTGGTTAAATTAATGATAAATCATGTTTTTTTATAATAAAAAATGCTCCCAAGAGAGATTCTAGGATTTTTTTTTATAAAACATGTTTTTTTCTGAACGCCCTAATAAGATAAGAGTCAAGTTTTTCTTTTAATCTACTTTCAAACTCTTAAAAACACCATTCTTTCAAATATCAGTGACACCTACCCAAAAATATAAAATAACCCAACGATTTCTCGTTTTAAATCTACTTACTACAGAGCGTGATCTAAATTGTGTTTTGTACCAATTCAATGGGTACCACAAAAAAAAATATACATAGCAAGGGTTTCCACGAGTTTGCCCAATCCTGGCTCACCCATTTTCACTTTTCGTGTTTTCTGTACCATAACTGGCACCTAGACTGTTACAACTATTAATGCTACAGCAATACAATAAGTGTATAGATCTAGGTACCTGTAACGGTAGATCGTCGTTAATTTAACAATCATCTGGGAGAAAGCGCTTCATGAAAAAAAAAACTTAGTCGCCGTTAGTTCATTTCGTATATAATATATACGAGCGGCCATAGTATACTGTATAAATATACTATATATTATACTGTGGCCGCTTTTTAGGCAAAATTCTTTATTAAAAAAATATCAAGAAAAACAATTTATAAATCTTATCTTTAAGAGTTTTTTCGGGTGTAACTACAAAAAATTAGTTCACTTTTTATGGCGTTGAAAAATATGCGGATAATTACGATATGGCCCATATCGTATTGGGTAATCATTCAATTGACCAAAACCCGTTAGGATATGGTTTACCCAAATTCACTTTTTTATGAAATTTATTTGGTTATTTTAAATCTATTTGATAGTTAAAGGGTCGTTACTTTTTCACAATTCATTAAGGTACGACGGTATTTTTGTCAGTTCATAGTAACCAATAGCGAGGGGACTTTACTTTCAGGTCACTACCTCCGTAGTGTATAAAAATCACTTCTGGTTATGGATCCGAATTCTAGAGAATTTTATACTATATACGCAAATGTGACATTTATTGTTCGATTTCTCCCAATTGAAATGAAATTCTCGAACACTAAAAAAGTGATTTATTTTTTGTAAAACTTTCAGTAAAATAATGACCCTGCCAAATTTAACTGTTCGCACTCCATTTACATTTACAGCTGCAGTACATCTATGCGCTTCCATATTAATAATACAACTAAGGTAGATATGTATCCAAATAAATCACTATTAAATCATTAAAGTACAAAACAACCCATTATCTAATCAGNGAATTAGCTCAATTCGTTTTTCGTTCATTTGTCAACAATGTATTTTTCTATGACAGACGCAGAGTATAAAAATCACTTCTGGTTATGGATCCGAATTCTAGAGAATTGTATACTATATACGCAAATGTGACATTTATTGTTCGATTTCTCCCAATTGAAATGAAATTCTCGAACACTAAAAAAGTGATTTATTTTTTGTAAAACTTTCAGTAAAATAATGACCCTGCCAAATTTAACTGTTCGCACTCCATTTACATTTACAGCTGCAGTACATCTATGCGCTTCCATATTAATAATACAACTAAGGTAGATATGTATCCAAATAAATCACTATTAAATCATTAAAGTACAAAACAACCCATTATATAATCAGCATCGTATGGTACAAATGTTTTCAAAAATAATGGTATGGAGTCCATACTATGGACCATACCGTACGGTATAAAATGGCAATCACTTTAGTAGCTATTTTTTAGCTTCAAAAAGTTTCCTAGTAAATGAATAGTTATTTGAAGCACAGTGTACGGTATTTTTCCCAACAAAATAATTTCGTTTTTTTGACAGGTGGTCGCAATTTTAGTCATTCGAGACAGAAAAAAAAACTTATTTTATACTGCAATTGACGGGTTGTCAACCAATTTCGCATTTGTCGAATTTTAATCAAACAAAAAGAGAAAAAAAATCAAGACCAGTAGGAAATAAATTTTATTTTTCGAAGATTGGCCGAATTAAGATTATCAACGAAAACTCGTGCATTATTCATATGATAGGCCTATGTCACATTGAATTCTTGTGTTAAAACCCAAATGAAAAATTACAAAAAACGCCACATTGAACTCAACGGTTAACGCAAATTTTTGTAAATAGTCTATATGGTAAATTGGCACCGACTAAATTGGTATCATGTATTTTTGGTCGAAAGTATAATAGGCTGAAAGGTCAAAATGGATAAAAGAGAATTCGACGCAAATTTGCTACATGGACGCAAATTAGCTACATGGTGTATAATCGTTACCATACTACATAGGCTAACGATTATACACCATATAGCCTATAAACTATTTACAAAAATGCGCGTTAACCCTTGAGTTCAAAGCGGCGTTTTTTTGTATTTTATCATTTTAAAGTAAGTATACGAAGTGGTGGGTATAAGCATTTTGACAGTTATAAGGTCTTAGGGTTTAAAGACCTTACAACCACCATGTTTTGTAAATCTAGTAGTATTAGATAAAAAAGGGGGGATTGGCTTGGCCCAGCTAGGTTAATTTTTTGGATCTTTTAATATGTATTTAAGAGAGATTTTTTAGAAAACCTTTCTTTTTTAAACGCATATCAAGTGGTTACGTGGTGTATTTTATTTCTGAACTATGGAAACCAAGCACTCTACAAAACCCACATAATCAGTTGCACATATTTGGTTAATTTGGATACAAACTTTGCTATAGTATATAGTCAAACTGGTACCGGTTCATTCGGGAGAAGGGTGAATTGGGCGAGAGATAAAAAAATATTCGTTTGATTCATACTAGTAGTAGAATGGGACGTTTCTCGTAAATAGCATCTCTGCCAAATGAATCGCTGCCGTCCAATTTTCATGGTAAACTATTGCCATTCATAGGCTGATTTGGTTTAGTTCAAATTATTTTTATGTGTATTTCACTGTAAACATAAACACTGTCTTCTATATTTTTGTTACATTTTTCTGGCATAAAAACAGTACTTACATTCTATGGGACGGTTTTGAAAAAATATCTCGTTAAAGACATTTTATATAAAAGTCAATATTTATGGCTTTTATTATTGATGGTCTCGACTGTTTTATCTGGTAATAAGGTCATGCCATTTTTACCTTGACCTTGAAAAATAAGCACCACTTGTATAATTAAAAATGTTATAAGTAACCATATTACCGTTNGGTAGATTAGAAAAACTTCTAATTTTTTGAGTATCTACTCTAGAGCTTTTTGGGAACAAAAACTCATAAAAATCACGTCTTTTAACGCTTTTTTGGATGACGACCTCCCGTAGTTGTAAGGCCAAGTCAGTTTTTTCAAACTGCATTAAGGTCAAGTCAGTTTTTTAGACCTTGGCCTTATAACCACACCCCCTGTAATTCAGATGAATTTCTGGATTTGGGATAAATCTTCTACACGGTGTTAGGGTTTAAAAAAATTGAAATATGACGGGCCAAACGGGAAAAATTGAAAAATCAATTGTTGAAAAATAACGGCGTAGATCGGGTTTGATTGACAATTTTTTAAGGAAGCTCGAGAAAATGACATATCCGCATACGTTGACAAACCGGAAAAGCAAGTATCAACACTGGAAAGTTACATTACTTATGAAGTCCGTTCGCGTACATCTCGTCTTGATTTTCCAGCGCCAGATTTAACCGTTAGACGTCGCTACACTGACTTTGAATGGCTGAAAAAGAAACTGGAGCTAAAATTCCCAGCTGCTATTATTCCGCCATTGCCCGAAAAGTTTATTATTCGTGGTGTTTTGGAACGTTTCGAGGTAAAGTCTTTGTTTGTTTTGTTTCAAGTAATAGAAATATGTAATTCCAGTTGAACATACACAGGGGTTGGTTCTAAGGTCAACCATTTTGATCGTTATAAGGTCAAACACTTGTGTTTTTTTTTGCACTGTGGTCAAGTCAGTTTTTTGCACTAAGGTCACGTCAGTTCTTTTGAGATGCATGCTTTAAAAAATCTTTAAAATTATGTCTTTTTAAGCTTTTTTTGGATGAAGACCCTTCTTTTGCTCACAAGTTTTGCCAAAATCATGCCTTTTTGTGAAAACAATAACTTATTGTCAATAAGTTTTTGGGCCATATCCAATAAACAAATTGTGTATTGGGTGAAAGTTAATGGTTTTAGCATCAAATAATTCCAGTTGGTTATAAGGTCATAGTTTATGGTTAACAAAGTATCAGAAAAAGCAAAAATGAATCCATCAGTTTTTTTACTCCACGTTTAAAGCAATATTTTAGGCGGAATTTATAACCGTGAGGATGATGGGCTTGGAGCAATTTCTTTATCGTGTTTGCTCCGACGCTTCGATGAAAGAAACCGAATATCTCCGTTCTTTTTTAACCCTGAAGCCATTCGAATTTAACGCGCTGCGAAAATCAGAAACGAAGATTATTCAAAAATTAACAGAAAATTTAAAGTCAACAATGGGCATGCCAACGAATATTCCGGCACGTTGGGAAAATGAATCATGTTTTGCTGATCGCATGTGCGATCGAATGACCCGAATCGAAAGAATTACCGAAAGACTTCATTCCGAATTAGGACAATATCAAAGTGAGTAAATTTACGATGTCTTTAATGTTGTGGTACCCCAATTAACCATTTGAAAATGAGTGTTTTTTTAATTAAAACTTGTTGAAACAAATGTTTCAAAGAAGTAGCGTCAGTTAAAACCTTAAAAAACTCCAAAGAGTTAAATGTAATTTTAAATGTAAATAGTGGTTTTCATTTCATGTGGCAAGATAGTTCTTTCAAATGCACACTTTTTTCGTGCAATTCAACCAAATTAACCAAAAAAGGGCTCCCATTTTTGGATTACTAAAGAGATTACTACTTATAAGGTCGAGGGCTTTAAGGTTTTTTTTTGTGAATTTGGCTGAATGGCACGAAAAAAGTGTGCATTTGTATTTTCAAGCTTTTGATCAAAGGTAAATTACGTTTTACTTATTTTTAATATGTATTGAATAATATGAATTAANTATGATAATTTTTCCCTTTTAAGGTCCCAAAAGACCTTATAAGGTTCGTATAGCAAAAACTTCAAAAAAATTTAGTTCCGTCATCTTCTAACTGAAAAAAGACTTATTTACTGAAAGTAATTTTCGAAAGAATATTGTATCTACACGGAGTAGACCACTCCGTGTGGTGATAAGGTTTGCGATTTGATTGGTTATAAGGTCTTAAGGTTTTTTGCATTAAAGTCTTATGGTATATTTTCGACCAAGGGTATTTCATAAGGTCTTATGGTCTTTGGGACGAAATTATACAGGACATCTTTTTGGTAAAAAATCTATGAAATCATGTATATTTACAGTTTTTTTTTTCGTTATAACCAAACCCTTTAATGATTGTTCGTCACTGATGGGAATTTTTTAGTGCCGAAAAAGTTGCCGAAGAACTGAGTTTGAAGCGCGCCGATCTTGAGCGAACAAAATTAAAAACGAACTTTTCGATTTCACAGTATTTTGCGTCAGATCCGGAGCGGCATCGACAAGAAAGAATGGCAACTTTAGAATTCGAAATTTCACATTTGGACAAACAAAGTAAAGAACAAAATGACGATCTGGTTTTGATGGAAAGTGAAATTTCGACGAATATTCAGGTAAAAATAGAAATCTTGTCTTTGGACACCTTTTTCCAGCTGAAGACTCTTAGGCAGGGGTCGGCACATTCGATGTTTTTTCCTACCCGACCCGACCCGGAAACCGCGGGTAAAACACGGGTTTTTGAGTCGGGTCACNCTGAGTTTGAAGCGCGCCGATCTTGAGCGAACAAAGTTAAAAACGAACTTTTCGATTTCACAGTATTTTGCGTCAGATCCGGAGCGGCATCGACAAGAAAGAATGGCAACATTAGAATTCGAAATTTCACATTTGGACAAACAAAGTAAAGAACAAAATGACGATCTGGTTTTGATGGAAAGTGAAATTTCCACGAATATTCAGGTAAAAATAGAAATCTTGTCTTTTGGCACCTTTTTCCAGCTGAAGACTCTAGGTTAAAAGGGCTGACATTTTGACCGTTATGAGGTCAAGTCAGTTTTTTGTAGTAAGGTCAAAGGTTACTCAATCATGCCTTTTAACACTTTTTCCGGACGAAAGGTAAAATATGACTTTTTTTTTGGATGCCATCATGTTTTTATGGACTTTTTTAGTTGGAGCTTATAAGAGGTCTGTGTATTTTGGCGTCATAAAATTCAGTTGCATATGCTTTAAGGTCAAGTTCATTTTTTGACCTTGACCTTAAAACCAATTCCTCCTTATTCCGATTCCTAATCATTAATTTAGAAATATCATGCAATGCGAGTTAAAGAAATGGCAACTGCTTTTCGAAACATGGCTAAAGCAAACGCGCATTTTTATGACATTTCTGCGTCGGCATGGAGTCAAGCAGCTACAGATGGCTTTTATCCCCCAACCAATTGAAATAATATCTTCCAGAGTTCACTATTTCATGCCAACTTATGTCAAAATCTTCCTCAAGCACAGTCTTTTTTTCTGATTTTTGTTAAAATACAAATAGGTATACAATGTATACTATACATGCCTATTAAATAACCGTTAGAAGAATAGCGGTTTATCCAATCGGTTTCTAATGGTTATCTGAAATCCTAATACCAGTTGAATTTAGGCGAATGCAAAACTGCGAAAACCTGAAAACTTTGAAAAATTGCCAACAAGTCATTTTCAAATTGAAAATTGATTATTAAACAAATCGAATTTTTTAATTTGTTTGTCGAAAATAAAACGTTTGTGATTTTCGCGTTTTTCGGGCTTTACCATTTTCTGTATTCTCGTAAATCAGGCAGTGTCAGTTAAATTATGTTTTTATATGTTGCCTAAAATTTTAGTTTTACTCGGAAGACTTTCGCCCTATCAATTTTTTTAACGGGAGACATTTTTAATTACGGATTTTTGACCGATTTTGCTAAAATTACCTATTATTTATTAAACTTTATAAAGAGTATAGGAAAATAGCCTATCAAAGAGGTTTTGCTGCCATAATGATTCGGAGTAAAACTTTTTAACCACATGTACATTTCTTCTAAAAAGAGTATTTTTGCGATATTTCTTGTTCTAAATTTCCGCCAGGCCACTTGTCGTTTTAACGCGACACTTTTCCCATAAAGAATACAAGATCGAGACAGATTTGCATGATGCCCGAAAAATGGTATTTATGTTTTCCAATTTTTGTTGCTTACAATACCATAAAGCGTCGCGTTAACGTGTCGAGACCATATTGTCCAAATTATTATTAACCAGGGATATTCATTTTTTCCTACCGCTATTAATTGATTGTCTTTATAATTGAGGTTAAGAATTTAATTTCTTTAAAGTATTGCTGTGAAAAAAAAACTTTGAAATTCCCTGCAACAAAAGCGCTTCAATATTTATTTATTTGTGAGTTTAACTCTTACCACCACAATTTACCTCAGGGAAGGGTCTCACTATTTCATGTTCGACACGAGCACATTTGATTTATCTTCTTCAGTGTTTTAACTGCTTAAAACGTTCAATTTTAAATAAATTCATGGAGAACAAATATCCTCTAGATTATTGAGATGTTACAAATTTAGTATATTGCGCGTCGTACAGTCACTCTAACTCTCAGAAGAAGACCTTGAAAAGATCCCTTTCTAATAGGAATTTCATATACACTGGAGATATTCCAGTGTACTCTGGAAATTCATGTGAGAACAAAAAAAGTTTATGGATCGATTATAAGTAGTTATCTGCTAATTATTACCCTTTTTGTGTCTATCGGTTAAGGCGCTTAAAGGGTTAACCTTTAATTTCCGGGGCTTGAAAATCGCATAATTATTACTTATGCGGTTTTTATCGCCGTACATAAGGTTACCAATAGTAACTTACTATAACTTATAGTCTATAAGGCACCGAATCTGCCCACTCAGCGTCCTTTTTGGCCTTCCCTTGGGAGTTAACCATTATTGTACGTAAATCGCAATGTCTTATTTGAAATGCGTCTTATCTTTAAAATTGGCGGGGGAAATTTGGTAATATCAAATTTCAGCATTAGGGAAATGCATGATTTAAATCGAGCAAAGCAGGTCTTAATTTGTCCTTGTTTTTTTTTGTATGTGAAAATATTTTCTGGAAGTTTCTTTGAAAATAAAATTCTCTTGTTTGATCTTAGTTTCTTAGTCAGGATTTGACGCAAAACATATCAGGTAGAAACGAAAGAATAGCGGCGCAGATGGTTTGGATTATTTTCTATATAGTAATTTATGATGCAATAGTCGCGGTTAAAATGTACGAATAACATGAAAATGTTACTTAAGAATTTAATGAACAAAAGTAAATTTTTTAAATGTTTTAATAATTTACCAGGTAATACGTTGATCTTGAGTGACCTGTTTATATATGGCGACAAATTATTTAATAGTCGGAAAGACATGCGAATTTTATTTTTTATAGCTTTATATTATTACAGTTGTGCATCCCAGTTAAGAAGTCGTCTTCTTTATAATTATGATCGATTTGAAAGTCCTAGTGAATATGGTATGTTATACTTAAGTACGCCTAATGTGTCCGGATTCGTGAAAAAAAAATAATTCACCAAAACTCATGTGTGTAAAACATGAAGTTTTGAGGGCACCGACTGAATCGGAAAAGTTTCTTAAATGTCGAAAGGGTAAAACGTCTAAAGCAGAATATGTCCACAAAAAAGGTNTAAAGTGGATAAAGGGTAAAGGTAATAACGTGTAAAGGTGATAAAGTGTGAAGTGGATAAAGGGTAAAATGTCTAAAAATTCTGGAAAAAATCATGTATAGGTAAGTGTCAATTTTAGCTATTTTTCTTCATCGAATTTTTTTTATGGTGGATAACGTGTAAAGGTAATAAAGTGCAAAGATGATAAAGTGTAAACGTGATAAAGGGTAAAGTGGATAATGGGTAAAATGTCTAAAAATTTTAGACGGATTCCGCTTTAGAAGGACTTTTTAGAAGTTATTCCCATTCAGTCGGTGCCGTTTTGAGGTGTCCACTATGGCGCGGTATACAGTAAAAATTATACTTATTTCCCCGGTTCAAAAATTACGGCTTATGACATTATGCTGGGATATATTTAGAAGCATATTTCTGGAATATTACCGTGGAAGACACTGTTGTAGAATTTGATTTACAGCTTAACTGGGCTAAAACGGTGGACCCTACTAGTGGAACTATCACTGCGATTACTACTATTAATTATGAGTGGACGGATCCCAGACTTCAATGGAATAATGCAATATATAAACAGAATTTCGTACAAATAACGTCACAAAAAATTTGGATGCCAACTTTCGAGATGGTGGACCAATTTACCAAAGGGATTGTTAAGCTTTACCTCCTAAATCATCAAAAAATATTAACAATATATACGACGATCTGCTACCGAGTTAAGATAACTTCTTAGTGGGTGTATTTATGTCGCTACAAAATACCTTCTAATTAGCGTGAATTAAAAAAAACACATTCAAGTCATTTTATTTTATTTTTTCATGATTATATCGGTTTTGCGGCATCAAGTGTTTAGATTTAATCCCGGTCCCTTTGGATGATTTTTGGTCTTTAAATCGGTGAGTATTTTTCTGTTTGTTTATATGATTTGCATGACGACCGGTGCACCCTATATGAAATAAGCTTTCTGATTGGTTTGCCTCTCGATTTGATCTATTATTTCGATTATTTGACTAGGCGTCACGTGATAATAATATTAGGGTCGTCCGTTACAATTAACGGATTTGTTCAGTTAAAATTGTGTTCAAAATTGTTTTTTATATAAAATAACAATAATTAAATCAGAAAACAAATCTTATTTTTTTTAACAATTGTTATAGTGGAGCAACATTTATAAAGCCCGACCATGCTAAGGTTGAAAGTAATGGTCGTGTCCGTGTAAGTTATTTATATATGTCAAGATTCGGGTTTGAAATTATATTTGTAACGGAATCAGCAATCAGTGGTTCATCAACAACGTAACACTCAGCAAGAATAAATTGAAAATACATTCAAACTCGACACTAGTGGATATTGTCTCATATATTCTGAGTTTTTTCCGTATGATTCACATTTGTGTATGTTTGAGTTGGTTCAAACGACGCAAGGGGTTAACTTGACCAATAAATTTCCAATTTTGGACATCGCTCCGACCATATCTCAATATCATAACTTATGGTGGTTAGGGTAAGTTTCCTACCATTTCATGTGTAATACAGTTTTTATCCAAATACGTATAATTTTTTAAATGTCGTTGTTTTCACGTTTCACCATTTTCTGTTTCCACCCAAATCAAGCGGTATTTGAATAATTCTACTAAAATGTCCGTCCTTTTTCGGGGTGCCTGGCAAAACGCCGTGCATTTTATTTTCGCGCCTCATAGATTTTTTTCCTTTTCAGTGAATTTTAGTTTTAATTTAATATCTCAGCTGACAGTCATAATTAGGATCTCTTACCACAATAGTTAGACTTAAAATTTCTACGAGAAATTTTCTATCACTTTCGATTTTTTTTCGAATTTTTTTTTTCGTTTTTTCTTCAAATTTTGCGCTTAACGTCAAACGAGCGCAACAGCTTGTAACAGATCAAACGCGCAAAATAGTTCAAAAAATGTAAGTTTTTTAGAAAGTAAAGTCCTTGATTCCATAAGGGGCGCTTCCATAGCGGCCGATTATCCCATAACGGCCGCTTTTTCCTCCAAAAACGGCGGTTTACCCCATAACGGCGGCTTTTTCGAGAACCGAAAACGGCCGTTATGAAATTAAGGACTGTGTTCTAACTTTGGTCTTAATTTTTCCGATTTTTCACCATTTCCCCGCATAAATTGTGATTCAATTTAATAACAAACTCCATTCAAATAAATGAAGGTTCTGAAGAAAAAGTTTTTGTAATTACCATATTCGTAATTGATAATAAATATGGGAATTGTTTATATAACTCATCGGCGTTTTGCCATGCTACCCTTTTTCGTCCTGTCGGTGTTAAAAGTTTGTTTTTGGTAAATGTGAAAGTGCTATGTTGTGGGTGAGACAGCTCTCATAAACTACGATATGGGATAAAATAACGTGCTTCTCGCTTTCTCAAGTTTTGTTCTCAAGTAGGCTTAAAAATAATAAAAGCGAGAAGCGCGTTATTATACCTCATACTGTTGGATACATTATTATGTAATATACAGTATATATTATATACTATTCATACGTTATACATAATATAAACGATATTTTTATGTAAGTACTTACAGTCGAACTCGAAAAATAGAGGATATTGCCTCATATATTCGGAGTTTTTTCCGTACGACCAGGGTTCGAAAAAACCTGATTCTGTTTAATGAATTCTCTTTCAGACGCATTAACAAATCAAATAAACCAGTTGTACCTTTATCTTTCGCAGATCATGGTTAAAATGGGTGCGTGGCAAAATACAAGGCATTTTTCGCGCCATGCATATTTCTTTATTTTTATGTTTGTCTTTTAACTTTCAAATTTAATATCTTATCGTATGTTTGTAAAAATATCTAGATTGAAAATAAATTTTAAGTACAAGATTTTAAATTGAAAATTATTTAAACTATACTGAAACTTTTTGAAACTTATATTTAAACTAAAATGACAAAAGATAACGGAAAATACTGTGTAGGCGTATGGTTGAAATTGCGTAGGCGATGAAAGATAATGGAAAATGTCCTATTTTAAATACGGATTACGTAACTCGAACATATTGCGCAATACTTGTTTTTATTGTACAAGATGAAAGATAATGGAAAAGAGGGATTACATAACTCGAAAGTATTACGCAATATGTGTTTTTTTCTACAAAATGAAAGAGAATGGAAAATACTAATTACATTATTATTGGAAAACGAAGTGCTTTCTTAGCAGTTTATTACGTTTCCAAATTATGTGTTTCTATGCTTCGGATCATCTCGAATCGAGATTCTCGATCATTATTTTCTCTTGAACTAGCTACAAAATGCGGGCTTCAAAATTACATTTTACTGTGAAATGCTACAAAACTACGTAGGCGGATTTTTTGATAAAATGAAAAAAAAATAATGGTTCCCGAAATATAATGGAAAATATGTATTAGGCGGAAAAGTTTTGCTAAAATGACGAAATATAATGGAAATTAGGGTCAAACATGAAAGATAAAGGTACAATTGGTCTATACCGTATAGACTATACCGTATAGTCTATACGTATAGTCTATACGTATAGACTATACGTAATATGATATTACTAAAGTCATACTTGTATGCTTATGATTAGAAGTATACCAATTTGTGATTGTTCTTTCGATCCCTGGATACGATAGTCATTTTTGTGCTTTTGGATTGCACCTAACCACATTGGGAGTTATCATGACAAGCAAATACCCTATTTTGGACATCCATCCGGCCATATCTCAACATCATAATTTATGGTGGATAGGGTAAGTTTAAGACCGGACTATATTTTATAAAAATTGCCTATTGTTTCGGTTTTGTAACGCAAAAACATTTTTTTGCAATTTTTTTTAAGATATTTTTTTAACAATAAAACAAATTTGGGAATGAGAAATCGAATTTAAGATCATCATGTCAAAAACCTTATATATATATTGGGTAGGTTTGTCCAAATCTACCCATATAACTTTCAAACCAAAAACAATTGATCTGAAATCCGGCTCGAAGCTCAATATTTTCGCGTTTTATTTGAATAAATTGTGGCTCGCAAGTAATTTTCACGTGTGTGGCACCGCGTTCTTACGACGGAAAAATTATCGACAGAATAAAACTTTTTCAAAGAAATGTTTGTCGGAGAATTTCTTCAAATAACGTATCCTCCAAACAAGGTTTCTAAATGACACCGCAAGTTCATGAACATTTTTACAAAATTTGTGCGCCGTGACCGGAAATAAGGCGAATCTTAGGTAAAAAACGCTTCTAAATTAGAACATTATCTTAGTGACTAAAAACTCGTTTTACGTATATAATGACACTAATTTATTTCTCTTATATAGACCCGATAAATTGCCTGCATAAGCGGGGTGCAATTGCTTGACGGTGATTGGTTTAACACTGGCAAACAACCGCGTATATAAAATGTTGGGTGCAAGAATTGTAAAACAACGAAATAAAGGTTAAATTTTTAGCGTAGTAATCAGACTACAATAATAGCTGGGGCTCGCCTCCGGCCAATCAATCCATTTTATTGCTGGACGTTCGCATATTTGATAAAAACGGGGGAGATTTTTTTAGTTTTTGTCAATTTGTCTACAGTTTGACAATTTTATCGAAAACGCATAGCCTAGCTGGTTAACACATTATATCCGCTGCATGTATAGAATGGCTTTAGAAATATCGTGTCTATGAATAACCGCTTAAATAACACAGTCTGATTTGGGCGTATACATAAAATGGCGAATTCTAAAACCGACAAAAACGGCAATGCATGAGTCTCGAAACCGCGAAAGTCACATACGTTTTATTTCCGATAAAAAATCATTAATGATTTTCAGGTTTCGTCATTTTTTGAATATTTTTTTAGATATATTTTTTAGAAGAAGTTTTGTTGAGGTGTATGAACCAA
This sequence comes from Oikopleura albicans, assembly GCA_004367875.1. Lineage (NCBI taxonomy): Eukaryota > Metazoa > Chordata > Appendicularia > Copelata > Oikopleuridae > Oikopleura > Oikopleura albicans. The sequence continues at coordinate 823,341 of SCLG01000014.1, read as the reverse complement.
TTCCATCAAATGTCCAATCACCTTTTTGGCGCGATGGGGCATGGCAGCAGGTAAGGCCCGGCACCCAATACGCTCGGACAATGGTTTCTGTTCATCGCAAACCAGAACATGCAAATGCTAATGTTATCGTTCCTGCCTATACTTTGGCTATCCTTGTTCAGGGGTTCAAAATAGGTACATAGGCTGACAAAGGCTTAACATAGGTTGGGATATGTTTCAAATTTGGGATGTACTTCTTGCTTTAAGTAACAGTTCCACTTAAAGTAACAATTTGTTCCATTTTTGGGTTCCTTTAAGTATGTAGGCGGCATTGTTACCCTAAGCAGGTAGTGCGTAGGCGGAAAATTGACTGTTAATTTAAGCAAGTAGGTGATGTAACTGGTTAACCAATGGTTAGGGGGGTGGTTCTGGAACAGTATAAGGCCAAACAGATTTAACCCCAACATGGTGTGTTTCAGTTACCTTCTAAATGCAACAGAAGGTGAACGCATGAGTCTTCTCGTCACCACAATGTTGGCCATAATATTTCTAAATACTTTAATTGAACAAAGTGTGGCACCGGCTGGCGAAAATAAGTCACCACGACTTTTACTATTAATTCAATTTGCCGCAATACATTGTATGGTCGCCTTATTACAAACCGTATTGATTTTGTATTTTTACAATCAGGGTCACATCCGACTGCCAGCATGGTGTTATCCAAAAATAAATCATCAACGTCATATTTCATTTGATGACAAAGATGTTGCTCATGTTTTTGTTAAGGTTTGTTGTTAGAATTTGAAAGATGTGCTACAAAATCTGTGTCTCGGTGCCACCACGTGGACTAAACTACCCATTTTTTTTTTCTTTCGTTGAATAGTAGTCTACAGTCAGGGCCCATGACTCAGGAGTCTCTAGAGGTGCATCTATTTTATGTGAATATCTCTTAATGTGCATGTTTTTCAGACATCCTTTGTGTATGAGAAAACTCCCAAATTATATTTAGAAAGGTTTTTGAAACGAGCCTTCTTAGAAACGTCCACATTAATAGGTGCACATCTAAAGACCCCTGACTGTTTAATTCATAATTTAAGTAAGATTTTATAATACAGATAATTAGTAGATAATTATAATATTTTTAAGAACGCCCTAGCCAAGTTTGATTCCATGACAATTGACGATTGGCAAATGAAGCAATTTTTGCGTTTTTCAAAAATTGTAGATTTGGTTTCCTTCACGATTGCTATTTCCGCAACGATATCTTATATTGTCCTAGTCCACCGTGCATTGGTATCTCAGTATCCAGAGAAAAATTTCAATACAACCTTAACCAACCCTGCTGACTTTTACCTATTATTTCCATCGCAAGACTTTTCAAATTATTTACCTCAAAATAATTCATATGACATGCCAGTTGTAGAATAACGGTACATATACAGTGTAATATTATTATACACTGTATGTTATACACTGTATATACACTGTTATATTTAACTAAATAAATTATATTTCATTCGTAAAAAGATGAAAATGTATAAGATGACTGCGTAGGCAAATAATGATAAATTTTACGAAAACATAACGAAATATTAAATTTCGGCATGATAACTGACCACGTGATGTACTTTTTCGGAACCCCCCAAATTGGACCTTTCATTATGCAGTTCTAGTAGCTGTAGTAAAATTAAACACAAAAACGTGATTTACAATTGTACAAATAAACTATTTATTTGAAGGCAAGGTAAGTACAATAAAACCTAATTGTCAATTTTTACACGGAAACCGAAGCCTCGAAATCCTCGTACGTTATCTGGTCATTGATTAAACGCACGGTCGGAACAATGAGTTCAGCGTTATCGCGCGTTGACAATGTCGATTTTTTATTGTCGCCATTTAACAAAACATTTCGTTCTTTGTTAAGAAAAACTACATCCATCAGCCCAGAATCAATATTTGTTGAGGCGATTGAGGGTTCAATTGTTTCTGTCACGCATTTTGTCGCTTCACAAGAGCCGCTTTCGCCTTTTATCCCGGGCGGCCCGATGAGTCCGCGTAAGTACCCTAAAAAGCACATTGATTAACTTCCTTTTATTATCATTAGTAATAAACAAGTTTTTAAATTGAAATTCGTTACATTTAAAAATAAAAGTATGCCCCAGTTAATCGCTGTTAATAGCTGCCCGAACTTAGTGACTTAGACTGTAAGTAATAGTGACTAATAGTGACTAAGTAATAACTTAAGCGCAAGCATATTTTTGGCAAGTTTTTGACTTATTTTTGGTGTATTTTTCCAAATTTTCGGTTGGATTTTGTGATCTTCATGAAATTTTTGTATTGAGATTTTTTTTTTGTTAAAAAATATAGATTTTGCTCAAAATCACTAATGAACCTAAAATAAATTGAAAATGTGTATAAAAATAACCAAAAATATGAAAATACGAAATCAAAAAGTTTTTTTTTAAATAAATTATTTTAAAGGCCAAAAGAAAAAATAAATCAAAATACATTATAGTAAATCAAAATATATTATAGTAAATTATTCCGCAACATCAAAAAATAAAGATATGCCACATAAAAATTGTAGGTATGTTACCTGTTCTTCCCGGCTCCCCTTTAAAACCATTCAACCCTCTTCGCCCATCATCTCCTCTTTCGCCTTTGGGTCCATTTTGCAATAAAGTGTCGCCCATATCTCCTTTCGGACCAATGGGACCTTGAGCGCCCGGTAAACCAGGCGGTCCTTGAAGCTGATTGTTCCGATGTGCATTTATGACGAAACTTTCCACCCGAAACTGTTTTTCTTCTATACTGGCAATAGTATCACTGATTGTTGTATTATATTGTTCAAATGTGTTGTCGATTATTTCCACCAGTTGGTCACGATTAGTTGTCGCATTTTTCACTTGCTCGACTTGATCTACAATATCGCGCATTTTTTCAATCATGTCAAATTTGAGTACTTTCCAGCTCAAAAGCTCATCTTTAAGAGCGGAAAATTGATTAACGTCAATTCCGGCGATTTTGGTTGCCTCGAGATCCTTAATATTTCGCTTTCGTTTTTTCCGTATTCGTTTTTCGAGCAGTCGACCGCGTTCTCGTTTCTTCTTCTTTAACCCCGAGCCTTCATAGTCGTACGCTGGGTCAAAGTCATCAGACGTCAAATCAAACATTCGCTTGCTCATATCCACGTTTTCCTAAAACAAAAAGTGTAACGATAGCTGACAATATTTTATAGTCTGAATTTTTGACCGTTCTTAGTTTTACAAACTAAATCATGTCTTTTTCGGCTTTTTTGGACAAAGACCTCTTCTTGGAGCACATTTTATAAAAAATATGTATTTTAAGACTTGTTTAAACTAATGTCAAGTTATTTTTACAGTAAGGTCAAGACAGTTTAAAAAAATCATTAAGTTCAAGTGATTTTTTTGACTTTATAAGCACACCTCTGTATTATTCATCAAAAAGTTTCCCAAAAATTATTATTTTACTGTATGCGCGTTAGGCTAACGCCGTTAGGCTAACGCCGTTAGGCTAACGCCGTTAGCTTCATTCGTATTTGTAGATTATGCTGTTTTTAAACATCAGACAAAACATCGCCATCGTAAAAAATCAGAAAAGAAAATGAAACAAACAATAAAATAACCTCAAATTTGCACTTGACAAGCTTAAATTAAAGCCGAATAAATAACGACGAAAATCGATGTTTTAAAAAAGTTGTTTCGATTCGTTCTATTCTGCGGATTTTAAATAAAATATTCTTACTCTGAAAAATGTGCGTAACTGATGTAAAATAGGGATGTTCATAAATTCCGAAAGATATTATTCTGATTCAGAATTGCTGGAGACACCACCTGCGCCGTTATGGGGTCAACATTTTAAGAATAATACAGTCCTTGATTCCATAAGGGGCACTTTGCTCGATTACGTAATTTTACCCAATAATGGCGCAGTGCGTAGGCGGGATAGCTGGAAAATTGAGTCAAGATTTTGATCCGATAATGACGTAGGTTTTGTATGCAGTTACGATCTTTTTGATGTGCACATTGCTTTTCCGAAAAACGCGCACACTAGGGCATGCCCGGGCAGTCTTGCACATTAAAACATACGATCATCGTGTAACACATTAAAAAGGTAATGACACACGGTAGGTATTCCTTAAAAATTTGCATGGAAAAATTTGCAAGACAACGAAAATAAGATAAGACTGGCCACAAAACGTCACAAAAATTACAGAAAATGAGGTTTCTTACCTTTTTGATCAAAACAATTTCATCTTCCAAATGTTGAATTTGCCCTCTCTGATATCTGACTGTGCTAATAAGTACTTTTTGCATATTTTCGAGTTTATCTAGACGTCTCAAAATTTGCTGCTCAATCGCAGAAACTTCAAGAATGATCATGAACTCTATCAGAATTCTCATCGTCATGACGTTTCTCTCAATAAAACTTTTTTCGTTGTTTCAATTTCACTACGACATAAAACTTCGCTCAAAATCACAAAATCAATTAAGTTTTGATTTCTCATTAATTGTACTTTTCTTCGTTGTTTTATTATTGTTCGATGGCGCTGTGGGTAGTGGGGGCGATTTTTTTGTATTTTTTTTTCGTTAATTATTTCGCATTTTTTGGCGTGGGGAACCAGCTGGAAACAATTTACATGTGAAATGTCTGTCTGAAGTAGCGCTAAAAAGTTAAATATGAGTTTTGGATTATTTTTTGGCTTTGATGCCGCACAGATGGAGCCAATTAATCCCGCTTGAAATTGATTTTTGTTATTTTTTTCGATGGCTGCTGCGGATTTTATGCATTTATTGATCTCCCAGACGTTGACATGGCCTTGGATTCGCGGCTAGAAGTTATAATGCTAAATATCTATACTTATTTTATATATTCAGGCAATATGTCTCACACAATTATGTCGGTAACTCCTGCGGGACCAGACAGTCTTAGTTAGACTTGAGCACTAGGGTCTTATTTTGCATTTTTTTTCATGATAACGGCACAAGGTGTGTATTCGTAAAAAAAATGTGAAGGGTCTTATTTTACCAGTCATGCACATTTTTGCGCAGCTCACTATCCATCTCAGCTTTATATGTAAATAAAGTATTTACAAGGGATATGCTGCATATCATATGCAAATTCCGTAACGTTTAGCGATTTTGAGTCAAAGTCGAATTTTGTCCCGGAATTCAACTTTCGTTTCATTTTATCACTTACCGTCCCAGCCTTGGACTCAAAATATTATTCGGGATAAATTGTGTCCGGGAACGGGACTTTTTTTGAAAAGTGTCCCAGAATTTGCCTACTATACCGAAAAAATTCAAACAAATAATTTTTAAGGTTTGTGCCTGAGGGTTCAATCACTTTTAGTTAGTGTCCGTAACTCCCAGAAGAAGGTGAAACAGAACCTATATGGTCCATATAATATGGACCATATAATATGGTGGTTTCGTGACTAAAAGGCACGTGGTTAGAAAAATCGCATAAATAATGTTTAGGATTAACTGTGAACTTGTTTGGAACCACTTATATTTGTTCATAAACATTTTTGTTCTTACAACAATCTACAAGTTCCACACGAATATCGCCAATGCGAGTCTATAAAAAAAGTCTATAGAAAGACACTTTTCCCATTTGCCAAATTGGTTGGAAATACCGGCAATCTAAATTTTTGAATAATGGGGGAAAGGTTTGCCAATTAAATTGTTACCAAAACGGGCCGTCTTGTACTGCCAGAAAGGGCCTTTCATGGGAGCTAAGAGCCTTAGCCCAAGGCCCACTGAACCTAATACGTATTTTTTTTATCGAGCAATCTACTTTTTGGTAGATTTTAACTTATTGTCTATATTTTCGTGTTCAATGTTATTTTCACATTATTAAACCATGGGTTTTGCAGTTCGGTTTTTATTGTCTCATCAAAAAGTGACAAATTCATAACCGATGATTGATCTAAGTAATAAAATATTTTTTAAGTTTTTTTTTCCAAAACCTATAATTCAACGTTCAACTTTTACCATGATGGTCTATGGTGGATAAATAGTTAATTTAATTTTTTTTAATCTTCTTGGTTTTTTTCATAAAAAACGGAGGAAAAATAAAACACTATAAGTTCGGCGTTATGAAATGAGCTGAAACGAACTTTGATCAGAAAGTAAATGGAGATGTTGGAGAAAACGGTCGACTGCAAACCAATTGTGATGGTTTTTACATGTTGAAATATTTTTTATGTCCGAGTACTGTGTATTGGACCAAAGACCGACGCGGTGATGCCCTAATAGCGTTAAAAATTGTATGAAAATCCCGACAGTCTAAGCTCCAAGATAGGTAGATTTCAGAGAAATAACCATACATTGTATGGAATACAACTTATTCAAAAATTAAAATTGATAAGACGTTTGCGTTCATAGTAAATTTTTTAAATTACGTGTACCTCATTTTCGGGGACATTTTCTTAACGCGTTATAACAAGCGTTTCTAACATATAACACAGTCTGTCGAAGTTATAATTTTTGTCACATTTATTCACACTGTAATATAACCAGTTAGTGAATTGCAATTGCAATTCAAATTTGGCTTGTACGAATTTGCAAAGCGAAGTTGATAATCTTCGGTTGAGTTGTGACACAAATGTTCTACAAGGTTAGTATCTTCTTTAAGGGGATTATTATGAACTCAACATTATTTTGGTATTTTCTTTAACCCTATACCGGGCAATCGTCAAGCTTGTCAGATTGCTAATTTAAATATTAAATAAAAATGTTTGATGCTTATGAACCAAAAGTTATGGTCCCTTATATAGGGCGCACCCCATTTTGAACCCTATTTTATATAGGCTATATAATGATTATATCTCTATGGAACGCAATACAATAGCTCACAACCCCAGGCCGCCGGGGCCCGGCGTACTACAAAAATAACCATATAACCGTGAAGGCGCCTACGAACTGCTGCAGTTTTGCTAAGAATTTTCCAGGATAAAATCACATAAGTAAAGTCTATTGAGTCATTAAGCGACCTTCCGTCAGGGTCAACTTCTGTGGTCATCATTTTATTTTTAGAATTAGCAGTATTACAAGAATCAAATTTGGTATATTCAACATTGCTATATATTTTTGTTGGCATTCTATTTTTATTCTGTTCTTATAAAATTATAGGTGAGACTTCTTTTCAAATGTCCTATATTTTTCATGATTAGAAATTACTTAAAATTTACTTAGTTTGTATACGACGGCGTAATTCGATTGGTGACAATACTGGAGAATATCATTCAACAAGGTAAATTATAACATTTACAAAATGTACAGCGTAATAAATATGTACGGAGAACCCCCTTTTGGCACAATCCAGATGTCGAAGTTGTGTCTAATAATTTTAATTAACTATTACAGGTCAAAAATTTGGCAATAAGACATTAAATTTAACACCTCAGCAGTCCGAAAAATTGAGATTTTGACGGCGTTTGACAAATAAGCAGATTAAACCATGAAATCATGTGAAATCATGAAGATTGCACAGTGAGAAGAGAGCGTATATTTTTATAAAAAATAATGCATTTATGAGTACCCAAAAATTTGTGTTCCCTGTTGCCCATTCTTCGATTACAATGAGTCACAATGACCAATTGAGAGAAAGTTTAAATCGCTTTGACCAATCAGAAAGCTAGTAATGTGCTAATTTTCCCTATTTTGCTCAACACACATTCTTCATGAAAATGTGTTCGTGGTTGCATTATTTAAAAACATGATTACTTTATATTACTCTTTATTACACTGATCCAAATATTTTTTAAATAATATGTAGTTTGGCTTCAATGGCGAAAAGAAATCGAATTCCAAGTTACATCTAACACTAAAAATTCGTCGACACTACATTGATACGTTAGCTGTTCTGATTCTGTACACCAATTGAGCATTTTCACTGTAAATATCTGAAACTTTTTTGGGAAACTCGAGAGTTTTTTGGTACAGTTCCGGGGTTTTCCCGTTTTGGGGAAAACCACGAATGATATTTTCTAAACGAAAATTTGAGCGTAGGTAAAATTTGTAGCATTAAAACGATTATGTCTGGTAAACAGATTTTAATTTATTTCATGTAGAATCATAGTAATCAATATCCTTTCTAGGTCGCAGGAAATATTCCTTACTATAAACCGGTTTCGTTTCCAAACTGCAATAGGCTTGGCATGTTTGATTTATGATAGACATAAATTTCTCGGTTGTTTAATTAAATGTTACCTTTAATAAAGGTTAATTCAGTAAGTTCCTCTTATTTACGATGTTATTAATAAATTTGAAATAATAAAATCGCTTTCACAATCACAGCGGAATTTTGGCGTGTTTAAGATATTCTATCATAAAATTTATTACATGCCTTCAATGAGAATCTGAATGACTTGTGAAAAAAATATCAACCACGCTATATTAAATCAACAGTGTTGTTAGTGGCATGTAATTCAGTTACCGTAGGCGGTCTGTAACTGCTTATTACACCACCTAACCATGTAAATTAACAGTTTGCATTTAAATTAACAATTTGAATTTAAATTAACACTTTTTGGCAGATTGTTAACTTTACAGTATGAACTCCTGATTAATCTAAATTTTGATTTCGATGAAAACGCCGCGTATCACTTTTTACTACCTTCAATTTTCAGACTTAACCCATTATAATATCTATAATTTGTTATGCCAACAAGATAAGTTTGCCCAGCCTTTTCCTGTCCCACTTGCTTGAATCATAGTTATTAACAGCATCCATGTATGATTGTTCTGATTTAGTTACAGTATTGTGACCATCGTCTAATCTATTTTCGGGAATCGTTGGATCTTGAGATAATCCTAGATCATTGATTTTGAATGGCTCAGGCCCTTTCTTGCGGCATGACGAATGTGGATCTTCTGAATTTTTTTTAGAGTTCGATGGTTTGTTCGATGTTTTGTTCGATGTTTTGTTCGATGTTTTGTTCGATGTTTTGTTCGATGTTTTGTTCGATGTTTTGTTCGACGTTTTGTTCAGTAGATATTTTTCCAGCCAGCTTGATTTTTTAGGTAAAATACGATGGTCAATATCCCAGCCACCGTTTTCCCAGGCACCTTCTTTGGGCTTAGGGTAAAAGCTTTGGTCGCCATCCATAATTTGATCAATCTGGGATTCCGAAAACACTTTCGTAGAATGTGGATAATCATTTATGCCCAAAAAAACTCTTCGTGATTTATATGTGTTTCGGCTCCCTCTTCGTGGCTCGTTTCTATAAAACGTAGATTCTTATACCGTGTGTTATTTATCGGCTCCCTATAGTATAGCATATACTGTATAGCATACACTATACAATATAGGGCATCGACTAAATTGCTATCATGAAGTTTTGGTCGACCGTATAAGAGGTCGAAAGTATGAAAGGTCTAAAATGTAAATGGAATAAGTCCGAATTCGACGCAAATTTTGACCAAATGTACGTTAATATTTGGCTGGTCGAAAGTAGAAATGGAATAACCCAGAATTCACTTATACATTTTGACCTTTAAGCCTCTTATACTTTCGACCAAAAATACATGATCCCAATTTAGTCGGTGCCAGTATAGGGCTTATTTAATATAAGTTATTGTGCAGCTGTCCCTTTCTAGTCTCTAAAGTGTTTGCATTCCAAAGGTCTTTTATTTATAACATGTTCGTAATAATGTTTTTTCTGTAAAACGTTGAACTTCCACCGTACACTAATTTTTTTAATGTCGCCGAATTGTCGCATAACCTGCACATAGCCTGCGGCATAGGGTCCTCCTGTTAGAACCCCCTTACAGTATGGGGTAAAATAACGTGTTTCTCGCTTTATAAAATTTTGTATTGTAATGGGCTTGAAAACTAGAAAAGCGAGAATCGCGTTATTATACCTCATACAGTATGAGTCATACTGTATAAGGTGGTCACCAAACAAAAAATATTTTTGATGACAAACCGTGATGCACCGTACTATGAATCTGGAACTTTGAGAAATTATTTTAGAGCACAAGATTTTTAACAACAAGCCTTTATAACGCGAACACATTTAAGACGGAAAAGGAACAGCGTAGTGTGGTCCAACAATCAACCAGCCAGAGAAAATTTCCACACGCAGTTTTGTATTGTTTCAGCATAAAAAGTGCGTGTAAAAATCAGCTCGGTTTGATTAATTCTTGGACCATACCATATTCGGGAAGTGAGATATAATGTTTGAATACTTTTAACAAATCAAGTGAAATAAAATTTCATTTTTTTAAATATATTATAGTTAACCGATGTTCTCTGAATGGATACAGATTTCGACTTCAAGGCTATGTTACATAGCATATGTATCATTCGTTAAAAGAGAAATAATGCATACGTACTGGAATACTGTCGCGTTAAAGTACACTTTCCATTTTTGAGGTATGGATTTCATTTTTGAAATTAGTGCTAAAGTGACCCAAACACTGTCTTCTTATTTTTTATGCATATTGGGAAAGCATTAATAATTTACCTGTCTGAAACATCTGATGGTAGAATTGGAAGGCCTTGAGGTGGTTGTGATGGCTGAGCTATGGGTTCCGTAACCGGTTTATCCCATGGATCCCATCCGATGTATCCCTCATCCGCAAAATCATCATGATAGCCGGCTGTCCTAAAAACTAACGTAAACTAATAAATCTATATATGCAAATAAACAAAATTACGTGCGCAAATTTGCGGAGTTTTGGCTATCATAGAAAAGTTAAGAATTTTATGTTCACAGAGCATAATCTAACATATTTATTGCACAAATTCATTGTACATGTTTATGTATAATACAGATAATTTATCTTTCAACAAAATAATCCTATTTACAGTTGAAATAACACTCAAAAGAGTTTTGCACGTGACTCTTAGTAGTAACATTACAGTAACATTACAGTAACATTACAGTAACATTACAGTAACATTACAGAAAACCTTGTTTGCATTTGAAATAACACCCTTTTCAAGTTTTTCAGGCTTTTAACTTACGCAGTGCGCAATACCCATTACCCATAACAATTTGCAATTGAAATAACAAGGCTTTAAAAGCCTTTATTTCTACAAATTTTGTAATTTTTTCAGACCAGCTTGCAGTCGGTGTCTCCCAAATTTCAGTACCGTTAATGATACTGATTTGATTTTTTTGGCATTATAAAGCTGACAACATTGCGCAAAAATCATTAAGACAGATTTTTGATATCTTTTTTTTCACTCAATTTCAAGGTCAACAAATCTGTTTTGATGAATAATTTTCGTTCTAGATGTGTTATCAAAAATCTGTCTTAATAATTTGATCGTTTTCAAATTTAGACCATTTTCTCAAAAAGAAACTAAATTAATAACGCAAGGCTTCACTCACTTTGAAAATTTAGAGTTTGTCAAGTTCAGCGCGTTCCCCAAGCTCACGGGCAACAATTATGGTGCCGGAAATGGCATCATTTTATGCGGTGAACTTTCCGTTATTAAATAAAAAAAAAATTTGCACTTGAATGGTTCTGGTGGTTTCAAAGACCGTTTTTATACTACGTTATTTTTGTAAACAACTCCCGTGACCGGTCCTTAAGTTATCTTATAAACTTTTGTGTCCACTTTTAAAACATTTTTGAAGTTTTTCTGTTGTTTCACAGCAACATCTAAAAATTTAGATTCGTGTTTTTTGGGTTAAGAATACCTCATATCAATGACATCACAATCCGGGACGAAAAGTTCTGTTAATTTTGAATGTTGTATTATGGGAACACGCTCTGATCTTCGATTTTGATCTTCGCCATTTTTTGCCAGGTTTCCACTTCTAAAATAATATGTTTCATACTACAGTGAATACCCACGAATTACGGGCTGAAATACAATATAACTTGAACCAACGTTTTGCTTTAACGATAATGTATTGATTTCAATTGTAAAAGCTTTGAACAAACGCAGATAACCGTGTTTTTCGGATTTTTGATTTTCAATTTTTAAAATTCAAAATCAGAGCCATTAAAGTCAAGTGGCTACCCTCCTTTTGTCGTTTTTTGCCGATTTTTTTTCTTAAGACCTTGTTTCTAAAATCGGAAAAATAAGATTGTGCGCCTTGTTGATATAATTCGTTTGTAGCAAAAACGAATAAAATATTTTTAAAATTGTAAGACCAGTTCCAGTTAAGTTTTAATCGAGTTCAAGGCTGTCTGAGTGGTTTATGACAAGCGTTATCAGTCAACAAACTCAATCAATCGATTACTTCAATCTTTCTGAGCAATTAATAAAAAAAAGTCGATCAGAATTCATTGTGAAGTCAACCCGCTTTAGTAACTTCTCCATCGAGACAGGGTGGACTTGTTACCGAATAAGACGCTCCATACCTCCACCTGTCGTATCAAAGCGCCAGTGACAAATATTTTCAGTTTTTACTGACTCAGTCAGTATTCTCCTTATAAACCGAGTAACAAAACTAGTATAATACCTGTTTTGTTGATTTGTATTGACTTCTTCTGATCCGAATATCATTTCTTTAACACGTCGTATGAAGGTTTTTGATTTAGAACTACAAAACTCTTTTATTTGTAAATGAAATAAAAATACTAAAATAAAACTTTAAACATATCTTTACCAGTTTCGTTAACACATATTGTCAACATTTTGCAATTAGTCATGTTAATTACTCTATAAATAAAAATCCATTTACTTTTTTTTCTGTAACTACCAATCGTTATTATTTTTCAAAAAAAAAACCCTGGTTATTCGGATGATGAGGGTTATATATCGAAATGAGGAAAAAAGTCCCATATATATATGGCCAATAACNAAGTAAATTTTGTAAACAATGCTATATACGGTATAATATATAATATACCCATCCTTAAACATCAAAAATTGTCAATTAAAACATCTTTTTTTTTAATTATTTCTCTTGTAAGGGAGAAAAAAACAAGCATTTTTGTCTTTTGGCTATTTTAAGATTTTCGTGTTTTTCCGTGATTTTCCGTGTTTTTCCGTGATTTTGCGTTTTTTCGTGATTTTCCGTGTTTTTCCGTGATTTTGCGTTTTTTCGTGATTTTGCGTGAATGTACTTTTGGGTTTGAGCGTGATTTTTGCTTCACGTTCTTTTCCGTTTTTTCCGTGCAACTCCGTGATTTTTCGAAAAAATCCGTGTATTTCCGTGAACAGTCTTAAAAAATGCCGTTCACGGAAAAGACCATTTTTTTCGTGTAAATCCGTGAACGGTCTTAAAAATGCCGTTCACGGACTTACACGCCCATTTCACATCCCTGCTGTATATACTCTTCTTCGTGATTATTTTTACTCCTGTGCCCCAAAGAGTGCCGTGTGGGCCGTATGGGGCACACTAGTGAAAATAATCACAATGAAGAGTATACATATATACAGTCAAGGGTCTCTCGATGTGCGCCCTGTATAATTTTTATACATGTATATGTACAGACCTGCTAACTGTGCTTTTTCTAGCTTTGGTTATTATCTGTTTGCTTATTTTTCCAGTTTTTCTCAAAAACATGTTTTCTCAATTTTCGTGGCTCTGCTTTTATGTGATTTTTTATTTCAACTACGTTTCTTTAGCCAAAGATTAAATACGGGAAAGTCATAAACAGAGTTAGCGATCACTTTTCTTTTAAAAGACTGTTTTTTTAGAGTGAGATGTGTCACAAAGCGTCACCGCGATTTTTTGTATAATACAAAACATTGGTGGATTTCACTTTCTATATAGTTTTTTTATACAATGGCCTATTTCAATTAAAAAAATCGGTCCGGATTTCGATTTCGCTAATTTTAATAAAGAAAAAGTTTTGAACACATTTTAGTTATTGGGTCCGGTGTGTCTACTCTCTTTTTGACAACAATATGTTATAAAAATATTAGTATAAGCACATTTTTTTTTCATAGCGAAGCAAATAATGTAAGTTCTCGGAAAATGTTAAATTTAGCCAGTTGTAATTCGACGAATTAGACATTAGAAAGCAGTAGAAAACGTTTAGGTTACCCAATTAGCTATTTTACGTGACACAAAGCCTAAATGCGGTTTCGTAATTATCTAACCTAATCCATCTAGATCATGGTTTTCTCTGTTTTTTTTATTCAATCGTATTTAACTTCCGACTTTCAATTTATATAATTTGAGGATATTCATTACGCGTACCTAATAAGAGCTTGTTTATAATCGACAAAAATCTAGTAACCGATAAAGATGTTGGACCTTAGACTCCTCAACTGCCCAGTCAAAAGTTTGAAATAAAACTATGACCCAGTCATAGCCTATTCATAACATTTTTCATGTTTGATCGAATTGTTTTCACGAACCCGTGTCTAATAATTACAATTAATCACCGAGTAAAAACCGAATAAAAACTGGTTGTTGAGCATTTTGATGATCGGATAAACTTTAAATAAAAAGAAA
>SCLG01000014.1:766684-800876 GCA_004367875.1 Oikopleura albicans | reverse complement strand
CATTATATTGTTCTATGGTTATCCCGTTTTAACCCGAACTTGCAATGATGATGATAAACGAACGGCTTCGTGTCTTTCCGAGAAAGCGTTTTTCGGAGAAACTTAATTTTCAGAAATTTCTGATCTCTCTTGTGTAATTTACCAAAAACGTTTTTTCGGAAAGACCGCGGTGCCTTAAAATCATAACCGTTGAATTGACCAAAAATAAGCTTAAGATATAGAGAAAAGAATGTAATTAAACAATTTTATTTCGTTGCGGCTGTATAAAACAGAATAGCTACCCCAACGCCGCGTAAAACACCTCGGGTTTAAAATTTCAACCGCTCTGGCCACATAACTGCCGGCCCGATATATTTTGTCGACAAATGTGTGAAACGTGTGTCAAGTTCGCGAATACCATTCGATTATTTTGATCACAAATTCACGGGGGAAAATTTAGCATTCAAGCCTTGAATTTCAAGGTTTCGCGTTTTTGGCGTTTTACAAATAAATATAGAGAATCTTCTACGCGCAAGTTACTGACGAGCATTTTGCGGTATTTTTCATAGTTGGCTCGATCCGGATGAGTTCTGGACACCAGAGTTACGTATAAACAGTTTAAACATTTCCTGAAAACGTACGTTTAAAATCTGATAAAATAAGCGAGTTTTTTTTTGAGAACGTTGCTCAGGAAATTGTCAAATAAGCTACTATAGTAATTGGTTTAATTAGGGAGAAATGATATACGGTCAGTCCAAACTGAACGCGAACAGGTTTTATGAGTTGTTAATATTACAGTCCTTACTCTCAATGCGGATGAGTGCTTCCAATATGGACGCTTTTTGTGAAAAAATGACCCCAAAACAATCAAAAATCGACACTTTTTGCCAATTAAGCTCAATGCGGACGCTATTTTCGAGAACCAGAATCGTCTGTATTGAAAGTAAGGACTATAATTGCTAATTCATCCGAATTGTGTGTCCGAATTGTGTGTAAGGCATTTATTGGCATTATTGATGATTTTTTCTTTGTCCAAACTTTCCACCGCATTTCCCCCAAATGAATAAAAATAAACTGACCTTTCTAGCGAATACGTTGACGTTTCGCAAAATTTATTAGAATATGGCGTTCACTCAATTGAGTTCGCGGCAATTGTTGTACGTAATTTATATTTACAGTCACTACACAATTCGTGAATTAATTGTTCAAAATTAAATCAATACCGTTGCAATCAATTGAAAGGGAAAAAACTATTATCAAAATCCTTCAATTCAAATCAAAATAACAAGCTATTATACTTATTTTGCATCAGTTTCGACATCAAGTCCAACGGGCGTTTTACGAAAGAAAATAAAGTTAACATAATTATTTCTGTTTGTTTAACTGTCAAGTCACTAGGTAACTTACTTGTGGAACTTACTTGTGGAAATATGTAAAAATTAGCCGCTATACAGGGGGTCGCCAAATAAGGGTCGGCTTCGTGTTTTGAAAAACCGACCCTTATCTAGCCGCGAGATTCTGCCGACACGACCCTTATTTGGCGAACCCAGGATAAGCACACTTTATTGCTGATACTGTACGAAAATATGAAAATTTCGTTTTATTTTCTATTTTATTAATTTTAAGAGGAAATTAGAGATTAAAAAAAGTTTATAGTGGGTCGCCAAATAAGGGTTACTTTTTCCGAGAAAAATATTATTGCGCGAAATAAGGGTCGCTGATTTCAACATTGATACCTACGAATATTTTTTACTATTTTTTTGTCCGCTTATCAACATAATTAATTTAAACTGTTTTAAACTGTTTTAAATTAAAACTTTTAATCTCTAATTTAGTCTTAAAGTTAATAAAATAAAAAAATAAAACAAAATTTTCATAGTTTCATAAAATGTGCTTATCCTGGGTGACCCAGGACCGACCTGGGTTCGCCAAATATCGGTTGGGTCGCCAGATAAGGGCCGGTTTTTCAAAACACGAAACCGGCTCTTATTTGGCGACAGCCCCCGCAATGGCCGCTCTCAAGTCCCAAAAACGCGGCCGTTGTGGGATTGGGAACTGTATGTCGGTAAGCGGACAAGAAAATAGTAAAAAATATTCGTAGGTATCAATGTTGAAATCAGGAACCTTATTTGAGGGGCCCTTATTTGGCGGCCCCTGAAGTACATTTTTGACGAGACAAATTTGTAAACAACGCGTATGTCCCCTCAGGAGGTACCTTAAAGTTTAGGGACTAACAGGCGGTTTATCTCGCATCGTTTGTAGTTTCTTTCCTTACGCAATTCTGATACAACATGTAATTAGTGATGAGTCATTATTAGGAATCCAAGAAAACGACTGAAATTTTACATGACCCCAAGAAAATTAGATTCAAGTTAGATTTTGCCAATCTTGAACTTCTTTGCACCGAAGTAATCAAAAAGCCAAAAATTAACGTAAAGTATTTACAAGTTGAAATAAAGCAGACACTCGACAAAAGTAGAAACTCTTCTTGAACTTGAAGGTTCGATTAGCGCTTTTTGATATGAAAAAACTACCCGGACAAAGTCCGAACGTAATTATCGTTACAACGTAATTATAGTCATGGTATATCATCAACACTACATCGGAACGGAGCCATAAGTTGATTATGGCATAGTAGCAATTTCCTTGCAATCAACGCAAACTGCAATAAATTAATTATGTCATTTTCAAACAACGTTGATTCTATTGCTGCTATGCCATAATTAAAAATACGTGCAATCCATATATTTCATCAAAAATTTGAAAAAAGTGTCTACAGTAGAAAGTGGCTAAATATAATGTAAAAAATTGGACTTACAAGATTGGCCAAAAAGCCAAAACAACTTGTCTTATAATTTGTTCGCAGATGTGATTACTTTTCCGAGCTCAATCTAATGAGATTTTTTTTATTTGATTATGAACATAATGTTCCTCGATGGAAATGTTGGCACTGTGACCACATGTGGTCTTTTGACCAAAACGTTTTTGTAAGAAAATGTCATTAAAAGAAACGCTTTTCAGGAAAGTTCACGTCTTCATTGCGTGTTGTAATGTTACATGTCACATATATACACGGTACTGTCTTAAAAGGTATAACGTGGAAAAGGCATCAAAAAATAAAAGTGGAAAAGGTATAACGTGTAAAAGGCATCAAAAAAACGTTGAAAAAGGATACCGTAGAAAAGTGGATAAAGTGGGTTTGGTATAACGTGGAAAAGGGATAACGTGGAAAANGAAAAATTGAAATGAGCTTTGCTGAACTGGCCTGTCGAGCCAAAAAATAATATTGAGCTGTCCTGTGCTGGCCTTTCGGGTGCGAAAAAAAACATGAGCTGGCCTGTCCAACTGCCCAGCCAGCTGTCGAGCTGGGAAGGCCAGCTGGCTGTTGCCGAGCCCTGACGTGCAGTCCATATATTTCATCACAAATTTGAAAAAAAGTGTCTAGAAAGTGGCTAAATATAATGTAAAAAATTGGAGTTACAAGATTGACCAAAAAGCAAAAACAACTTGTTTTATAATATTTTGGCAGATATGATTACTTTTCCTAGCTGAATTTAATGAGATTTTTTTTTATTTGGCGAGCTAAAAAAAACTGTTCTTTGAATTTGATAATGAACATAATAATGAACGAAATGTTGGCACAGTCTGTGGTCACATGTGGTCTTTTGGCCAAAACGTTTTTGTAAGAAAATGTTATTAAAAGAAACGCTTTTCAGGAAAGTTCACGACTTCATTGCGTGTTGTAATGTTACATGTCACATATATACACATACCGTATTTCAAAGACGTCATGATAAAGACCTAATCGTTACGGCTAAATTCTCAAAATCAACGGTATAATTACTTAGTATTTATAGTATATTTTTATATTCTAGCACCTTACAAGTGGTACTGATACTACATGTTATATTTATGATTAACAATTATCCTTGCAATTATCCTTTTGCGAGTTGAATTATACATGATCGCGATCTAGGTGGTATTTTAGATAAAAAAAAGTACTTTTTAAAATATTTAATTTATACAGATTTCTAGGGAACAATATCTCTGACAGTAAGTAATACTGAATATTTTTTGTATCGTATAGGTTAATTGGTTTGCATACTCTATGGACATCACGTTTCCCAAATGAGACAATTTGCGCGTGTTTGTTAACTTCTTCCTGCAATAGTTTTAGCTTGTCTCATTTGCATAAAGATTTATCACATGAAAACATGGCCGTTACGCCTCTCTTGCAAATTTTGCTTTCACTATCAGGGCTCATAATGTCGACTTATGTGAGTAAAAAACAGAGTTATGATAATTAGTCGCTTATTATAAATACACTCCTTGCGTCGTTATGATTCAAAACAAACTGAAAAAAGTGTAAGATAACGGAAAATTTAAAGACAATGATAGTACAAACTCTGAGCTCCAACACACGGTAAGGATTTCTGCTCGACTACTTCATTAAATATTTCTGGTCATAAATACCGTTGTGTAAGAAGATTTATATATTATGCGGAACTCATTGCACGGTACAATGAAGCATTCGGAAAGCAACGAGTTTTTGAGTAACTCCACGTTTGTCACATTGAAAATTGACATATTTGAGGTGAGCTAAAAAGAGTCTAAAGGATTTAAGCTCTGCCAGGTAAATGCATGAAAGGCGATTTAGGAAAAGTTTTGAAGGCTTAAATAATTTAGTGTTATACCGTAGAAAACGGTTAACCGCGGTTCACCATGCTTGATTTTGTTTTCAATTAACTACAATGGTGAATTAATCGATGTTTTAATCACTAAATATTTGGCTTAAACTTTGGAGTTTTGTACCTTAGGTGGCGCATTTTGGGTCACATTCATTATTGAATGAATCATAAATATTTTTACTTAAAAGGCTACAAGAAATAGAGAAGGCTAAATAAGTAAAATTTACTTTTAGTAAATAAAAGGAAATGCAAAATTTAAAGTTTGAGGAAAAAACATTACTTACCGTTTGAAGTTTTTTTTTATTTCTGCACGTTCTATTTATAGTAATAAGGGGACTTTAAACTTTTGTCGAAAAAATAAACAATGGAATTAATTCCACAAAATTAAGATATTTTAAAGCATGCTTAATGACACGTAAATAGGAGAAAAACAATGTGCAAGGTTTTCTAACCATGAAACTGATATTTTAAGTTTGGCATTTATTCGATTTTTTTTTAATTTGTTTGTTATATACATACGTGTTGGGAGTAGTTTACAAACATGTATTGTCGGAAAATGTACTATAGCGGCTCTAATTTGCAACGAGTTTATATCGAAGCTTTTTATGAATTGGAGAACAATATCCCGGTATTTACATGGCTTAAATTGGTTGACCGATAAATATTATCATAGACCACCCACAGAGCCTTAACTTTGACGAAAATTGAAATTTCTATCCAGCATACAAATTTGTGGCCCGGCAGAGAACACGGGTTAAATAGGGAGTTAAATAGGGAGTTAAATTCAGAGTGTGGGGCACGCGAATTTCCTTAGCTCAAAGCATTTAAACACTCATTATTTTTTTAATTTGATAAGTTTAAAAACACAGATTAATTAACAATAATTCAAATCTTAATATTAATGACGAAAATCAGTTTTGTTTCGTGAAAACAAAATAATAGCTAATGATTAACAAAATAATAAAAAATGCAATTTGCCGTTTGTTTGTTTTTGTTTGCTTTGTTTTAAATACAAAAAACGGTTTTAAAAACTAATACACGTAGTTGTTCCTAGGCATGCCTGATCAATTAATGTTTTAATCCGCACAGGATTACTATTTGTTTTGAATTAAGCCTATTCATATGTTATTTCTCATAGTTTTTGTTTACTCTTTTATAAACAACCAAGGGTGACAAATGAAAGTGACAGTCAGAATGCGACGCACCTCTACATACCGTATGTATTCCATATTGAGTGTTGTAATGTTACGTGTCACGCTATATACACATACCGTATGTGTTTGAGAATGTGACACAATTGATAAAGACTAAATTGTTTCAACTACATTCTCAATATCAACGGTATAATTAGTTAGTATTTATAGTATTTTATTATATTCTAGCACCTTTCAAGTGGTGCCACAGCCTGCCGATACTAAATATTATATTTATGATTAACAATTGCATCATGATGTTCTAGATAAAACCTACTTATAATATATGTACATTTTATTGATACAGACTTGTAAGGAGTATCCCACCCATGGCGTTAACGCAATGCATGTGCTTGTAAAAAAACGTTTTAGTAACGCAAGGTTGTAGCGTTAACGCAAGGTGTTTTGCGTTAGTACTTAAAAAAATACCTAACAAGAATATAAACGTAAATTTTGTTAACAACGCTAGAGACCCGTCCTTAAATATAATTTATTTGATTTCGAACGTTTTTGTATTTGATTCTCATTTTTGTACTTGATTTTCCATTCTTTCAATAAAATTTGTAGCAGTTTGGGTCCCTACACTGTATATATCATAGTCGGCGATAACAAAAAAAAAAGAATGTTGCAACTAGGTAATCTACAGTACACTTTAAACGACTTTTAAGAAATAACTGAAAATGATGAGAAAAACCTCATATGAATTTTATTTTATAATCTGCTCGCAAAAATGTCTAGATCTGATTTTGCGGTTGTATCGTTCAAAATTTGGGCTAAAATCTTGTGAAACTTTTTGTGAAAGGCACGTGCGTATGTGATCTAGCGGGTGAGATCAAGCACCAAGCCATTTGTCATTGTAGTTGTGCATTTTAGCCGAAATCATTTGTCTTGCATTAAACGTTATGCCAAATTCATCACTATTTTTTGGGTTACGAAATTCTATAACCGCGTCATAAACAGTGAATAAATATCAAATAACCTCATCTTGGTTTTTTAGAACGTTCATTTATTACAATTCACACCATAGATTTTAAACCAAGAATAGACTCTTAACCAAAAATAGTTTTTAGCCACCAGTAAATTTTAACATATTTGTAATCAAAAATAGATTTTGACCAAACATAAATTTTCAACATAATATCTCATTTTGGTAATTATTTTATAATTTCACATGGGAAAATTATATTTTAATATCACTTTTAAAGTGAAATTCTGTGTCAGAATACACGGTGAATTCGTATATTCTTTATATAATATACCAATGAAAATGAAATCGTATGTTGATATTTAAAAAAGTAATTTTGACCATAATGGAAGAAATTTCTCTTGACTCTTTCCTTACAAAAATTCTGTTGAAGTAATCGATCGAGATTTTTCTTAAACTTTTACAATCTACTATAATGTTTAAGTCGCAATGAAAGTCTATCACCCTGAACAAAATTTATCCACCGCCAATAATTTAAGCCTGAATGAATTTGGTAAAACCGACATTTGTGTCAGTAATATGCAGTTACAGACGCCAGCGCCGTAGGCGCGGAGCGTCTGTAACTGAATTGACGAGCGCGCCTATTGGTTCATGCTTTTTTAGAGGCGCCTCCTATTGGCTAGCGTCCTTTACCCACGCAAACAACTCCCCGCGCTGCTCGTAATATAATTGACGTATATTTTATTGAGAAAATAAAACCAAACAAAGGTTTTTCATAGCCTATGAATCATAAGTGAACAAAACTATAAGAAGAGAGTTTTGATTTTTCTGCCGGTCAAATTTCGCGTGGAAAAAGCTGTAAAAAACATTTGTGAAATCCGGTTGAATCTTCTAGGCATAAATTAAAGTCCAACATGTTGTATATTTTGTTAAACAACATTTTTGGTCATTAGGGTCATTTGCAGCATGAGATATACCGTATGTCAGAAACGACTCGTACAATCAATAAGTTTTTGCCCGTCATGGGCCTTTTGCCGTGTTTTACGGGAACAAAAACTGACAAAATAGAGACAAGGATTGTTATGTTTTAGTGTTAATAATATGAACAACATAGGTAAACGGTCTTTCCGAGATACCTTTCTCGGTTATCACATTGGAAAATTATATTGGAAAGGCTACAATATTCTTCTATTTTCCCAAAAATCGTTCTAAAATTCTAAAGTAAAACCTAACGCAACATACAAACCAATGTCGTTTATGTCCGTTCCTTACAATTTTTGTACCCAACCCATGTTAAGTAATCTTGGCTATTTTGAATAAAAGTTAGAATAAATAGAAACAGTGTATGTATAGAGTGCTTTAATAGTGATTATACGGTCTTATTAATGTTGTTGGGGTCTGAGATATTATGGAATTATTTCCCATTTAAAATTACTTATTTAATTTGACATGGGAAATTTCCCGTAAAATACACCGGGAATTGGGAAATTCCTCAATAATTTCACATCGTAAATTATCGCCTAGGGCGATAATTAACGATGTGAAATTATTTCGAAATTTCCCAATTCCCTGTGTATTTCACGGTGAAATTTNGCTTTTTTCGCGGAATATACAATGTGGTATTCCAGACAGAATCCCTCATTTGAATGTGGGATTCTGCTCGGAATCCAACATTCAAATGATGGATTCTGGCGGAATCCCACAATCAAATGTGGGATTCTGAAAAAATCCCACATTATGATGGGATGTTGTTTGTAACGTAAAATACATATGATGACTTATTTGGACAAAATTCCCGATGGTGCAGTTATTTGGACACTTTTACGGTCCAAAATATTCCCGCCAAAAAACGCCTACACACTGTGCATTTATTTGGACACTTTTTTTAAATTATGATGGGAGATTTGAGACTTTTTTTTTGCTCCCCATTTTGCGTTTCCTTTTTTTCGACAGATACATATAATATTAGCAAAAAAATGAAACATTCTAAGGCCGTACCCGATCGTGCAGTTATTTGGACAAAAAATTTTTGTTGTGCTACACTGTAATTTGAAATGCACAGGGTACGTAGTTATCTTGCGAACTTGGTCCTTGAAAAGTCGAAGGATAAGCGTTTTTTCGCAAGACAACTGCTCCGTGCATATAATATAATTATTATAAATCCCGAAAAAAAAAAATCCTGAAAAGTCGCAAGATAAGCGGACGAAGGGCAATTTTCGCAAGATAACTGCTCGCAAGATAACTTCTCGCAAGATAACTGCGCACCCTGTGTGTTCTAGAAATCACTCGATAGTGCAGTTATTTCGACAAAAAATCCCCTATTTTACAAACACAAAACTTTTAAACACTCTAGAACTTGTCCCGATCGTGCACTTATTTGGACAAAAAGTGTTCGAGTTTTCCAGCTATTCGGCTTACACACTATGTATTTATTTGGACAATTTACATTTGTTTGGACACTTTTAGACAGATGAAGTGTCCAAATAAGTGCACATGTGGTGTAGTATATAATTTATGGATTAACTTCCGCCGGAACAGTTACGAAATTATAACAATTCCCCTTACGCACTGAGTCGTTATGTTTCACTTGTTTCCGTCCCACCATTATCTTTCATTTTTTTGAGATTATTTTTTGTAAAAAATGCCGGTGTATTTAATACACTATCTTCTATAATAATCAAGGTTTTTTAAACGATTCGTACAACATAGAACGATGTATCCTGGATATTTTCAATTGTTTACGATACACGGGCCGTGTTACACAGCCTTTAATTTTTATATTCTTTTGCGTTTTTGTCCCGAAAGAGTGAAAAGTTTCTTATTATTCGAAAAAAAAAAATTGTACGTTCTGAAATGCATTTATCGAATAAACCCTCATGTGAAGTTTTTCGGTATGTGAAGCATACCAGCGCAGGGTGTAGGCAGGTATACTATTTAATAAGGAAAAAACTTAATAAGGAAAAAGGGAACATATTATGTTAAACATAAAAAGCGGGAAATGAAACGGCGCACTAGATGTATGGCCTTCTTCGATTAACTCCAAATTGAATACGGTGTGTTGGAAAGGAATAACAAGCTATAATTCGCCGAGAAAAGTATGCCAAAAAGGTCTATTTAGACAACGTCTGGCATGCATTGCATAAATTGTAAATAAAAAGTGATAACAATATAATTACCCTATAACTTTCCCCTAAGAGTTAAACAAGTTAATTAATATATTTTTAACATACTGATTGGTCCAATACCATGAATACCACATTGTATATTCCGCAAAAAAGCGCTTTTGTAATTATGTTCAAATATCACATCATATATTCCGCGAGAAATACCTATTCGTTGTATTCCGCGAGAAATATAACATTCAATTGTGGTATTCCGTGAAAAATCACACATCCGAATGTGGGATTCCGGGCGGAATCCCACATTCGGATGTGAGATTTTTCCACGGAATACCACAATTGAATGTCATATTCCTCTACGGAATACAACAATAGGTATTTCTCGTCGGAATATACGATGTGATATTTTCTTACAAAACATGAATGTTTAACCGCAAACAAAAAATTTTATCGTGAAAAAATTTTAATCATCGACCATTTATAACCAAAATATATGTTTAAAACAGCTAATTATTATAGCTAAAAATGTATAATACATTTGCTCCGAATAAGAATTATTGATTTTAACATTGTTTCCAATGGGCAATTGTTACTACCATTTGAGTTTCATGAAAATTGGCCGAGCGTTTCTAGATTCTTTGTAAATTAAAATAACAGACACCCTGACAAATCAATCAAAGAAATCTACCAACAATCTAAAAACTCTCGGCCGGTTTTCATCAAACTCAACCGATACTTTTTGGTCTTCTCATCTAAAATTTAAAATTTAAAAATGGTCACCAGATAAGGGTCCGTTTTTCAAACACGAAAACGGTAGTTTATTGGGGGGGGAGCAACGGGAACACCTTTTTCTTTTTTTTCTTTTTTGTGTTCCCGTTGCGGCCGCCATCAACGGGGACATCTTTTTATATTCTTTTTTGTTTAGTGTTCCCGTCGTGGGCGGCGTCAACGGGAACACTAATGCGAAAAAAAAACATAAAAATTATTATGTATGAAACATGACTTTACGATATATACGATGACAGAAATGGATCCGTTACAATGAGACGAATCCAATGGTATAATTTTTAATATTTTTTTTTCCGNTCGTTCAAAATTTGGGCTAAAATCTTGTGAAACTTTTTGTGAAAGGCACGTGCGTATGTGATCTAGCGGGTGAGATCAAGCACCAAGCCATTTGTCATTGTAGTTGTGCATTAGCCGAAATCATTTGTCTTGCATTAAACGTTATGCCAAATTCATCACTATTTTTTGGGTTACGAAATTCTATAACCGCGTCATAAACAGTGAATAAATATCAAATAACCTCATCTTGGTTTTTTAGAACGTTCATTTATTACAATTCACACCATAGATTTTAAACCAAGAATAGACTCTTAACCAAAAATATTTTTTAGCCACCAGTAAATTTTAACATATTTGTAATCAAAAATAGATTTTGACCAAACATAAATTTTCAACAAAACATGAATGTTTAATATATATTTAATATATGTTTAAAACAGCTAATTATTATAGCTAAAAATGTATTGCTCCGAATAAGAATTACTGATTTTAACATTGTTTCCAATGGGCAATTGTTACTACCATTTGAGTTTCATGAAAATTGGCCAAGCGTTTCTAGATTGTTTGTAATTTTAAATAACAGACACCCTGACAAATCAATCAAAGAAATCTACCAACAATCTAAAAACTCTCGGCCGGTTTTCATCAAACTCAACCGATACTTTTTGGTCTTCTCATCTAAAATTTAAAATTTAAAAATGGTCACCAGATAAGGGTCCGTTTTTCAAACACGAAAACGGTAGTTTATTGGCCGACCCTTGTATTAGAAAAAAACATGGGAGATTTACAATATGAAAATATTATTTCGTCACAAGATACTTTCTTAGTTATTGATATCAACTAGAATTCGTATAAGATCATTATAATCATAGTTGCCCTCATCGCGCCCCATATAATCAGCCTTAAATAGCTGTTTAACTCAACCGCGCCCGTTCAGTTGCTTTTCTCAAACTGCTGAAAAGTATAATTTTGGTTTTTCTAATTTTAAGACGCAATTTGAGTGTCACGTTTTCACCAATTCAAAGTCTGAATGGCATAGCACCTATCATATTTAACCTATCATATTTTACATGTATACTTTACATGTATATTTTTTAACATAAGTAAATTTTTGAATCAATTAGTTGCGTAAAAAACTGTCTCTAAAATAAACGTTAAGAAAGTATGAAGAAAAACGTTAAAGTCGTAAAACCGGTTAAACTCGAACCGGTTACCTGGGATGGCTCTGAAAAAAATCAAAGCGTTCACCGTTCGTGTACCTTATATCCCGTTCCGGTCCTAGGTATAACAGGGAAATTTTGTCCTGATATCGATCGAAAACGTAAATGCTATGGGATAGAAATCCATATATCCGTTCTTATCAACCCGGTCGATTCATTATATTTTTAACTATCGTTTAACATCAGCTAGGAAGACATCGACAAAAATAATGTCCGGTATACTTCCCGTTAAAGAACCGGCAAACCTTCTTAA
Organism: Oikopleura albicans; assembly: GCA_004367875.1. Taxonomy (NCBI): domain Eukaryota; kingdom Metazoa; phylum Chordata; class Appendicularia; order Copelata; family Oikopleuridae; genus Oikopleura; species Oikopleura albicans. The sequence goes on along the minus strand of SCLG01000014.1, from coordinate 788,434 downwards.
CATGACATAAAAGGTTTATATGTTATTTTAGATTCTTATAGAGTGCCATTTATATATTATTTCACTACTAAATTCATCCTTTGACAATTATCGTCATACTCTATTACTATTTTAAATTTCTCCAGATGATAATAGTCAAGAACGTACAACGTGTGTCTACCCGACAAGTAATCAAAGAATTTATGCTGACGTACAATTAAAATGTGTATATCATATACAACATATGCCATATACAGTATATGGCATACGTTATATTGTAACATATGACTAGAGGTTACGTTTTCATAAAAATGTACAGCACATTTGAAATAATACCAAAGATCAAAAAATAGCATCTTTACAAAAAAGATTATATATTTTTAAGTAAAAAATTTGAACACAAAATATTGGTACTAGTAGTATAACTAGTAGTAAGGTGAAATATTTTGAAGACCAATATTTTAACACTAATATTTATATAACGCTGATTGAAAAACAAACGTGTTAAAAAATTTGGAGTTGAAAAACATAGCCGAATTGGCAGAAGCCGTAGTTGGCCAAAACTGGAAAACAGAAAAATCCGGTATTGTCAAAATGAAATTATCTATTTTTCTGTCTTGTTTCTGTATAATAGAACTGAGCGAATTCAGAATTCCCAGAATTCGCGGATTTCAGGATTAACCGAAACCAAGAATTCTGCCAGATCTGCTAAGGCCGTTTCTGCAGATAACCATTTTGACGCATCCGCGTCGACGAGAATGTATCTAATTGAGAAAATATAAATACGTATTAGGAGTACAAAATTTCGTGATCGACTTGATAGTTTTTTGAAATTACTAGACACGACTTGGCCAACTCGGCAGCGCCTTTAGTTAGTTTTATTTTATCAGAAAAATACGAAAAGCTAAATGTTAATCGATGACGCCATATAACGTCGAATATCTCCTGAACCATAGTGGGCCCCTCATCAAAAGTCATATAAGCAACAATTATCTAGAAAATTATATGATTTATTTGGTACCCGAAACATAATAATTCCTCTACGACGATAAACCTTAGACGTAATTATTGTAATAGCGGAGTTTTTGGTTAACAAAAACAAATTACATTATTCAACACAACGTCATGGCTAATTATTTTAACACCTGTCGTACATTTTAGTAAAAAATTAACAAAGTGCATTTATTTCGACGTGTCATTATATTTGGACCACGTTAAGTCAGGTTCATGTTGTCCTAAATAATGAGATACAGGGTGAGTCACATGAATTTAAGCAAGATTTCCAGCGCATTTTCAAATGAAATAACTCAGGTTTGATTCAGTTTCTTTCACTTTGCCTAATTTTACTTACCTGATTTTACTCATAACATTTGAAACAAATTCCATTTTGATGAATATATTGAATATTCAATTTATTTATGACTATACACCGTACAGTACGCCGCGCGCCGGTAGGGAACGAAAAAGTTTGCTATTTTTGAAATATATCAGAGAATACGATATTTTTCGCAAACAAGGGTATACAGCTACCTCAGTATGTAGAAGTACTATAATATTTTCAAATTCGCTTCAGTTTTAAAAAATTCGTTTTGTTTTATACTCCTTTGCAGTTGCAGTTTGTGTTTTGTTGAGTACCACTAACGGGATCTACGGTATGTGGTCTTAGTACTCCCGCTCCCATCTCAGTTGTCTCACTGGCGCCTCAAATTTCGTTTTTCCTTTTCTCAAAAAAAAAATGAGAGAACGAGCGCGTTACTACTGTAGTAAGGCTCCGTGATACCGGAACTAACGGGATAAAGTTGTTTTTTCGAAGTAACACATAAGGTATAACTTATACCGTGTACCGTGTGGTGTACCGTGTACCGTGTGGTATAATATACGGTATTATATTTTCAAATGCATTTATTGGTGCAAATGTTTCTCTACAACATGTGAAACCAAATGTTAGTTGTTAGCCAGATAATGTAATTATACATAATAACACAAAATGTATATCAAAATATGATGCAAGAACGTACAGCGTGTGTCTATCCGACAAGTAATCGAAGAACTTATGCTGATGTACAATTAACATGTGTATATGGCATATATTGTGTTGTAACATATCACTAGCGGTTATGTTTCAATAAAAAACCTTTATGAACTGCACATTTTACATAATACCAAAGTTCAAAAATGGCGACTACAAATTACTGTACAAATTGACTAGTACAAATTGACTAGTAATATTAATACCACAGCGTGATTTGACCAGAGTATGCATATGCACATATGTGCTCACGTTTGGCTGTTGCGACCAGGGCTGGGCAAATTTGGCTTATATTTTGGCTTAGCTCACATAAGCTAAGCTAAGCCAAAGTAAGCCATGGCTTATGTGAACCGCGTGCCGAGCCTTGGTTGCGACAATGTCCCGACAATCCCATAGAGTATGGGCCATATAGAAAAGTGAAACCGGTTTTTCGATTTTAACCGGTTTTTTTGCTCATATTTTCATAAATATAATCGTTATGAATACAATTTTGGAATATGATTTGTAAATTGACTTGCTTTTTGTCAAGTAAAAAAAAAACTCAATATAGAAAAATTACCAAATATTTACCGTGATACTGTGTGGCCCATAACTTATGGGCCAAAACTTTTGGCCCAAAAGGCACTGTTACTTGAAACTAAATGGTCAGGGCGTATCTAATTGTTCCAATAAATCTATGAAACGAAAGTTATGGGTAGTTTTTATATATTTATTGGAATTATCCACCGAAAAAATTAAATCAAATAGACAACCGGGTATCGGAAAATATAAACGAAGCCCAAAACGCATATTTAAACCTACCCAAATTATGGTTTTGTTGTATGTTGTCTTTGTGAATATAATTAATTTTATCCGGAAGGTGGCATATAAATCTCCATATAAAATATCACGAGGTATAACAAAATTCAAACCAATTTTCTTTCAATATTATATAGACAATATATGTATTTTAACAACTCCAGCGCTGGAGAGCCACTTTCGGCAGATATTATTGGGTATATAATAACTTTTTTTCGATTTTAAATCACAAAAAATATACTAAAAAATGAAGCTTACATTTATTTTTTCATTTTTATGTTTTGGAAAAATCGACGATGTCAACAGTTCGCCAAAATCCCGACGACAGTTAATATTGAATGTGATGTGTAATCCAAAGACATGTAACAAATGTGCACATATTATCACAAAGTCGCCATTGTCGTCCAAATTTATAAAACGAAACTGTTATTTACTATTTACGCTAAAGTCTTGTTGCACTGGAATAGCTGCAAGAAAACGCTTTTAACTCCGAGGGGATCGGGAACTCCCCCGAAAAATTAAAATGCAGATGTATTAAAGATACCTTTATCCAGTAAAATTCTTAACCGAATATGATTTCAAAAAAAAACCAACCTGTATTTTTCTAATCCATGCACAAAAATGCAAACTCGACTTTTTTTTAAACTGTCTTGTTAATCATGAAACGGGCTATATATATCTGACTTCAAAAAAATTGCAACACATTTTTTCAAAACAATATTATAATTAACGTAACTATGCATACTTTCTATTACTATTCTGAACATATATTTTGTTTTTTCACATAGTTCGAGATTCTTTCTGTAGTTCATTTTATTGCACAACTTCTAAAATATTACACAAAAATACATGTATGTTATAATATCATTGTTTTTGATATACTGTAGGTAAATATGCCATCATATATTCCGACTAGAAATACTAATTTTAACATTCCGCAAAGGAATATGACATTTAATTATAATATTCCGAAAAAAAATCTCATATCCGAATGTGTGATTCCTGGACTCCGGAAAACATACTGGCGGCTCGTAGACTTCTCACCCCACGAAAATTTTTTGACAAAAAACTGTTTTTGCCAAATTGTAGAGCTCAAAAAAAACCCTAAAATTAAAATTACAGTCTCCCACCCAAATAGGTACTGGCTGGCTCGCGGGTTTGGTACCTAGCTGACGCGAGTCCCATCATAGGTGGGACTCGGGCGAGAGACAGTCTCGTTTTTTTTCCTCGACGCCCGCGACAGCGGCCCAATAGCAACGCCGCTCACTGATCACATGATTTTGCTGAGAAAATCAAAACAAATTTAAATTCAGATTGAAGACGAAAAAGGTCCATATTAATTCGTTTAAAAGGTTATATTACTGTTATTTAAAATATATATGATTTTTAAATATAATTACTTACGTATTTTAAGACGTTTTTTCTCTATTTAAATTATTCTCTCCAAATTTTGTTTTGATTCTATCATCTTAACGCCCATTTGGGAACGTTTTCAGAAAAAAAAAACAGAAAAAGAAAAAAAAACGAAATATGGTTTGAGAAAAGCCCTTACTTTTGTGCGCGAGAGCTAGCCCATGTGGCCGACGGCAAGAATTACCGATTGAAGGCGCTAAATTAAACTTTTGAAACATTTTTTTCAGAAGACCAGGTGTGCGCAAGCCGGATTTGCACCCTGGGAACCACTGTTTGTATCGCTACTCTAAAAGGCTATTTGAAATCGGCAACCGATTTATCTAAAAAATTGGTACAATTTTGCTTCTTGATCAAAAGCTCTTTTGAAACCACAATGTAGCGATTAGAAATAGCCTTTGACTTCAAAGACCAAGTTACTGACTCGTTTTTACCTTTGTTGAACATATCCTTGTATTTAATATTACCACTATTATTTATACAGTCCTTGATTCCATAACGGCCGTTTTCGGTTCTCGAAAAAGCGGCCAGTTATGGGATAAACGGCCGTTATGGAAGCGCCCCTTATGGAATCAAGGACTGTAGTATAACAGTGAAATAGTGCCCCTTGTTAGCTTAATTTGGGACACATTTGTATTACACCCCTAACTTCAGTTTGAGACGGTCATTTATCGGAGGATGCTCCTATTACGGACATTTTTCTCGCGGAAAAAGTGTTTTTCCTATAACAGACGCCAATAACAGACGGTTTTTCCGAATACGGACGTTTTGCCATAATAGGTTATACAGTCTTTACTCCCAGTACGGACGCTCCCCAATAAGGACGCTTTTTGAACGGTAAAATTAAGACATTTATTCAAAAATATGTAAATTAAAGAGAAACAAGAATATTTTCAGATTTTGTGTTTACTAATCTTGGAATTATCTGGCGATAATCTTCCAAGCGCCCACTCAGGACACTTTTCGTAGCTTATTTTTAACGGTGTGATCTTAAAACATCCACCTTAGAATACGCTAGATTCCAAAATTAAACTGCGTATTTATTATTGGGATAAATGGCCGACTAAACACATAAATGGGTAGCGTCTGTATTGGGCAAAAGTTTTTTTCCCAAAAAACGTCCGTATTGACAGTAGCGATAATCTTCCAGGCGGTCATTCAGGACACTTTTTTCGTAGCATATGTTTAACGGTCGAGAAATTAATCTGAAAAATCCACCTTCTACGTTAATTTTATTACGTTTTTGGACGTACAGTCCTTACTCCCATTACGGGCGCTCCCATTACGGACGTTTATCCCATTACGGCCGCTTTTTCCGTCAAAAAAGTGATTATACCATTACGGCCCCTTGTTTATATAGCCGTATTTTTGGGGTCAATAACTCTTTAAGGGCCGTTTTTTGGCGTAAATCATTTATTTGTAGACATGTGTGTATTGAAATGGCTTATTCAACAAAACAAACTGAGATAGCTAAGATATTTTCCGAAAAATATTGTCAAAAATAAGCAATAATTTTACCAAAATCAAAAATGAACCCTTCGAATGCTAAACTGTCACATATATAATGGAATAAGTCGTAAAATTATCAATAAAAAGTTTTTTAAGCCATTTTGATATACATTTTTCGCAAACTAAGCTTATTAGGGGCTCTACTCCCATTACGGCCGTTTATCCCATTACGGAGTAAGGACTGTATGTGAAATTCACTTCTGAGGTTAACCTTTCGATTTAAAATTGATGAAATTACGCCGTCGAGTCTCCGGAATTACAGATTTGCTTGTATTTTTTTAGCAGCAAAAAAACGCTGCAGTTGATTTGCATTTCAAAATTGAAAAAGGCGCCCTTTGGGCTCCCAATACAAGCGCCTCAAGACGCTTCAGATGGCGACAATCATTAAAACACCCTATTTTTTCATTTTCGTTATTCAATGATTTAGTTTCATTTTAGCACTTTTTTTAAACAGTCATTACTTCCAATAGGGACACTTTTTGAGAACAAAATGTATCCACAACGTTCAAAACCAACACTCGGGACAATTCATCTCAATACGCACGACGTTATCCAGATGATTGATAATCGAAATTGTCCCTACTAGGAGTAAAGACTAAACCATCAAGAGAAAATTCAGAGAATATTAACGACAGAGATAAATTATGTTTCGTCTTCAGCAAATTGAACATTATGTTCAAAAGGTAATAAAATATAAATTTTATCTAATTTTAAATTGAAAGAAAAAACATCGTTGATGGATATCAAAAAAAATCATATAAATCTATGGTTAAAAAAATTAATTAAAGTTATATTAATTAAAGTTAAATTTGCATTATTTTTGTTCGTTTTCCTATTTTCGTCTTCAATCAGCCGGGCTCGATGCGCGAGTACTGTTTCAACCTACGCGTATCGGATTCTTTCTTTTTTTCATTTTTTTTTTATTTCGAGCGAATTTTTTTCGTCGTCACTATTTTGAGCCAGACAGTAGCACCAAAATAGGTAACGAAATGACGTAATTACCCAAATAGGTAACGATTTTTTTGTCAAAGTCCAACTACCCAAATAGGTAACTCTTTTTTTCCTTATATGATTTCTCTCAAAAAAGTTTCAACAAATTTATTGACTATAATAGATTTATTTTAAAGACGAAATGTTTCAAATGGGTACATTTTGTATAATAAAAGTTAGAAATTTTCTAAAATACATGTTTCGTCAATAATTTTTTCTTTCCTGTCGAAGAAAAAAAAATGAAATAAAAAAACATAGTCAGATAATACAAGACTTTTTTTATGAAAAAACAATAAATATTTTTTTATGCAAGACTTACACTAAAATGGATTTTCCGTTCTCGATACATGCAAGGTACTGCTATGTTACATAGCCTATGTATATACATTATATACATATATAATGTACTGTATATTGTTTATAATATACAACATCAAAAAGGCATTTTTTCAGAACGAAATCGAATTCGATATTCGATAGCCGTCTCAACCGTCTAGTTGTGCACGACTGTCAACTTGTGCACTGTTTCAGGGACATTTACGAGAATGTTAAAAGTTAATTTATTATTTTTTCAATTCATGGCAAGTTATTTTTTTCATTCGAAACCACGCATAAATCTATTCTGTGTAAATCAACTTCCGTCAATATACGACGAGTCCCGTTCAGCTCGGTGACAAAATCGTTAATCACACCAGTACCGGATAGCGTTTCTGGTCAAGCACTTTTTTAGGGTAAAGCAAATACCGGATTTGTAAACTGACATTTCATACGACATTTGGCAATATACACGACTGAATAATATTAAAATAATTACGTTTCAAAACCAGAAATTGTTCATCTGTCGGGAAAATTATTCTACGTCCAGACATTTATGTCGACTAGACCTGTTTTTGCCTAAATTGACATTTTGCACTAATAAGATTAACTTATGAGTAGACTTTAAGATATACTAAATGTTAAACGAGTTGAACTACAAAACGCAGACTGTTACATAATAGGCAGACTGTTTATAATAGGTACATACAAAAAACGATTTGAGCCCTTTCTGCACAAACTAAAACATGATATATCGTTCACGGGTTAAGAAATAGTGAAGTATACCCTAGTACTCATCAAAGTTTACCGTACTATGATAAAACAGTATTGCCACAGTGGCCAGTCTTCGGCGAAAAGCTGGGCAATTGATTCTTGAACACGTTCACTTTTCCGTATTAGTTCCGTTAATTGCATTTCCGTAGGAGTTAAGAAAAAAGCAAGTGACAAATCTGTTTAAGCCGTAAGAGTGTTATGTTAGTAGAGATCACATTAACGCGACGACAAATCCACTGAGCTTTCTTTCACTCGTTAGTTTGGGATACGTTTTAATTGCATTTGAAACAAGATTTCGTCTTAATGTTAACTCCTATGCCTCAATTCTGGTGTAATGTTGGTAATTTTCCACAACTGAGAAAAGTTTGATTTTGGCCATATACCGGAACTTAAGTAGTCGAAAAAATATACCGTTAAGGAGCGTTGTTTACCAACTTGTTTCTTCGAAAAAGTTACTACAGCAGCTTTAATTATGATGCCTTTCTCCGTTGTCAAGTTTTATTAAACCGTTAATTAAACCGTTAAGAATCTAAAATTGATCTTCAAAAATTCCAGAACTCGCCACAGAGATTTTGATAATTTTATATTGCCACATTTTTTACTAACTTTTCAAGTTCTATAATTTGACAAAATTAGTTTCTAACTAAATGGGCCCAAAATAATTAAAGGACCGTTTTGACGAAAAAAAGGTCTTAATAGGGACCAAAAGAAGCAAAGCAGATATCGTAACAATATATCTCATATCTTGACATATCTATGACACATGCTAACAGCCTATGTTTTCCGCTGACCGATATCTAGGCCCTACTAGTCACATGACTTATGCAAATGTGTGAATATATGAGTTACAGAACTGTAAGAGTTATGTTAAAATCTATAAAAAGTGACAGATTATATTTTAATTTGGCATCAGATAAGACTTGATAACTGTAAACCCTTCCTTATCCGCCGCCATTGGTCGATTATTGAACGTCAAGTTTACATAATCCTCAACACTAAGCGGGTTGGTTTGCCGTAAAAAGTAAATATAATTGCAATTTCAAGTCGGTCGGGGAAATACGTCAGAAAATAGGATAAGCAGTTTTTGTTTGGCAGTACCATTTACGACGTAACAATGGGCAACAGGTAAATAGATTTCTGAAATCTATCTAATTTTGAAAAAGGAAGAAATACCTTATTATATATGTCGGAAACGAACCAACAGATGAATTCAAGCGTACCTTGCATACATATTCCAAAGTAAAATTGAGTATACCCACTGTTATTGGGTATACAATTGCATAGATAATATCTGGATTATTCATCTAGTATTTTCTTCAATTAGAGGTTTTTACACCAGTGTCGGAAAAGTTGGCCAACGCTCCAAATTTCCCCAACGCCCAACGCTTCCAACACTGTTTTTCCACCCTTCCAAATGCAGCTGTAAAACTAAAAAAATGAAGTAAGTAAAAGAAAAATCATACTTTTAAAATAAACAAATAAAAAAATGAACTACCAGAGATTGAAGTCAAATAATAAACCGGAAGTTCATACGAACATAGGTAATAGAATCTGTTTTTAAAAGTCAAAATGTACGTTAAACGCCCTTCTGATACTAATTTACTGGTGTAAAATTTTATGGTGTTTTACGGCAATTTAAATCTCTTTGGTTTCACTTTTCGCTTAATACCATGAAAACATAACTAAATATTTCAGATACAGTTGAGCAATTTATTGTTAATTTATTATACTAGGTAGTGTATAAATTTTCAAACGGCACAACATAAAAAGTACCATTTTTAAACAGATCAAAAAATACACATATAAATTATATGATATAAGTTATTTGATATAACCAAATTATGAAATCCGAACACCAAGATTAGCTCATTGATTTCCATTTTAAAAATATACATTGCTCTTAGTGATAAATAAAATGTTGTCTTTCACATTACGAGACTATTATGAATGGACTCCCTAAATACAGTTCACATTAGACGGATAAGAGGAGAGGACGCAAACCAATCATATTCACCCTTCAAACCCACGCGAATATAAGCTTAGAGTGTGAATACCCCAAAAAACAACGGCAGAAAATCAGATAATTGTTTAGACACATTACTTTACAACAACATTCGTTTTTGTAGCAATATGCAATGCACCGGACAAAAATATTTTAGCGTATTGTTGTATTACATTGGAAGCAATAAAAGGAATAATAATAATACTAATGTCTTTTTCGAAACAATAATTTTTGATGTCGAAAATGAAAAATTTATCTTATGCTACATCATGTAGTCTACATGATAAAGAATTCATTTTTAGACTAAAATTACATAATTTATGAAAAAGTCCTCTGTTCTTCCAAATTTTGTACACGCAAATATTTAAGAAAATTTAATTGAAATTAATCTTGATTATACCGTATTTCCATATACTGTATAGGCTATACGACTGTATATTTATCCGCGCTGCAGCGGCCCTAATGTTATTTTGTGTTAATTCTGTATGTTTCTACTTTGTAAACTTGGTTCCAATACACCAAATTTTAATTTTTAACATCGTGTTTGAATTTCAAATAAGATCATACTACAAGGTTCTCATCTACAACCTCGTTGTTCTTGATTTTAGAAAAAAAAAATAATCCAACACTGACACGTTTAAATAATTTTGCGTTGTAGCTCTGTGTTTTTATACTGTTTATGTGGTACAAACGGAAACGTTCAATTGCTTGGTATAGTCTAATATTTTAAGGAGGGGACACGAATCATGACGATTGTGGATTGATGTTTTACAATCTTTCACAATTCTACTTATGAGCATTATTTACAAAATTGTCTACAGTAGTTGTCCAGTCTGGAAAAATTTACACAAAACGCTTAAATTTGCCTACCATTTCCGGTAATACTTTATTGGTTTGTTTGGCCCCTAAGGTTTTTCAAAGACTACCTACAACTTGGGATGCATCGAAATTTCAAAACGTACATTGTCCTATAATTGTCAAAAAAAAATGTGTTTTTTCATTTTTGAAATGCATTCTGAGAAAAAAATAATGGGTGAAAACGACAAAATAAGCCCGTTTGTGCTGTTACTGGCGTCCTACCCAGTTATCCGGCATGTTTTTTCCAAGAATATGCTGGATAATTGCACATAGACGTCTTTTCTGCAACATGAATTGAACTATAAGGCTTTGTTTCCAAAGTTTAAACTTTTAACGAAAAATAGCACTTAATCGAATATATCGTACTAAAATCTGTTAACCGATCGACTTCGACTTGAGTAACCGCACTGGTGTTATGCTTCAAACGAATTAGGAACCACACTAATAGAATCAACTATAAAAATGCGTATTGTATACGTTTTGTTTTTTGTGTTAAATCTGATAAAAAATGCCACACCTGTATTGGACAAACGTTACCGCGTTCCAAGTTTTTCAACGTGTTGAATAACTCTAATTCAGTTTGGGCCGCTTGAAAACATCTCACCGTTTTAAATTTGATCAAAAAACTAAAGAAAATAATAAAAAAAAAACTTAAGAAATCTTGAACTGCTCGTGAATTTTCAAGCTCTTTCATTTTCGCCAGTTACCGATTTGATTAAACGAACCCTTCTAATTGACATTTTTTTTTATTCTGACGCGTTTTATGTTGACTTTCCGATTATTTACCAAGGACTTTAAGCTCGATTATCGCAACACTTTTCAAAAAGAACTGAAACTGCTTGAATATTGCTTAATCGCTCTTGACTGACTCGTACGATGCTTTAATTAAGAAAATGTCTAATTGATGGGAAATTCAACGATGATTTTTTTGCTAATAAATACTATCAACTTTGGTAGAATTAGACTTGACTATTAATCAATCTCGTTGGGTTAACCTTATCATACTATTAAGCGTTTTAATGAACTACGCCTTTCCCCCTAAAAATTGAATGTAGAGAAAGTAGTTTTTTCACGAGAAAGAACCACCAAATAACTGCGCAGGGGGTGCAGTATACTGGTATATTTGTCAACGACACCTGTAGCACTTATCTAGTTCGAAATACACACGATGCGCAGTTAACCGCCACCCTTCGCGGCGTCCTCAACTGGCGGTTAACTGCAAAAGTGGTGGTTAACTGCGTAGTGCGTAGGCGATTCACTTGGAAAAAGTGGCGGTTAACTGCAAGTAAGGGTGATAGTGTCAAAGTGGCGGTTTACGGAAAATAACGTTTTTGACCAATGAGAATTCCACACTTTGGGAAAACCCCTCAAAAATGATGAGTCATAATTTTAAATTGAAAAATTATCATGATATTAAAAATGTTAAATTAAAATATTTGAATAACAGTTTACAATAAATTGAAAACAAGTTTTAAATTGAAAAATTATCAAAACCGAAATTATCCGGAATTGAAACTATATTTTAAAATTTTTGTAAGGTATGGGCCATACCTTACCGTAGCCATACCGTATGGTTGTTATTAACAAAGGGTATATACGGAATAAAATAACATTTTTTTTTGATCAACTTAACAAAGTAAGTTGACGAACACTTAGCACAAAAACAGGCATTGACCAATAAAATAAATTAGTAAAATTAATCACTTAGAATCAATATTTCACCAAAATTAACTGCGCATCGTGTGTAACGAATAACTTACACAGATATATTACCTGTCTCTTGGTATACTACACCCCTGCGCTGTTATCTTGTCACCCGTTATCATGCAGATGTCCCCGTTCGCTCCGTTATCTTGCGGATTATTTTCATGCGATAGTTGCAAGATAACAGCGCAGGGGGTGTATAATAAATAGTAAGGACGAGTGCGCTTCAAATATCTAGATTTTTTAGAAGAATTATTAGTGTAGTGTGTCTGCGATTACATAAGTGAACTAAGCTTATAAAATATGATAAAATAACAAAATCGAATTGATTTATAAACAAAGTGATCCTACCGTTCGTAATTTTCAAATTTGACCTTATTTTCATAGTAAACACTTTTTCAGCAAAAAAGTACGCGTGCGTACAATGCACCCGTTTCTCTCTGAGAACTTGAGCTTATTAATAAATCTAATAATGAGTAAAAAAAGTTTACCGTGAATAAGAAATTGCTCTATGAAATCAAGTTATATTCTGTTTCGATTCCAAATAGAATAGATCAGGTAAGTTACATGGCTAATAAGTGTTGTCCTTTGGCCTTTATTTGTCATTTCAGATATGTGTTATCAGGTGAATTATATTATGTGGACGTTTTCACAAACGGTTTTTACAAACGGTTTTTATAGACCGTTTATACAAACGGTTTTTACAAACCATTATTACAAACGCTTATTATAGACCGTTTTGTACAAACGACGTACAGAAGTGCAGCCTTTCGGAGAAAACTTTCAAATAACCCTTAACGCTTTTAGTTCATCAATTGTGGTTTTCTGGAGAAAACGCTATTATTTTAAGCAAACGTTATTCGCAAAAGTCGTAATTCGAAGAAAAACTTTTTTGAAGAATAGGGATAAAAAACGGAACGAATGGAAAATCCAAAGATAACCACGCAAGGCGCTATTTCATAGGTATATTCAAAAATCGAAAGGTGCTTTTGATGGACCNCGGAAATATTGTATCCTTCTCTTTATGATATTTTTTTAGAAATTCGATAATGCATTTTCTTTGTTTTATTACCAAAACTTCGCATTTAGTAGATCTTTTTGGCCAAAAGATAATAAATATGTACACTTGGAAACTCTTTGTGCGCAAAAAAGTGAACATCGAGAAGGATTTTTTCATAACATCAACCTGGAAAAAGTGCACATCGAGAGGTTTATTTGAAAAAAAATTGTCTGAAAAAAGGTGCACATCGAGAGGTATTTACAAATTTTCGTGAAAAAGTGCACATCGAGAGAGACATGCACATCGAGAGAGTGCACATCGAGAGACCCCTGACTGTATATCAAAAATATATTTAAAGTACGCAAATAATAATATAAAACAAAAATAGTTTGAATTGGAGACTCTTATCTGCCTTTAATTGGCGTACCTTTGCTTGGCAGCGAAATTTTTTCGTAAAATCAAACCTACCCTTACTTGGCGCTCTCCTTGTATCCCGTATATTATTTTATTTTAGAAAAGTGTTTGATAAGTTAAGTATAACCGTATTTCTTACCCAGGTGACCTTAAGCTGTAAAACACTGAACTTTTGTCGCGTTTCTTTTTTGTTGAGTTATTAATTTCAATTAAACTTTTGTACTTCCTCCGGTTAGTTACACGGTTATTAATCGTATGAATTTGACCTTGGCATGTTCGTTAAGAAAAAAAAACACTACCATTAACATTTTAAATTGTGGTGACAGTTCAAATACATTTGAGTACATAGAAATGCGTAATCGGAAAGTACAACTTTGTTTCATATTCAAATATGCCGTCTCATTAACGCAAAATTACATTTATTAAACGAATTGGTAAGTGATTTAGGTAAGAAAAATTTAATGTAAGTGTGAAAGTGGGGAACTTGGAACGGTAAAACGTCAAATAAATATTGAATGTGAACGTGTTAATTAATAATATACATATCTGTGTAATTTACAGCACATTAACCGACTGGCTCAATTAAGCGATTTGTGTCCCAAATTTTCTTTGAAAACGCTGCTATTTCTGTTTCCTAGAAGATAAATTGATAAACATTAAACACATTATACAGTTTACTGGGGTCCACTTTTTCAAGTACCCCATTTGGACCGGAGAATTTTCTGACAAGAGAGAGAGAGAGAGAAAGAGAACCACACACACTTACAGTCCCGACCTTCCAATTGTGCACCCTCTAATTGTGCACGACTGCCTAATTGTGCACTTTTGCAGGAAATTTTACAAGACTGCCTAATTGTGTACCTTTTTCATACGCAAGACATCCTACGGTGCACCGCGGTGAAAAGTTAACGACGTAAAAGAAAAAAATAACGGATTTTTTTAGTTTTAGACCATAGGGCACATTTCGGACCTATCATTTGTAAAAAAAATCAAGTCGTTTAATCATTTCGTGTCCCTCATACCCCAGCTGACGGTGCTATATATATAAATAGATATATCTATATAACACCAATCTTTTGCCTTATATAACAATAATATATAACAATTTTTACTTTGGTTGACTAAGTCTTTAAAATGTAGTTTAAAAGCAATATTTTAACGACGGTTTAGACACGGTATCCAAAATCAGACATCTGATCTCAATAATCTTGCTTTTTAACATTTAGATGTGTTACCACGTGGTTCAAAAATTTTTTTGTGTATTGTGTGGACAACAGCAGTGGACATCATGTCAAGTTCTAGTGCCCCCTAAAAATGTCAAGGGGTCAAGTCGTGTTTTTCGCGGTGAGAGACAAAAAATGGGATGTAACAAGGTCGGGGCCAGTAACAATAACAGCCCCCACTATTTTCGTATAGAACATGTTGCTTCGCTATTAAACACATGTACAACCGTTGTTAAACGTCATGGCGACGCGGTTTTGTTTGTCCTACTCCAAGGTAAGTTTGTTTTTGTGAAAATTAAACGTGTTTTCTTCGTCGTAAGTTATGACACGGAAACATGTTTAATTGTAAACGTATTACTCATTAGCATGTACCATTACCGAATTCGTGGACGCAATAGAACTTTTTTGTTAGTTGTCATAAATCACTTATTAATTGTTTTCGGCCCATACTTTGAGCTCGGGTACCAGAGCCACAAAATACGAAATTATATTGGTTAATGGTGATTTTCACCCAGCAGCGCCTAGCCAAATAATTTAAAGAAACAAATGAATAACTTTATTTTTGTCAAAAAAAATTTAGGAATTCCCCCTATCTATATAGTATATTATCGTGTATATATTATATAGACCATCGTCAATTTTTTGTTTCACGCATATTTATGAAGCTACTAAATGATAATTATTTCTAAAAGTTACTACATAATCACTTTGATTCACTGTGTAATTATGTCTGATACAAAAAAATGGTTTTTATTTTTAAAAATAATTTTTAGTATACATTACCTAATCTTCAATAAGAATTATTTCGACTAAAAGCCAAACAATGTACAATTTTTTTTACTTCAACTATTTTACTGAATATCATCCTGTATCGAAGTATAATTGAATAATTAAGATGTAATTTTCTTTTAATTTGATTGAATTAATTTGATTTAATGCGACAAGACATAGCTTTCATTTATCGATATCATATCTTTAAAAACTATAGTTCAAAAATATGTCTGCTGCGTTTGTAGCTAAGTTCGTAGCATTTTAACGCAATTTTGACATCACCGCGACCAGGGCTCGGCACAATTGGCTAGACCGAGTCGAGCCAACCCAAGCAAAAAAAAAATGGGGCTGAAAAGCCGAGCCAAAAAAAGAAAAAAACCGAGCCCGTTATACCGAGCCCTGCGGTCCACAACAGTCATAGGCTATGACTCATAGCTGTTACACATGGTGTGCTCAAAATTAATTTATTGAAACTGACAACACATGATCGCAATTTTATATTTTTTAATAATCTAAGTGGAACTTCTTTCTGGAAATTTGTTTCAGACACAAAATTTTAGTTGCCGCCATATCAGAGGGCCTTTGGGATGTTTACATGATATAAATTTGAATCTCAAATAAACCGCCACTTTCACAAAAAACAAACAGTTTTCGAATCGAAATAATGCCCTATTTTCCGGAAAATAAAATAGGGCTTTACTAAGACACGGTATACAGATGCTTTCGGTGGCTAAGACTTAGCCGCTAAGTGTTCCACATTTGTCGTTTTACACCCTAATAGGACGTAAGGTCCAGGTGTAGTTGATATGGTTATGATCATGGTGAATAAATATCCTCCGAACTTGTCGTTTTCAAAATCAAATCTGAAAATGACCTTTTTTCAAGATTAAATCTATATCTTCATTTAATTTTTGTTCAACTTTTGCTATGGCACACGTTAAGACGTATATGATTTGGTTGTCTAAAAAACGCAAACGTTAATGTGCTGTTAGAGTGTCCAATAATCAAATGTCATTTTAATCCACAAATGATGGTTTTATCTATTTAACAATAGGGTTGGTGTAAAATAACACCTGGGACACGTTAGAGATTTTGCTCAAATAAAATTGAACCCCACCATAAGTGGTTAAAGCATTTGGTCAACAATGCTCGTCCGTTCCACTTTTAACTCCTGCTGTGCTCGCTCGCACTTCATGCCTATGGAACCAATTATTTGTTTTGTAATTCAAAAATTAATTCAAAAATTTTGCTAATTTGAGTGCGTCCGAATTGGGAGTAAGCACTATAGTATTTTAACTTTAAGTAACTAATAGTATTTGGTTTGGTATTAAACCATTTAGGGGCATAATTTACTATTAGAAGTAATACTAGAAAAACCATGCCTCACGTGAAACGTTCGACGACGTCTATGTTGAATTATAAAACTTGCCGCAAGTTTGAAATGATTTTAAAGATATATAATATTGCAATTTGTACACAAATGATTTATTAACCCTTAAACAAAAAGTTAAGAGTTCAGTTTGTGAGAACTCGTTTCAAAAACGCATTTTTTTCTAGCGATGTGCGTTATTAAATGAGATGACACTTGAAATCAACATAGAATAATCCATTTGTAGCCGGCGAAAACAAAGTTGAAGCAAATTCTACAATTCGAGTTTACGAAACTTATGGATAATCGTATAAAGATATTTTTATAATACTCTTGGATTCATTTTTTTTCGCAAAATTTTGAAAAAAGTCAAAAGACTTGATTAAGATGTGAAGTGTTTAATACGTTGTACAGGTTTTTACTATATTTTTGTTGTATTCAGTTAATTGCGGTCGTAGAGCTTACCACATAAAATTTAATTTAAACATTTGTTTTCGCGTCATTAGACAAAGTGCGAAAAAACAAAAACAAACTTAAACGTACGTTTATATCTTAATAAATTTCATAACTTACAATTAACACCTGTGCAAATTTTAGTCTAAGTACCGTATGGGGACTCTCTGGTTCTGAGGCTTTAAGTAATTTTCCTATTATTTGTAACGCTATTATGACGTCACCCACAGAGTCAGAGCGTCCCCCTACAGTATAGGTTGCCAAATAAGGTTTGGGCCATATAAAGATTGCTTTTCAGAACACGAAAGTGGCCCTTATCTGACGACCCTCTCTTTAGAACAACCGTTGACAATTGAAAACGTACAAAATATTCCTAATTCAAAAGCGAACGTTCGTATTTAATATTGTTAATTACAGTTAATAGTATTAACTTAATATGTATTAAATTAATACAGTTAATTTCTGAAGTTTAGTGGACCGTGAGTATCAAGCTCCAAACGCATGCCGATTTAAGAATCTAGTACATATATTATATATTTTGTACATGCATATCGCCCGGCATGTTATATAATAATTTATTAAGTTATAATAATTTATTTATATCCAGTCTTCTAAAGAGTATCGTCCAATTAAGTTCAATTTAACTGCAAATAAACTTCAAACACACATCGTATTTTAATATGTGAAAAATATGATATTTTATGAGGGTTAAATTGTTGAGTCGTATCAGATACACAAGTATACTCTTTGATAGTTAAGACATGTTTATTATATAATAACGTCTATTATATAATAATGTTTATTATATTATATTATATACTGTATAAGATAACAGTGTCAAACCACAATTTGTACAGTATGAATTTTACAATATGATTTGAACTACACCGCCTATCTACGGAAGTTAATGCCCCTAAACTTAACAAAGTTCCCAGAAGATAACATAAGTCATAAAAGTTAACACTGTTAACTTAACAGTCGGTTCGCGTCATCGTTTTCAGTTTTGGGTTACGCACTGTCTACTAAAGTTAACAAAATTCATGAAAGTTAACGCCGTTTTTCGGTGAAGGGTACAAATGGTCGCGAAAAAAACCCGTTTATGAGTACTTTCGCGACCATACCATTTGATCGCGAATCGTTGTTTAAAAGATGGTTTCGCGACCATGTGGTCCCCAAAACACACTTTCGCGACCAAATGGTACCCCACTCCCGTTTTCCCCCATAGTTTTGTTAACTTCCGTAAACAGGTGGTGTATCAATTTAATGTCATGAAATATCGTTTTCTTCGTTTCGGGATCTATGAGGCCTAGCTATTGGCAGAATTCGGTTAACATAAGTTCGCATTATTAGAAAATTTTACTAAGCAATGTTCTACATTCCTGCCACGTTCTAGAAAACGTTTTTTCGATTTAGCTTGTTTATTCGGGTTGGACGAAAGCCATCTTAGCATTTTTGTCTTAGGGTAAGTTGCCGATTGAAATTCGTCACAAATTCGGTAGAAATACCATTCTGTCACACCCTAGTCTAACAATTAGAATCGCTTACGCAAACGTGGTTAATAACCATTTAAATCGGTGCCTATTTAAAATTATTGATTATTAAAAAGCAACCTCAAAAATTTTAATTAAAGTATTTTTGCTGAGACAAATTAAATGCGATCAGCAATCGTAATTCCTAATACCGTAGTACCTAAGTTAAAATGTTTTCGTAAATTTGTTCGTTTCGGATAATACATTGTTTTGTAACTGTCAAAAATCTGCTCGACATCGGTTTAGCACCTCGGGACTATTTTCGGTTACAGTTTCTAAATAACAAAGCTAAAAAGTGGTGATATCTTTTCCGTTCTGATCACCCTATATTTTTATGAACATAACATGATCGCAGCGGTGATTGGCTACATGAGAAACAGTCCAATGAGAACGCGAGTTAAAGTAGGGTGAAAAATAATTTCTTGATTTCTGATTAATCCACGAAAATATACTGTGTGCGGCGTGTGGCACTTTGTGTCGTATTTTATTTCTTAATTTCAATCCAAAAAAAGTTAAGTATGTTATTTTTTTTTCTCTAAATTGACCCATTGTATAAAAAATGTCCCGAGATACTGTTAATAGTATTTTTTGAGTTTCTACTGTTAATAGTAATCTTTTGGAGTTCCCGCATAAAGAGTATATTTAAAATTGATAGGGTAAATTTAGATAACATATACACTGTATGATAAAAATAAGGGTTATTGTGGCTCCGTGTGCCAAGGCTTTGTCCTGCGCATCTCGCGTAATTATACGCTTCACACTTGATAAATTAGCCAATCGGCACTTATCAACTACATTCGATGAGCTTACCGCTCACGGACAAATGTCCTTAAATTTTACACCTTGCCTTGATTACCGTGTCAAGTACTTCTTTTATGTTTATGTCATCTGTACACAACTGTCAGATTCCTATTTGACCAATTGCGCCAGAGTAAACCACCTTGGTGGATAAATACTCGGGCACAAGTTGAATCGAAAAAAACATTACGATGTGACTGTTTTTGATACACTAGGTTAGCCGTTAGGCGCCTAGCCTTNGCATAATAGTTCTTTATACCAATTTTACTTTCTTCTTTACCTACTTTATGCTAAAAACACTTTCGCCTGTCGCCCGATTACCCTTTTTTCACAATCATCTTTATCCTGTGTGAATTTATACCAAAAACCCCTTCGCCAAAAATAACAACAGACCGATTCAGACGGTGCCTATGGAACCAATTATTTATTTTGTAATTCAAAAATTATACTAGTAGGCCCAAATTTCATGGCGGTTTACCTGTGTATAATTTGTAAACGAATAGCTAATCCCTTATTGGGATTATTGACAACCCAGACGCAAAAAAAGGCAGCGTCCATATTGGGAATAACGTTTTTCGCCAAAAAAGAGTCCGTATTGGTGATTTTCAGTTTGTCAGAACTCGTTTCAAAAACGCATTTTTTTCTAGCGAACATAGAACATTTGTAGCCGGCGAAAACATAGTTGAAGCAAACTCCACAATTCGAGTTTACGGAACTTATGGATAATCGTGTAAAGATATTTTTATAATACTCTTGGATTCATTTTTTTCGCAAAATTTTGAAAAAAAGTCAAAAGACTTGATCAAGATGTGAAGTGTTTAATACGTTGTACATGTTTTTACTATATTTTTGTTGTATTCAGTTAATTGCGGTCGTAGAGCTTACCACATAAAATTTAATTTAAACATTTGTTTTCGCGTCATTAGACAAAGTGCGAAAAAACAAAAACAAACTTAAACATACGTTTATATCTTAATGAATTCGTATTTTGATGAAATTCGGCCCATTTCCCAACTTTTCTAAAAAAGTTTGGCGCGTACAAAAAAAGTCGGGGAATATATTGCATCATAAAATGTGTTGTTATTGAGTGTTTGAGGTGAGTGCCTGGTGAAAGTGCATGACGTAATCACGCGTGAGTCTCGTCTTTCGTACTCGGGGGGTCGGGGAACAACACAGAGCAGCAATCGAAGCAGCAATGATCTCACTCTTTTACTCTTTTTTTTTTGTTACGGTTATATTTCGATTGTTAATAAATAATGAGTCATTATTTTAGATCAAAGAAATTTTTTGTTTGTATATTTTCGGTGTTGATTAATTTATTTTATTTTAGTAAATTATTTTGAATATTTTCTCTTTTTTCTCTAAAATTTGTATCATACACCCTACGGGGCCCTAGTGGCCCAAATCAATTTCTGAATAGTCAGATCGACGTAGTTTGACGAGCTCTACAAATTGGCTTTAACAGTTTTTGTGAATTATTGCGAATTATTGTGATTTTTTTAAGTGCGTGTTTATTTTTACGCATTTTCCCCTTACGGGTTCCCAAAAACTCCTTCCCCCTGAGAGTTAACTATGTTCTCAAAGAATGTTCAAAATAAGCCATTCTAATCTTCAAATGCCTATAATAAGCCATTATATTACAAAAATGTGCGCAAATCATTCCAATACGGACGATGCGCCCAATATGGACGGTGCTCCCAATACGGACGCTATTTTCGAGAATCAAAAACTTCCGTATTGGGAGTAGGGACTGTATATTAAAACATACTTGTAAGGTATTTTTACAGAGGGTGGCTATAAGGTCAGCCATTTGTGCCGTTATAAG
>SCLG01000014.1:725118-758722 GCA_004367875.1 Oikopleura albicans | reverse complement strand
ATTTTCTGCGTTATGTATTTGATTTTATCAATACTTTCTAAATTATTTATATTAACACAAGGACCAAGAACTGGTAAAAAAACCAATGTGAAACAATGATAAAATCAGCGACCTTTATTTGGAGTATTAATACAAGTAGTAGTTTTCTGGATAAAAGAACCCAGCAAAATGAGAAAAAGGAAACGCTATATAGTGTTTTTAATCAATATTCTAAGCCCGAGACATTCGTCGATACTTTTCTAGCTTTTAGATTATGAGCTTTTTTGTCATTGAGGTTTACTTTGGTGTGTTACTCAATAGTACAAGATAGGTGTAAACAAATTTTGTGTTAAACAAGAAAACGCTAATTGTATGGTTTTCCTTAGAAGTGCGTTTGAACCCGCCACAACTTTGACATTAGATGTACAAAATATTTTACCATGCCAATGGTACATTTATACAAGGTAGATATTTTATTGATTTAAGTTATCGACGGCGGTTAACACGATTGATATGCATTGAATAATATATTACATTTGCGCTAGTTAGAACGATACGAAATTTTATATCGCCGTGATAAACGCAAGACACAAACGAGACAAATTTAACTTGGAAATTGCATTATAGCCACGTTGATTTCCTTAAACAGTGTCTAGATGTTAGACGTCCTAGTATTACATAGCGGTCATTTTGGAAGAAATAAAAAATACGCACCAATTTAGGTCAAATCAAAGGCCATCTGTACGCATTGGCGAAAGACCTAGAAAGGTATTATTATACTTTACATCTCAATTTCTCCAAAATTTGTGGTGCTACTACTCCAAAGTTTTATGACTTTATTTTATCATATTTTGGGAACCGCTTCCAGTTTGTTCGCGCACCATAACTATTATTTCCGTGCGCCGCCTTTGAAGTAAAATGCAAGATAAAAAAGTTGTCGTTCGCCTCCGAAAAAAACGAAAATTGTTGATTAATTGATCATCGATAGGCGTCTTTTTCGCTTCAACAGATGAACATTTTCTTAGGGTCTTCTTGTTCTAGCTTATAAATTATCAGTTATGATTTTAAAACAGAGAAAATACGAAAAAACTACAAAAAAAAAAATTCGACAGCTTAAAGCTATACATTATAGAATTTTTTTTAATTCAATTTTTTTTATTGAATTTTGTTTAAAATGAATTAAGTTTGTAGTTATCCGCTATCAAGGTTGGTAAAACATTGGTTTTTGAACTTTGTTCGTTAGTCGCTTTAGCCGGGTCCGATTTTTTGTATGCATACATACACGTATGGCTTTTTGGACAAAATATATGAAATGTGATATCATTTAGGTAAGTTTATCACTATCGAATCATTTTTTTTTACAAAAATATTTGTTTTTTTTCCAAAACGAGACCGGACAAAAATTGGGCGGATTTTTGTGGTTAATCAAAGAAAAATGTTCTATTATAAAACTGAAAATAAGTACTAGCACAGGGACTTTGACTTATAACCAAGAAATAGAAAAGGAGAAAAACATTTGATCGAGCGCGTACACCCTAATCTTGAAGCATCGAGACAAATAATTAAGATTCATTCATTGGTATGTCGTTTAGCACACGGAAATAAAATTTGCTATTATTATTATTCCTTTTATTGCTTCCAAATGTTTCAGAAAGGCTTAGTGTTCAAAGTGAATAATATCTAGTTTTTACAGAAAAATACTAAAAAAGGTAATGAAAGGTTAGACAGGAATGATGGATTGTATATAAAAATATTGGTAAAAAATAGATGTAAAAAAATAGTTTTTTTATAAAATGAAGAAAAATGTTTTTATTTTCTGATTTTAATTTTTAGATTCAGAAAAGTGAAAAAAAGGAAAAAGAAACTTAGTTTAGAAAAGAATACTTTAAGAATACTATAAGTATGGTACTATAAGTATGGTAAAAGAGCTGATTGGTTTTATGTAGAAACCCTAATTAAGTCTCAAGTCGGTGTGGGGGCGCGCTCTGATTGGCTTGTCTCCCCACAACCTCTCTAAACTATTGTCCAGATGTTTTTTAGAGTGTGCGTGTTGTGTGTGTTTTTGTTAGAGTTAGTGACTAGTTATTAAATAACAATAAGTCATCTAACTTTTTATTATAAGTTAAACATTTGTTTTTTTTTATGTTTTTTTTTTCTAGGAACACCACTTACTAAGTGGCACTTAGTAGTGAATAAAGTTTCTCACTAGATGTAATTTCCTTGGAGGATTAAAGTATGGTGCGTGTAAATTATTAATTGTTTTAAAAACAAAAACTTATAGACAGTGTCCTGGAATCCGGCGCTGAACTTGAGAATTTTGGTTTCTCATTCAGTTTATTTCTTTTGATCAATTTGTTCGATCAACTTGTATTTTTTTTTTGAAAAATTCTGAAAAATTGCAAAATTTATAATCATTCTGCTCCCACTTCGTATTTCAAAAGTAGGATCATTGTGTAAAAAATACATTTTGATCCTATTTTTTGATCTTTTTTTGATCATATTTTTGATCATATTTTTTTCAAAATAAGAGCAAATTGTCTACATTCGCGTCAAAAAAACTCCTTTCGACCAATTCCACTTGGTACTAATTCAGTCGGTGTCGTTCTCAGTTATGTCAAATGTTATCTGAATGGTATATGATTAAATGCTCGTCTTAACTAGTTTAGCACTGATTTTGTAATCGTAACTGGTTAACGCGGCTACCACTATTTTGTCAAATTAAATAACGTTTTTTCCGGTTTAGGCGAATCTAGTAAATTTATCATTTTCGAGTCCAATTTTCGCGTTGTCAAACTAGATCCGCTGAATCGGAAAAGACCTCAGTAACTCAATCATACTCGTCACCCATTATATCCAATCATCTTTATTTTCGAGGGATTTACATTCCCCCGATAACCTTTTTAGAATTGCGGTTTTTGAATGCAACAAAAAAGTCTATGCTTGACATTCATAATTTAAGAAAAATTGGATCCTACAAAATTCGAACACCCCTGTACATTTATTTCAGAAAAGTATCTTACTCACTTAAACAAATTATGCATTAAATCGGTAAACTACACTTTATTCAATTGTAGATCAAATTCTGTAACAGCTGTGAGAACAAATGTAAAAGTCTCTCATAAATAACGTATTGTGATTTTAATCTCTCTTCCGGGTAAATCCACGTAGTGTCACAAATCATACAAAAGTAACTGTCAATGCTTGTGAATGAATTGGGACACCGCGTGGATTGAGCTGGAAGAGAAATTAAGAACAATATTGTAGATTTGACACTGTAATGTAAACTACCTAGCCAATTATCTTAGGTGGTTGGTTACATAATTGGAAATACCGTTATTCGTCCGTCCAAAAAGTGTTAAGATAACTGGTTAGGTGGTTATTTTGCAAAACATTCGGCCAAATTAACGTTACAGCGGTTAACCGGTGACAACCGTTGATTCGATAAGGGTATATTGAGACACTAGATAAAGTCCGCTAGATAAAACTATCATTATTATTACTAGTTATTTCCAACCAATAATATTTTCATCCAAACATAAAAAATTTTATATTAAAATTACGCAACGTGATCAGAGTGTTCAAATCAAAGATAAACCCACGTTCAACTGTAAAAAAAAATTGATTGAGTTAAACGTGCATTGATAGTATCAATTTTATACGACAAAATTATTTGTGTGACCGGTCCTGTCGCAACAAACACCTGTGAATATCTATCAGATATATCAGTATACTGGTATAACAATGTATTCAGGGTTTTAAAACACAAGCGCTCGCTAAAATACCCATTTTCCCCACCCCGAAAGCAATCGCTAACGTACCTAACGCTTTCAAGTTGAGACTCTCAACGCCTTATGTTGGACGTTGGCTAACGTACTATAACCAAAACAAATTTATAATAGTATGCAGACATAATGTTATAATTTTTTTTCAGTTTGGCCAAAAAACAAAAATAAAACATACCTACCTATACATCCAGTACCTCCCGAATTTTTAAACGTTCGCAAAACGACCTTTCAAGACTATGTTCTAATAAAATTTATAAATTAAAATACTTTGACTATCTGTCAACCGGAGTCATACGGGTATATCGACTAGATCAACCATGGTCCATGGTCCATGCATCATGGTTACAGAATGTTACCAAATTTCTATTTGAAAAATTTTCCTGTTAATTTGTCCCAATTACGACTTAATAGAAATAAAAAAAATCATTGCGAGAATATGAAAAATTACCAAAATAAAGCGTATTTGCGCTGCCGTTCTAACATGAACGACAAAAAATGATGATATCATTACCGTGTCATTAATTTAACCACCAGCCCTAATCCCGGTTTCATCGGATTGTATAATGTTCGCTTTGGCTCGTTAGCAGCGGGTACAGCGATTACGAGTGAATGACAAGTGCAGATGCACACGGTAGGATAGCTCCGACGCGTCGCGGGCGTCCCTCGCGCAACCGAGCACGATTTCCCTCATCGCCATTGGGNCACATTACGGGACACAATTCAAATTAAGGGACACTTTTAGCAAAAACATTCAAATTAAGGGACAGATTTTTTCGAAAAAAGATTTTGATTCGAATTAAGGGACAAAAAAGTCAAATTAAGGGACAAAATTCCGGAAAAACGTGACAAAATTCAAATTAAGGGACAATTTTTTTTTTCAAAAAATTTTAGATTCATGTTACATCTTTTTGAAAATTCATTTCTCAAATAAGGTCTCATCAATATGATTTGTCAGAGTTCACTTAGATTGGTCTGATAGACTCTCCCTTAATTTGAATTGTCACTTTTGGAATTAAAATATGAGATTTCCCAGCAATAAATATCCAATGAAATTAACGAAAAAATGTAAATACACCAGCTAACCATCTGACTTAACACCATTTGGCTTAACAGTTTGCATTTGACTTTAAAGTTTTCAGTTGAATTAACACTTTTTTTGTCCTTTTTTGTCTTTTTTGTATTTTCGATTTCGTTTCTGGCCCTAGGCGCCAAATTAGTATTGAAAAATACAATCTGGCCATCACCTCATTTTTTTTGTTTCGCGGGGCCAGGTTGTACTTTTGATTTCGTTTCTGGCCCTAGGCGCCACATTAGTATTGAAAAATACAATCTGGCCCCCAACTCGTTTTTTTGCGGGGGCCACATTGTATGGAACCCCATCCAAAAAGTGTTAAGATAACTGGTTAGGTGGTTATTTTTGCAAAACATTTGGCCAAATTAACGTTACCGCATTTAACCGGTGACAACCGTTGATTCGATAAGGGTATATTGAGACACTAGATAAAGTCCGTTAGATAAAACTATCATTATTATTACTAGTTATTTCCAACCAATAATATTTTCATCCAAACATAAATTTTTTTATATTAAACATTAACATTACGCAACGTGATCAGAGTGTTCAAATCAAAGATAAACCAACGTTCAACTGTAAAAAAAATTTGATTGAGTTAAACGTGCATTTATAGTATCAATTTTATACGACAAAATTATTTGTGTGACCGGTCCTGTCGCAACAAACACGTATGAATATCTATTAGATATATCAGTATACTGGTATAACAGATATATCAGTATACTGGTATAACAATGTATAACAATGTAACAATGTAACAATGTATAACAATACTGGTATAACAGATATATCAGTATACTGGTATAACAATGTATCCAGGGTTGTAAAACACAAGCGCTCGCTAAAATACCGATTTTCACCCTCCCGAAAACAAGCGCCAACGTACCTAACGCTTTCAAGTTGAGACTCTCAACGCCTTATGTTGGACGTTGGCTAACACACTATAAGTTATAGTCTATAACAAAAACAAATTTATAATAGTATGCAGACATAATGTTATAATTTATTCTCAGTTTGGCCAAAAAACTAAAATAAAATATTTTTGTACAGTGTGCAAGTACAGTGTGAGTGTACTGGAGTGAGAAAAAAAAATTTCGCTTGTAGGTTTAAAACAGTATTCGGCCTTATCTATGGTAAGACCCGCGTCGAGCTCGGTGACAAACTGAGGACCGGGTCACGACCCACACCAGTACCTCCCGAATTTTTAAACGTTCGCAAAACGACCTTTCAAGACTATGTTTTAATAAAATTTATAAATTAAAATACAGTCCTCAGTCCCACAACGGCCGGTCGCACAACGGCCGACCTTGAAGGCGGCCGTTTTGGGACTGAGGACTGTATCTGTCAAGCGGAAGTCATACGGGTATATATACTAGATCAACCATGGACCATGGTTACACAATGTTACCAAATGTCTATTTGAAAAATTTTCCTGTTAATGCGTCCCCATTACGACTTAATAGAAAAAAAATCCTTGCGAGAATATGAAAAATTACCAAAATAAAGCATATTTAAATATATTTGCGCTGTCGTTCTAACATGAACGACAAAAAATGATGATATCATTACCGTGTCATTAATTTAACCACCAGCCCTAATCCTGGTTTCATCGGATTGTATAATGTTCGCTTTGGCTCGTTAGAAGCGGGTACAGCGATTACGAGTGAATGACAAGTGCAGATGCACACGGTAGTATAGCTCCGACGCGTCGCGGGCGTCCCTCGCGCAACCGAGCACAATTTCCCTCATCGCCATTGGGCATAGTTCAAAAGGGGAACTCTCTCACAATGTTCTAAAAAGGTGTCGCGCTCGGACGTAGTTTTTTACGCAGAAAACGTCAAAGCGAATAATTTTTTTATTCTAACCACTCGATTTTTTTTTCATCGGAAAAGAAGAAAAAATATACAACAGAAAGGAACAACAAAAAAATCGGAAATATGAAAATATTTAAATTTATGCTTTTTTTCATAAGTGATGCAAATAGGGGAAGACGGAAGATGTTGAGAGGATTTATTAACCATCAGGCACTGGTTATTTTTGAGAGAAAAAACGCTGGAATAAANAAAAATTACCAAAATAAAGCATATTTAAATATATTTGCGCTGTCGTTCTAACATGAACGACAAAAAATGATGATATCATTACCGTGTCATTAATTTAACCACCAGCCCTAATCCTGGTTTCATCGGATTGTATAATGTTCGCTTTGGCTCGTTAGAAGCGGGTACAGCGATTACGAGTGAATGACAAGTGCAGATGCACACGGTAGTATAGCTCCGACGCGTCGCGGGCGTCCCTCGCGCAACCGAGCACGATCGAATCCCTCATCGCCATTGGGCATAGTTCAAAAGGGGAACTCTCTCACAATGTTCTAAAAAGGTGTCGCGCTCGGACGTAGTTTTTTACGCAGAAAACGTCAAAGCGAATAATTTTTTTATTCTAACCACTCGATTTTTTTCATCGGAAAAGAAGAAAAAATATACAACAAAAAGGAACAACAAAAAAATCGGAAATATGAAAATATTTAAATTTATGCTTTTTTTCATAAGTGATGCAAATAGGGGAAGACGGAAGATGTTGAGAGGATTTATTAACCATCAGGCACTGGTTATTTTTAAGAGAAAAAAACGCTGGAATAAAACGCTAGGAAATTATCACAAAAGTTATTTAGCTAGCGTTTAAACTATTTAATTTTTAATTTTAACAAAATATATATACAAAATATAAATTTTTTTGTCCAGAAATAAGTACGTATAAGGATCTCTTAATGTGTTGGCGATAATTTTCAAAAATCGGTTTCCGCGACCTATCTATATCTAACTTTCGCATGTTAATATATTGTATGATATAAGTACATTTTTAAAATTAAATTATTCAAAAAAAAATAATTGATTCTTGAGACGGGTACTCAAATATAACTTAGAACGAAGTAAATAATAAAAGACTGTTATGCACTAGTTTATACTGGTAGTTGCCCGAGTGATTTCTCAAATTTTAGATTTACGATGTTAAGAAAAATCTAATTTCTCTAGATTGTTTTCGTGAAATGAACTTTTTCGTACTTCATAATATAACAACTACTAGACAAACTAAAGTCAAACTAAAAACAAACATATTATTACATACTATTTTTTGTCCTTACGTTAAATTAAGTATTAGTACGACTGTATCATAGTTGGAACGAGTTCAGAAAGATAAATTTATAATTTAAATGTTGAATATATTTTAGAACTTAAATTTTGAATAAATTTTTACAGCAGGTGTGCCGCTGTGTTTCAATTTTTCCTTTAATTTTTATTGGAAATTCTCACAAATTATGAATAATTCCCATATTTACCATAGATTTCGATATCTTTCAAACCGCCAATGCGCTGCGCCGTTATTATTCAATTTTCTATTATCTTGCACCTTTTTTGGCTTTTAACAGATAACTGCGTAACAAATTCAAACGAACATCAAAATCCAAACACAATTGATAAAAATAATATATAAAATTTGAATATTAAAAAAACTTGTTCTTCTATAATTTTACAGTTGTACGAATTAACAACTAAAAAAAATCACTATAGATGACACATGTGCCGTATGACACATGTGTTCGTCTGTCCAAGAAAACGATTAAAAACCGTTACGTTTAAAAAAGTTTTTATGGACATCTCATCTATACAAATAAAAATCCGATTTGGTTTAACCCTTGGCATCAATGGGTACTCCGTCGAGATGAAGATAGATAAAGGTTAATCTTCAAACCTTTTTATTAAACGTTTCTCTAAAGTAAATCAGATTTAGGGTTAAAACTCGTAAATACAATTTTAACGTGTTTTTTATCATTTGATATTTTCCTACGAGTTTCGAAACGTTAGTTAACGAAGCAATTTTTCCAACGTTCAAGGTTTTAAGAGGCAAATAAAAAAATCATGTCTTTTAACACTTTCTTTGTGAACGAAAATCATGTCTTTTGGGAATTTTTTTAATGGCTAATTTTGTGAACTTTCTTTTTTCACGCCTAAGCATGCGCAGTTATATTGCAGTTTTTTTCAATTGTACATGGTATACTTTCTGATTAGATAATGCAAGTTATACAAATTGTAATTTATTATAAATTTAATCAGCAATCAGTTTTGTATTTTGTCGCCACCGAGTTCTCGGCTAATAAATGCAATGATTTTCAAACGTATTGTGAGCTAAATTCACCACCTAACCAATTATCCTTCAACAACTAATCTTACCATCGTTTAGTTATCTTACCACTTTTTGACCCTTTACGTATAGCGATTCATACCAAACGTTCTACCCAATTATCTTAACAAAATTGGTTTATCTTACCACGGTTTGAGCACTTTTAGTGGTTAGATAACTGGTTAGGTGGTGCAGTTTAATAGAATTATTAGACGCGATATTGGTCGATGGTGGACTATATAGTAAAAAGACTAGCCCCTTCATATACGTTTATGTACAGGGTGTCGCCAAATAGGGGTGATGCTTATTTTTTTATGTTTGAGTTCGATCGGCCAGTCTAGGACCATGAATCTAGCTAGCTTTTTGTTCTGATTTATGCTGAGCCCTCTAGCCCCCTTGTAAACATTATGTTTTCAAATACTCAAAAACCAGATTGAAAGGCCTGTATGATGGATTCAAATATTCAAGACAACGTTTCAAACGGTCGCGTGGAGTGTTCGGGTAGCACGTGTGCCTTATCCTGCAATGACCATTATCATAGTTACGGTGGACCTAATAAAGTAAAGTGCAAACAGCATACTTCGGAAAGGGGCGTTCAATGGACCAAACAGATTGGACGATGCGAAACGTGTAGGGATCCACACTTTGATGACATTAATACGAATATTTTTAAGGTAAATATAAAATCGATTTTGTTTTATTACTAATACAGGGGGCCAAGTTAACGGAACTTTCCTGTTTTTTGACACCTCTCGGAGTTGGCGCCCTTACACTTACGTAACATTATCACCCCTTATACTGGGGGCCCCAGTCTGTGGCGTGATGAAAACTCATCTATTATTTTAATTAAAAATCTAATAGTCTATTAGTGTAACGGTGAATTTATAGACGCTATCTGCTCCGAAACACAATTCAAGTCAAATGTATATCTCTTTATTTAATGAAATGGTGCATTGTAAAAAGTAAACAAATATGTTGCCTTTATGGCAGGC
This sequence comes from Oikopleura albicans, assembly GCA_004367875.1. Lineage (NCBI taxonomy): Eukaryota > Metazoa > Chordata > Appendicularia > Copelata > Oikopleuridae > Oikopleura > Oikopleura albicans. Next base: position 748,712 of record SCLG01000014.1, on the reverse strand, counting down.
CAAACCCTAACTGACCAGTAAAATGTGGATCCAGTCGGAAATATGTACGGAATGACAGATGTAGAAAACATGATAAGAAATATTAGGAACCAAAAATAGGTGCTGAAAATAAGTGATAATAAAGTATGTTTTTGCACTGATTCAAAAGAGGGTCTTTTGAATAATCGCAAAATAGGCACTCAGGGTTTGAGAGAATGAAAGTAAAAATAAGATACGCGCATTAAAATATCACGCTGAATAATGGCTAGCAACATATGTTGCACAAAATATCAAATAATGTAATATTATAAAATATATGGCTTATATAGCCAATTTAGACCAATACATTAGTAATAGACCTTCAAATAATTCTAGCGTCCGCTACAGACATTTTAATAAGACGATTTTAAAACATTTTTTAGTAATTCTTCAAGCTCTACGATTTGGCAATATTAGTTTTTCAATCTTGGGTTCACGGAAATATAAAACGTTTGCTCTAAGTTTCAAAATGAAAAAAATAGTAGATGAGTTCAACTACTCCCCTTATACTAACTTACTTTACTTTGAAATCGTGCAAACAGCTTGATTGAATAATTTTATTAAAAAGATGTGATTTAATTGATATTTCAAGATTGCGAAGGTAATTATATCGAATACACCATGTGAGGTGTTATCTTTAAGATACTTTTATAAACGCTTAAAAATCGGTAAGATAACCCAAATTTGGTAAGATAACCCGTTCGGGCGTTTAGTTTAATAATTGGAAATCACGATACGTTTTGGCCAAAAAAGTGGTAAGATATCTCAATCTTGGTAAGATAACCAATCGTAAGATAACCCCTCAGGTGGTGTTTATAATTGACGGCCGTACTTTCAATGCAATCTACCCTTACTTGCCAAACCCTTACTTGGCGCCCCTGTATATTATACGCCTCTTGGAGCTACCCTATTCGGGCCAACGTCCGTATAATATATAATTCATTCAAAATGAATAAAAATATAAAATTGGGCTCAACCGGGATTTGAACCCGGGACCTCTCGCACCCAAAGCGAGAATCATACGGTATGATTCATACCCCTAGACCATTGAGCCGATGATGGCATTATTTTATGAAGTATATGTAAAGTATTATGTGTGTTATAGTATAAGGTGGTGCGTTATATACGGTTATATAAGTTATATAAGTTACAAGAGGTAACAAATGACGTAATTGCCCAAATAGGTAACAACTTTTTTTTCAAACTTCAACTACCCAAATAGGTAACAATGTTTTAGGTCAAGTTTTTTTTATGAGAAACAATAAATTTTTTTTATTTAAGACCCACACCAAAATGTGTTTTTCCGTTCTTGATACATATGCATACATAACAACAAAAAGGCCATTTTTAGGCTTAGAAAACCCTACTACCAAAATAGGTAACAAAAACTTTTCAGAACGATATTGTTACCTATTTGGGTGAGAGACTGTTTTGGTTCGCCGTTTGACACGAGCAAAAAAGGAGGTTTTTTCGTTTTTCTGTTTATTCTACTGACTTACCGAGCCAACTACCACTTAAGTATATCATAATGATTGTCCGTAACTCATACGTTATGACTCATACATTTTTACCGTGTGTGGTAACTATTTCATCAATTACAAGTATAACGCGATTCAGAACACTAGAGGCCGCCAAGTATAATAGGTCACGTGCACAGAAAATGTTCCAATCAGCGCTTTCGTTTTTGCCTGAGTGGTTGGCGCGCATCAGATACATGCGCTGATTGGACCATTTCGTGCGCATGTGATCTAATATATTTGACAGCTTCTAGTGTGCTAAATCGTGATATACTTTTAAAGTATAACTAGTTACGACATATAGTGATTTTGATAGAAAACGTTGAAAAAGTGTAACTTTCATATGTTTTTCGGAGAATGAGTTTTCTTCGAAAAAAGTTTTCCTCCAAGAACGGATTCTCATAAAGATCGCGACCTCATCCATTGGTTACCCTTTGGCTACCCATTGGCTACCCTTTACGAATTTTTAAAAAAGATGGGCTCAACCGGGATTTGAACCCGGGACCTCTCGCACCCAAAGCGAGAATCATACCCCTAGACCATTGAGCCTATGAAGGGGTAACTAATTCGTTGGAGCAGATTCTTTCACTTAACTTATTGATTTTGATTCATAAAATTTTTAGCTTTTTACTGATGTTATTTTCAAAAAACATTAATAAACAAATTTTCGAGTAAAATAAGTATAATACAGATTTGATCCAACAAAAAAGGTTAATAAATAGACGCACAATATACAACATGTATATATGTATATCACATTTCCCGAGCAAGTAGTCGATAATCACAAATAATTTATGTAATTCGCACCATATCTTGTAACGTTAGGCAAAAATGCTATAAAATACTTATGGCGTGGACCACGCCGCGTGGTTGGTCTCCAATTTGAATGCGGTACAAAAATAAATCAATTAGCCGACCAATTTCAGGAAAACAAATAAGGCGCGTGGGAGTTATTTTTTTATAATCTGACTTCATGATGGTTATCTTTAACAGTCGTGCGCATCGAGTTTACTATAACAGTCATGCGCATCTGGGGTAACTAGCCAAACCGAATTTGCTACCCAATTTGCTCTAGCGCGCCGTACAATGAACGGATTTTTTTTATTATTATTTTATTTTGAAGCCCTGTTCTTCTTCTCTTACTGGAGTGATTTTCAACCTTAACCCTCGTCCTCCACGGACCCAAACGTAAACACAATTTTCTAAAAAAAATATTTTTCCATATAAAAACGTAACATTTTTTTTTATTTCAAATCCGTTGTCCGTTTTTTATTATCACAAGCCGTTCTCTTTTTATTTAGAAATAAAGTGAAAATGGGTAGCTAGCTACCCAATATGCGCATGACTGTTAAGATAGATACGTTTTAATTTTTATTTTTTAAACGATTTTTTTAGGACTTAATAAACAATATTGCATCGTTGAAAAATATTCGACCCCTTTTAGAAAAATAATCATAGTGTCGCTCAGGAGTTCAATTATACAAATTAGTAAGGCATGAGATATGCACACTAAAATGAAGGTACAGTTCCTCAGGTACTGCTAGCATTTTTAATTTTTATGTAGAAATTTTTGTAACGCCCAAAAATCGTTAAACAATTTCATTTTCTAAATTTATTGAAATCATTTAAGAATCGACTTAACGCGCTTCTTAGGAATTAAAAATCTGATACATTAGGGTTTCATTAATTAAAGCACAAACTTTGATCAATTCGATCTCGAGGAACACAAATAAATGATTTCTTTTTTTATCTGGACTTCAGACACACATTTTCAATCACACGTTTTCAAGCTAGAAAGCATTTTCACCGGACAATGCCTTTTGGCGGCAAAAATTGCTCTCTAGCGGTTGAAGGTGTGCCCTTTCATATTATTCATATCAAATTCGTGCCCTACGAGTCGAACTGTATCGCATATGTGAATTTAAAAACAATCTGNTCAAAATTTTCCCGAACAGTTCGCAATCTTGCAATTAAAAAAAATTCTGGCGATCAAATCGCATGCGCACTGCGCCGATATCTTACAACTTTCCTTCAACTTTCACTTTTTGTTGGTAATTTACCCGAAAAATATTTCGGGCGGAAAGATAACTGCGCAGTGTGTAGGCGGATAAACTGGAATATTTTTCTCGAAAAAGCGGAAAGATAACTGCACCGACGGGGCTGAGCGGAAAGATAACTGCCGGAAAGATAACTGCGCAGGTGGTGTATACAAATTAGTAAGGCGTGATATATGCACACTAAAATGGAGGTACAGTTCCTCAGGTACTGCTAGCATTTTTAATTTTTATGTAGACATTTTCGTAACGCCCAAAAATCGTTAAACAACTTCATTTTCTAAATTTATTGAAATCATTTAAGAATCGACTTAACGCGCTTCTTAGGAGTTAAAAATCTGATAAATTAGGGTTTTATTAATTAAAGCACAAACTTTGATAAGTTCGATCTCGAGGAACACAAATAAATGATTTCTTTTTTTATCTGGACTTCAGACACACATTTTTAATCACACGTTTTCAAGCTAGAAAGCATTTTCATCGCACAATGCTTTTTGGCGGCAAAAATTGCTCTCTAGCGGTTGAAGGTGTGCCCTTTCATATTATTCATATCAAATTCGTGCCCTACGAGTCGAACTGTATCGTATATGTGAATTTAAAAACAATCTGCTTGTGTGCGAAACAAGGTAATTTTCTAATCTAAAAATACGACAGAACAAACGCCGAGAGAGTATGTGAGATTAAGTTTCTTGTAAGCAAACCAATATCTTTATACCTTTATTTGTAATTTTGAGGGTCAGCAAAAATTGGTGTTTTTCCCAAACAAGTTTATTAGTAAGAACATACAATGTTATAACATACTTAGGTGGTCTCAAATACCAATGTTTACAATGCCATGTTCAAATCAGACGTATTGTTAATACAGTATTAATAATACTCCTTCTGTGATTTCTTAACGCGACGAAATATTTATTAAGCATTAGGGCCCATAGTTTACGTTCTAGCAAAAACATTTTATGCGAGTAACATTTTCTACGAGTTACTGTTTCTGCGAAAAAACTAAATGGAACTAAAAGATGTATACAGTATAAGTTATACTGTAATTGTTATACTGTATAACTGTAATTGTTATACTGTATAACAATAAAGAACATTTTTTCGAAAAACAGCTTTTCGAGATACGTGTTCAGCCGAACGATATCCGTATATTTTCTTGTGACAATATTGTGAAAGAATTTTAAAATGGTTATTTTAAAATGGATTGAACATATGCATTTTGCGATAACCAAAGTGGTAAGCCAATATCATAAATATTTTTACTAATATTTTAAATAGAGGACACTCAATCCGATAAATCCTAACATATTGGCTTGATAAGTTGTTTCTATATTTGGCGTGCTTTATTTTTGGTAGGAATTTAATTGTGAGTTAGACTGACCATGTCAGTAAAAGAAGTAATATATAGTGTTATTCGGATTCAAAATCGAAAAAATCACTTTACGAAACCGAGACGCTTTGAATAAGTATAAATTAAACGAAATTTCTATAACGTAAATGTTTTTCATTTGTCCGAGGTGTGATTGTTCAAAGAACGTTCGACCAATCCCCCTGTTTTTAAAGACTGTTCTATTTATACACTACCTAACCAGTTATGTTATCATGGCATACGACCAGTTAATCCTCCACGTGTTACACAGTGTAATTAGTCTAATTACTGGCGGTTTGGATATTTCTGCGACTCACATTTGAAACTCACATTTGAAAGTCACTTTGTATATGGTTATATATGTGGTTATATAGTAGTATTATATATAATTAGATCTACACTTTTCAAGATAAAAAATTACCCGTAGCGCAAAAAACGTCTTTATTATTCAAATTTGTTACATGCGGGTCAAAGTGCATCATAAATTATGATTCATAATGTATGGACATATTTAAATATGTACTTGACTCTCAAATAAAAATAGAATAAAGAAAGTGTATGGAGAAGGTAATACCTTGAAAGTATCAAGATGTATGATCTAACCTACGCACTTTAATCAAATCCCAAATTTTACGTTACGGGTTCGACCTAAATGAAACTCATTCGCGGGATTTTTAACTAAAAAATGAAACTCTATTTTTATGGAGAATCAAGTAAACACATTCCCGATGTGTTTCGATTGCTTGCAACCGTCTGAGACAATTTTTGTCGAATTCTAGAAGCATTCGATCTTTGCTAATCGGAAACCGATCCGTATAGAAAAATCATCCAAATTTGAGTAAAACAAGAACTGATAGAAGTTTTAGACTATCTTTTTCTTAAAATTACTCCGATATGTCTTCAAGAAATAATATGTCTTTTTTGAGATAAAGTGGAATTGGTCCAATGATTGAAAGTATTATCCTACATTCAGCTGTTCACCTTTCATATTAGACGTTACACGAAGCGTACTGTGTAGCAATTAAATTGATGTTATACGAATGTACCAAAATATCTAGTTTCGTTATCATTGGATACAGAATTACAGACAAAATGCAGATTGAACAACATACTTGGAGGAACCTAGCAATAAATCGCGGGAACTACTTTATAATAAAAAAGTCTCAAGCATGTCAAGAACAAACTATTTGTTTGAATATGTCTTGATATTTTTAATGGAAAATTTGGAAAAAAAAAATAAAACATTGTCAATCCATTTTTGTCTTTTCGTAAATAAAACGTGCCAGAGTCCAGTTTTTTTGTACTTCACCGTATTTTTTAAATTAGGGAATGTGTATAACTTCCAGAAGGTGCTGTACGGTTTCTGTAAAAATTAAGCTTATTTAATCGTCAGAAACCAACAGTTAAGCTAAAATACGGAAATAGGACTGTACATAGTGACCCCGGTCGGATTGTAACAATTAACAAGGGGCCATTGTCTTTTTTCCGTCTGTATAAAATTATTACGCTGCCCTGTATTGGGACAATAAAAATTTAATCAAAAAAAAAGTGATATTTTTCGTCAAAAAATGTTTTCACCACAATTTTTTCGTTTTTCACCCAAAAACTGGACCGAAAGGTGTGTTGAGAAATTTGACTACATTGTTATTTCAGTCTTTTTTAGCGAAATCCACGCGGTGTCTCAATCCACTTAAAAGATAAAGATGACTGTAAATCAGATACGTATCAACATCTTTATAATGGATTGGGACAGCGCGTGGATTTTGCTGCACAAAGACTAAAGTAACAATAGTATATTAAACGAAAACAAAAATTTGGAAAACTTATATCGCTCAAATATATAATAGTGAATATATTTTCTTAAAAAATCATTTTTTCATATCACTACGTCATTTTTAATTATTTTGATTATTTTATTTAAAAAACCGGCTAAATTAACAAGAAAACTTGAATAGAATTTCGATTGTCAAATTCCGTTCACGTTTTTATGGTCACCATATTGTTTGAATTAGTTGAAACTGTTAAAATTGGATTAGGAAAACAAAAGTAAAACTTTTAAAACTTTTAAGCGGGTTTCCGGTTAAAACAGCTTATATACATCACCCCATAAGGCAACGTGTAGGCTTTAATTCGCAATTTTGTCGTTGAGTTGACATGATTAGAACTTTTATTTTTTTTTAAATTAATTTTGACAGACATTTCAAAAATATATTCATTGACGTGGTTATTTTTCAAAATTATATTAAAATGTAATATTTTCAATTTCTTCGTATGACGAGTTTATATTTTTTATAATGGTTAATTTGAAAAGTTATTAGGATCCACTTTTGAAAATTTTTCTTTGATGTTTTTTGACATCAATTCAAATTAAGAAAAATAAATGAAATTATAACTTGTTTATTTTAATTCGGATAATTCGACACATTTTGTTGTTTTATTTACTAATATTTTTATTTGGATTTTATTGTACAAATTTTACTCTGATGATTTTCTCGACGGAACACTCTATTACGCTTTGTTTAATGATTGGTTTGCTTCCGCGTAGGTTAAAGGATGAAGCATAATAATAAATGGTAATAACATGAAGAATAACACACGTGACAATTTGGGTCAGCAAAAGAGTTGTAATTTTGTTAATTTCTAAATGACATATCATTGTTTTGTTAACAATTTATATAAAACCACTAATTAATAAATTTAACCATATATTAACGATCCGCGAGTTAATTTATGATATTCTAATTTTGAGTATAACAAGTTTTGTTTATTGTTGTGCTCAATGAACATAAACTTATCAAAATAAGATCTTTGGTTCCATTTTTGGCGAAAAAGAATTAAGCATGACGACTCGTAATTTACGAGTGTTACATTTTTTTTTTGAATTAGAAAAAAAAATTGTATAAACAAATTTCGTAATTGAGGAATGTTACCGAATGTGACACCAGTTCTAAAATACCGCGTCAAAATTATTCCACATCTAAAGATATATTGATTTTTTTCTTATTATGAGATGAATTACAAAATGATAAGTTATATAAAATATATGTTACCCAAACGTTTAGGAGATGTATGTACATAAAATTTTAAATAATTAACTCGTGAGCTCTCATTCAGTTCGACCAATGATACAAAACATGTTTTGTCGAAAAAATATGAGCTAACTTGAAAAAGTGGACTTTTACAATTGTTTTTTTGTTATTTTTTCATACTGGTATCCATACATACTATCCAGCTTACTTGAGCTAATTTGAGTACCCTGCAAGGTATTAGTTAGATTTTATGGGATAATGAAGATAGTTTCATTGTGCATGAAGATTTGAAGCCTTTTTTGATGACCCGTTGTTTGTTAAACTTCAAGTTCATACAATTTGATTTTTTCGTTTTTTTTCAGTATATCTTCCATTCTAGATCTTTAAATAAGAAAAGCTCCACAATAAAAAATAAATTCAAGTAGTTAACTGTACTTTTTTTTAACTTAAACTCAAGTCATACTTCCGGTGCGCCACAAAGCTATTAAAAACATCCCTGCGCACCAAGCTGGACATTTGTCCAGATGTTTCACTTACTCTGTTCTGATCGTTCGTCATTTCTCACTCTGAGCAAATTGATGGCCCTGAATCAAATGAGCATACTCTGGAAAGCTCTCCGACCACCCTTCGACACTTTTTGGTTGATTTGACTACAAAGACACAAATTCACAAACGGTTAACCGGGCGACGTACGGAGTTCATTTTTTCGCTTCGAAACTGACAAAATAAAAAAAAACATTTTGTTAACGAGACTAATTCTCGAATTAAAAAAAATGTTTACCTGGAAATTGAAAACTTGAAATATAGATCAGAAGTTTATGAAACTTTATATATAGGGTAACCATGACACAAGGAGTCCAGAAAAAATGTTGAAATATTTCAATCAATGACACGTATTGGCGCTAAAGAGCATTATTATGAAAATATATATTTATTAATAAAGTAAATTAAAAAATAAACCATGATGATATTTCGTGATGGGCTTCACGGCTCTTTAGGCACTTTCGGGCGTTTCATCGGGTTCCCGTCTGACCCAACGCCTCGCATCATTCCACATTCGGCGCCAAAAGGTGCCAGAGGGTATTTCCCCTTCATCATCTTCGATGATCCACTCCTGGCCCGATGATGTGGGCGCTAGGCGACGTAGCGCCAATCGGGCATTTTTGGTTTTTGCAACCAACACCTTTCCCACCTTCTCTTCCGTCAAAATTTGCTTCGCGTGATAATTGATATCACGCTCAAGCTCTTTGAGCTCTATGTGTTGCTCATGCTTGAGCGAGGCCAAGTGCCCGTCAAGCGATGTCCGTTTGACGGACACCCCACAAAAGCATACAACTTTTGCTCCAGTATGAACGTCCGCGTGCCGCCGCCAATTATCTTCTCGGTCAAAAATCGCGAGGCAAACTGCACACTTATGTTCTAAAAAACAAATCAAAAAAAAAAGTCTAAAAAACTATCAAAATAGATAACTCTTACCTGGCATGCTGAAATTCGATCTGACCACGTTTTAATTATTATGTTGTTATGAACATTTTTGTGTGTTCTAGAACATTTTAAATCTTCCGAATGTATGTCTATTCGATTCAGGGCCATCGATTTGTTTATTGTGAAAATTACGAACGATCAGGTTGTACTAAATAATTTTGCGGCGCACCGGAAGTATGATTTGAGTTTAAGTTAAAAAAAGTATAGTTAACTACTAATCCAAATTTTTAATATGTTGTCAAAAAAGAAATCAATTGCGTGGAGTTTACTAAGTTAAGCTCGTGTTTAAATTTAGGGTTTTGTCAAGTTTAGCGCGTTTCCCCAAGTTCAACAGCAACATTTCTGGTGCGAAAAAATACACCATTTCATGCAGTGAACTTTCCGTTAATGAATAGAAAAACTAATTGTTGAACCGATTGTTGCTAACGCTTCGTAGAGCGTTTTTTTTTTACATACAGGTAGTTAACCTTGTAACCATTAGATTCCGCGCTTGTGTTTTTGATTGCTTCACGAAATTTTTTCATAGTCGGCTAATTAGCACAAAAAACACCACTTTATTAAAAACCGGTCTGTGATTGGTCAACAGAATATTACATACATTTACATGTATTGGAATTCTTCAATATCATGCTGGCATGGTATATCAATATCAAAGATGTATCACAGGTAATGAATTGTTGAAATAAGTTTTTTTCGTCAAAATTTGACAGTTTATAGCATCAATAAATATCAAGTGTGAATACAAACGGTTCCCGGTTAAAATTTAAAAAGGGAACTTGTTGGCGACGTTGCAATGATCATGTGGACTAAAAATGATTCTATGCAAAAATATACGTGATTTAAAACTGAACTACATACGCGTATACGGTAGTACTTAACAAAACCACAGTGACATTGACGTCTAATCAGAGTCACACCAACGCGTAACAAATTATGCGACAAAACAAAAATTGCGTTTCAAACAACGTTAACTCGTAGAGGTGGCAAACGCCCCAGCGTTGACCGAATGAAATTACTAACGCGAATAAATTTTCACCCAAAAACAACAATAATGTAAAAAAAATAATGTAATTGTAGATGTGAAAGGTATTATATTGCGTTTCCCCCAAGATATAACTTGTCAACAATCCGTGGGATCCGTCCTTACACAAAAATTAAAAATGGCTTCAATAATGACAAAATAATGATGTTGAGCGTATATTCAAAGTACAATGTCAATTTTTAGTTTACAAATGTTGATATTATAATTTCGTTTTACGCAATAAGTTGTCATTTTAACAATTCAATGTTCTAAAATTGCCCCAATTCCCTAATTCATTTGTGTAAGAGGCTGTATGTTGTGGTAAGGTTACATTAAACGAATACACTTTGTATGGTTTTGTTGTACAAGTCGTGTACCGGATTTTTGATTGATTAAACCCCAGTACCCGTATTTGAGTCTAAAAATATAAAGGAATGGAAACTTAACTACTCTATACCTTACCGTCGTATTTGGAGCCCTTTGATTGTAAAAAAGGACGTTGCCAATATCCATTAATTGCTCTATCCAGTGGCCTTTTGTAAAATTTTGATGGATTTAGTGGAAAAATCGCCATTAACCCTCAAAGACATATAATTGAACAATGTCCCCGAGTTTACTTGGATCGTTACAAATATTATATTTTATGGTATGTGAAGTAAGTATTCAAACTGAAAGTGAAATTTTAAATTAAGTAATAGTTTCAACTAGTAGTTATTAGCAGTGTTTGATGCATGTTCGATACCGATATCTTTCATGTCACACTTATGAAAAAGCTGATTTCCGAAATTATTTCGGCTTAATTAGTTCAAAATACTCATAAGAAAACGAGACCGCTTTATTTCGGAAAAAGACCAATAAAAGACTACAGACGTGGATGCGAGAACGTAACACGCAAGAACGTAACACTTTTTGGGAAACAGTCGACATGCAACTAAACTACAGTCCCTACTCCCAATACGGACGTTTTTGATTCTCGAAAATAGCGTCCGTATTGGGAGCACCGTCCGTATTGGGCGCAGCGTCCGTATTGGGATGATTTTCGGACATTTTTGTAATAGAATGGCTTATTCTGGANGCATGGTATATCAATATCAAAGATGTATCACAGGTAATAAATTGTTGAAATAAGTTTTTTTTTTCGTCAGAATTTGACAGTTTATAGCATCAATAAATATCAAGTGTGAATACAAACGGTTCCCGCTTAAAATTTAAAAAGGAACTTGTTGGCAACGTTGCAATGATCATGTGGACTAAAAATGATTCTATCCAAAAATATACGTGATTTAAAACTGAACTACATACGCGTATACGGTAGTACTTAACAAAACCACAGTGACATTGACGTCTAATCAGAGTCACACCAACGCGTAACAAATTATGCAACAAAACAAAAATTGCGTTTCAAACAACGTTAACTCGTAGAGGTGGTAAACGCCCCAGCGTTGACCGAATGAAATTATTAACGCGAATAAATTTTCACCCAAAAATAACAATGTAAAAAAATAATGTAATTGCAGATGTGAAACGTATTATATTGCGTTTCCCCCAAGATATAATTTGTCAACAATCCGTGGGACCCGTCCTTACACAAAAATTAAAAATGGCTACAATAATGACAAAATAATGATGTTGAGCGTATATTCAAAGTACAATGTCAATTTTTAGTTTACAAATGTTTATATCAAAATTTCGTTTTACGCAATAAGTTGTCATTTTAACAATTCAATGTTCTAAAATTGCCCCAATTCCCTAATTCATTTGTGTAAGAGGCTGTATGTTGTGGTAAGGTTACATTAAACGAATACACTTTGTATGGTTTTGTTGTACAAGTCGTGTACCGGATTTTTGGTTGATTAAACCCCAGTAACAGTATTTGAGTCTAAAAATATAAAGGAATGGAAACTTAACTATACGGTATAGTATACCTTAGTCGTAGTATTTGGAGCCCTTTGATTGTAAAAAAGAACGTTGCCAATATCCATTAATTGCTCTATCCAGTGGGCTTTTGTAAAATTTTGATGGATTTAGTGGAAAAAAGCGCCATTAACCCATATAATTGAACAATGTCCCCCAGCTTACTTGGATCGGTACAAATATTGTATTTGATGGTATGTGAATGTACGTAAGTATTCAAACTGAAAGTGAAATTTTAAATTAAGTGATAGTTTCAACTAATAGTCATTAGCAGTGTTTGAAATATGTTTGATGGCGACATCTTTCATGTCACACTTATGAAAAAGCTGATGTCCGAAATTATTTAGGCTTAATTAGTTCAAAATACACATAAGAAAACGACACCGCTTTATTTCGGAAAAGACCAATAAAAGACTAAATAAAAGGGTTTTTGATATACAGTCCCCAACCCAAATAGGTAACAAATGACGTAATTACCCAAATAGGTAACAACTTTTTTTTGAAATTTCAATTACCCAAATAGGTAACAATTTTTTTCACAATTCTACAGAGGCGGTTGGTTATAAGGTCACATATTTATGCCGTTATAAGGTCAAGTCACTTTTTTGCACTAAGGTCAAGTCACTTTTTTCTATAGAAATCATGTCTTTTTACACTTTTTTCTATAAAATCATGTCTTTTTCCCAACTTTTTCCCAGCACTAAGGTCTTATTGTGGGAAAAAAAATTTTTTAAAGCTTGATCTTATAACCAACCCCCTCTGTATATATACGTTATCGAAGATGAATTAATTACAATTTTGATGAAAATTTTCCTGTCGAAAAAAAAATGAAATAAAAAAAACAGTCAGATACACTGTGTATCATACACAGTAGAACAAGATTCTGTTATGAGAAACAATAAATATTTTTCTATTCAAGACTCGAACTAAAATGGGTTTTTCTTTCTCGATACATAACAACTACTACTACGTATATAAATCATCAAAAAAGGCCATTTTTGGCTTAGAAAACCCAATTACCCAAATAAGTAACAATAACCCAAATAGGTAACACAAATTTCAGAACGATGTTGTTACCTATTTGGGGTGGGGACTGTATTTAACATATATTCCTGCAACTCCATATTTTTTTTTTTGTTATTTCTTTCCATTTTTGAAATCTACAGATAAAATTCTACGCGTTATCTTTTGGGTCACAACTAAGGAATGAAAGACTATATAATCTAACTGTTAGATTCTAACAGTTAAATAGTCTATTTAAGATGAACATTTGTATTGTTTTTGACTGTCTATTTTTCTCAAACCTTACCGCGAAGTTACCGTATCGGAATAAATGATAACTAAATTATAAAAATTTTTTGACATTGGTCTTTTGCCGATGTAAGAGCGTGTGTCATTTTCTTTTTTTATTGGTTTAGAAATCATGTACGACGACGTCGACTGGATTGCGTACGTGTGTGGTTAGTTGTAAAAATAAATCGATGATTGAGCCGATTATGAAACGCAAGGCCAAGGTTCTGTGTAAGTGCATTTGGCAGCGGGATCGAGATGGATGGTGTCATTGGCGCTTTGGCGCTCGGGTTATTGACAATCCCCAATGGAGCAAATTTTACCACGGCAAATGGAGCTGTGGGCCGGATGTAGTCACCACAAAATCACCAACCAACAACAATGGCAATAAGATAAAGACGACCCGACCGCCAACCACGACCCGACCGGTTACTTTTCCGGTTGCAAATTTTCGCATTCCGCGTGGGCTCATTTGTCGTGATCAGGGTAATCGCGTTGTGGGCGGCATCGAGGCCATTCCCCACTCGTGGCCTTGGATCGTCCGCATTTACTTTGGGTACACGGGTTGTGGCGGTACGATTATTGATGACCGGACGGTTGTTTCTGCTGCGCACTGTTGCCGTGGTTATACCAACCGGTTGGAACGGATTCGCATTGTGGTTGGAGAACATTCAACAACTGTATGGGACTTGGGTCAATTTGATGCTGGTGTCATCGGCATGCATATTCACCCCGAGTACAGTGCGGGCGTTTTTCAAAATGATATTTGCGTTTTACAGACCACGGATATGAATCTACGGATTAAACATACGGCGGCGCCCGCTTGTTTGCCGCCCAAAGGATGGCATCCGGACGAGGGCACACGATGTTACGCCGCCGGATGGGGCCGCATGAATTATAATCAGCCGGCACGCGTCCTTCAAGAAGTTGACCTTGACATTATTTCCGATGAGCGGTGCATTGCGACGCCAAATGCCGGCACCTTTATTCCCGGCCAAATGTTTTGCGCCGGGCATCTGACAGGCGGTAAGGACGCGTGCCAGGGCGATTCGGGTGGACCGCTTATTTGCGTGAAAGATGAACAACCAATCTTAGTTGGCGTGACCTCATGGGGGCTGGGTTGTGGTCGACCAAATAGCCCCGGCGTCTGGACAAAGGTCACCACCTACACATCCTGGATTCGATCACTCATGTCGAGATACTAGACGAATTTTAATTGTTTAAACAAAAATCGACGATGCTTGAAAAACAGCCGAAATTTAGCTCCTAACAAGAATTTGATTAGGCCTTGCTTCAACCATGTAAAACCAGTTCCATGTAAAATCTGTATAATAAATTTCATTTTCTTTTTATCAATAATTTACGTTTGAAATGCTCGTTTCAAAAATATCCCTAACAGTATAATGTTGTTCTCAAAGTTTCACCTTCTGTTTGAAAGGATAAATGACATGTAGTATTTGGCTTATAAAAAGTAAGCCGCTTATTCGTAAATATCATGTGAATTTTTGTTTTGTCCAAAAATGAGCGTTTTCAAAATAAAGGGTCATAGAAACCGATCATAGAAAAATTAATCATAGAAAATTAATTACAATGAAGTGCGCGAACTTGATTCCCAAAATTGGAGGGCGGACACCCTAGCCGAGCCTCAAATTTTAAAAATAAGAGATTCTCAGTGTTTTGAATTCATTTCGACATTATTTTTCTTCAATAACGAATCGAAACTGACCTTCCAGGGTGAATGGGCTGTCAATTATTCGGTTCACCATAAATGCTAAAACAAACCATGCGCAATGTGTCAAATCATTTTTTTAGATATTCTATTCTCAAAAACAGCAGGTTTAACAAAATTTTAAATCATATATAAAAATGCCTACAGAGTTAAAATAATATTGGAACATGTCCGAGTATATATTATTTCTTGCCGCGTTAAAATTACAAGGCAAATTCAACGCTTATTTCTTATCTGTATTTTGAAATACGCATATACCGTATAATAAGCACCGTGTCCAAGTTTTAAATGAAGTTTTTCATGCTAAAGTTTACTAGTTCTTGTTTTCAAACATTTGTATCACGGGGGTTTAGGACAAAAAATTTATGCGCTCCAGGAGTTAAAAATGAAAACATGGACCGCCTCTGATTTTCAGCAATAAAATGGAGATTTTTTTTGTTTTTTTTCCTGATAATTTTAACTACGCCCCTTTTTAATCTCTAGAACTTTAAAACAAAACAATGATTGAAGTCTTAAGGAGGGGTCCGTCATGTTATGTACAAACTCAACCTGAAAATCAGTAAAGAATTTGTGTCCTAAATTCAATGTTTTTACTACAGTTCAAGGTGTTATCTTATATTATAAAGCATTACCAAGTTCAAATTTGCGTTTTTGCCAAGTTCAAGACCCAATACACGATCGGTGCTGTGAACTATGTCATCAAAAATTTTTCCATGAGATGCATGGATTCATTCAGAGAGAAAAAAGCGTTTTTCCCAAGCGTCAAATTTGTAAACAACACGACGGACCCCTCCTTAATTATTAAAATTGTTATTTAACTCGTGCATATTTGCACAGACGGGCACGCTGCAGTTAATTTTGTAAGGGCCAAATGTCAATCCGTTTTATTGGCACCTAAAAGTCAGCGGCACTTGATGCGCAGTGTTGGTTGTAAGGTCTTAGTTATAAAATACCATAAAACCTTAAATTCATTATTGAAAAAGCATAAGACCTCGTTAACAGAGATAGGCATTTTGATTTTTGAAAAAATAATTATTCTAATTGTAGACCTCCCTGCTTCAAAAGCGTTACGCCCAAACGCGTTAAAAATGACTCATGGCCTAAAAACGTTACATTTTTTGAGCCACAAACTAGGGCTTTTGAAGCAAGGATTGTACATTTCAAAGTAAATAATAGCCTTTTACTATTTTGACCTAACGACTGATTATACTTTTTTCTCCGCATTTGCCTTTCTTCACTTAACCCTCATTCGCCGCTGCTACACACGGTGTGCGATTTTTTACGGATGTCGCTCTCACGGTTAAACCACTGGTTCTGAAGTGGTCGGTTTGGTTTGACCAAATAACTTATATGGCTTTTGACTTCCTAAAACGAGAACCAAAACTTTATTTTCATACACTAGGTGTCTCGAAATTGAGCCATCTAGGCGAGCCATTTCGCGCTGTTTTTAACGAAAAAAGCCTTCTTCCAACATAAAATCACGCGTAGTGGACAAACTGTTTGTTTTCATTGGAAGATCGATTAGTAGAAAAAAAATTGTACGTTCATCAGCTTTAATTTGATAGGCTGACAAAATAAATCCGATTAAAAGTTAGCGTTTTATGGCCCGAAACGCGCAATTAGTTAAAAATCAAAATTTCAATAAAATAAGATTATGAACAAGATTTTTTTTCTTTAATTCTAAATTCGTGTTTAAAATAAATTTTAATTGGCACATAGCGGCACAACCAAATGATTTATTTTACTTTAGAGTCCATATTCTGATAAAGTATACTTGGGAGACTACCCCGTATAATTTTTATCACTTAAAGTTAAACGTGTAAGAAATGACGAAGGGATGAAAGTGACCTACACACGGTGTGTAGGTACCGGCGAATGAACACTAGTCCATAAGCGGCGAATCGGAGTTAAGCGGCTAAGTTAAGCCTTTCGACAAATTACATATATAAATTGTATATATTGATACAGATTCAGTNCGTAATTGACGACGAGCGTTACTGTCTGGAAACTGCCTCTTTGGTTGCAGTGTTAAATAAAATTTGGTAACATTTATTGGGTAAATTTTACGTATGGTATGACTTATGATCGTAACATTCCTCTAAATCGTAGTGAATTTTTGTGGTTTTGTCGAATGTTTTATTTTGTTTTTAGATGATTGGAAATTCCGTATTATACGAAATTGAGTTGGCGCTAAAAGTGTCAGCCCGGCGTTTTCTAAGATGTAAATATTCCAATGGAATTTTGAACCACAACTTGCGCAGCATCTTTCTATTATAATAGTCTGGTATTATAATTATTAAGATAACAACATAAGTTTATGTTAACTGTTATGCAGTCCAAGCTTTCTATAAAAGTCTTGCACATTTTGGGTAGCTAGCAACTGTTTTCATTTATATATAATAATAAGATAAATAATAATAATTCTTTCACTTTTCCGCGTACTTGAAACTCACATCATATGTCCAAAGTCCACAATGACGTTGAGGCTTATCTTCGTCATATCTCGTGCAAAGAGTATAATAATCATGCCGTGAGATTCAACTCTAAGTTTGATTCACAATGTACCACGGAACTCTAAAATGATGAGAATATCAAAAAGAAAAACTCAAAAACAGTGACATGTTGACAACCTGGTAAGACCGTCAAATGACTCGAATTTGGTATAAATTCAGGCTACGTAATCACACAAAAATCACAAAAAAAAATTGATAAATAAAATAACCATCAAAATGGATACTTTCTACAACCGAAGACCGTCCTTCCAGAGTTCGTCACAAATGATTACAAGATCAGATTTGTTTCAGAGAAAACCAAAAATTGTAATTATGTCGCGTTTGGCGGGTGAAAACGTTTCTTCAACACCAAACTCAAGACGAAAAAATAAAATTTTGTGCGGAAAAGCTAACTCTACTTCTGTTGTATTATTTTACTGAATACAATTAGCTATACAGTGGCTTTCTAATTTTGAAATATTGACCAAAAAATATTCAAATAAAAAAATATTCATTTTGATTATTAAAAAAATTATAAAGACACTGATTGTATCTAGCGGTTGGAATACACTTGTAAATAAATATGGGCACTGTACACATCTATTTACTCGTTTTTTTTATCCGAATTGGCCATTACTACATGTATTATCATAAAACTTTTGAAAGTACAATTTTGAAAGCCAGTAAAAACAAAGGTTGTGGCAAAATACAAAGGTCCTTTTTTCAAACCAAAAGAAGGGTTCAAAAATGCTCTCTGAAGATATATCCTAAAGATCTGATTCTATGTCTTTTTGCACTTTTCTTCAGCATGAAGGAGCATTACGACAAATTTGTTTCAATATAAATCCAATTAGCTTTTCTGAAAAGTAGAGAAGTAGGATACAAATTTTGCAGAAAAACCCAACAATGGGTCTTTTTCCATCATTATTTTGTTAAAAAAACATACAGGGGGTCTGGTTATAAGGTCCAGAGGTCGGCAAAAATTGTAAAAAAAGTGGACCCAAACCACACCTAATGGACCCTAATTGGACCCGAATTGGACCCTACTGGACCATGACAAAATTAGAGTGGACCCAAACCACACCTAATGGACCCTAATGGACCCTAATTTTACCCTAGGGTCAAGGCCAGACCCTAGGGTCCAGGGCCAGACCCTAGGGTCTATGCCAATGGACCCGAATTGGACCCTAAAATTGGGATTTTTTTGCAAATTCGGGTTTTTTAAGTTTTTTTTTAATTCAACAAACCAATCAAAGAACAAGTAAAAATCAATCAGTATTGCCTCTGATAGGAGTTAAGAGCCAAAATTAAATGGATTTACTAAAATCACTACGGGAAACATTTTAGTGCTAATTGCGAAAATCAATTTAAACCCCTAACCCCTTAACGTGTCAAACATATCAATAAATATTATACGTAGTATCCGTGCAAAAAAGATCATTGGTCGTTGAGGAGTTAAAGACTGAAACTTGGCAAGGGTACTAAATTCGTTGCTCTGAATCTTTCGATGCTAAAATTCGAGCTCAGTTTTAACTCATAGGCGCCAGATTGGACAAAAAGAACTCGATAATGGACAAAAAAAATCGATAATTTCAGATCTAGGAGTTAGGGCCTGAAGCGTAATACGACTACTAAATTTATTACCGTGAAAATTATAATGTATGTATATGTATGTATAATGGTATAATTTAAATGGATTTTTAATCCCTAGGGGGAAGAAAAGACTGATAGACCCACAATTAATCAAAAAATTTGACCCGATAACAGCACGACCGGGAATTTTGACTTGTTTTCACAAAATGAAAATTTGACCAGATAACGGCACGAGCGGTGATTTTTTACGTCTCATATTTTTTTGTCTCTATATAACATTTCTTCACTCCTAGTTGAATTATATGAATAAAATGATTTCATCGGAAATTGGCCACAAGTAAAATCAGCCGTTTATATTAACAAATTGGTCATTATTTCGGAAAAACTTGCCTTTAAAATATTTTGAAAAATAGAGTCAAGGTCAAGACGTCTACAAATTGAAACATTAAGTTCAAACAAATACAGAATACTGGGCCTCCATATGGACCTATAGGTCTTAGATTGACGAAAAAACAAGTCGTGTACATATATGAACACCCTTCCCCTGGGGGTTTAAAAATATCACTTTTTGGGTCTCTCAGTACTTTCTTCCGCCTAGGGGTTAAAATTCATTTTAATTTTACCATTATAATTTTCACGGTAATAAACTAAGCATTCGTACTACGTTTCAGGTCCTAATTCCTAGATCTAAAATTATCGATTTTTTTTTGTTCTTTTTGTCCAATCTGGCCCCTACGAGTCAAAACTAAGCTCTAATTTTAGCATCAAAAGATTCAAAGCAACGAACTTAGTATCCCTGCCAAGTTTCAGTCCTTAAATCCTTAACGATCAATGACCTATTTTGCACGGACACTACCTATAATATTTACTGATATTTTGACAAGTCAAGGGCCTAGGGGTTAAAATTGAATTTGAAAGCCGGGTTGTGGTTTTTTTTTATTTTTGCGAAAATTTTTCCGTGAATGGGGCCCTTACCAGCGCGTGCCCCAATTAGTGCGCATCTGGAATTTTATCCACTAAGGGCGTCATTAACTGTAATTAGCAATAAAAAGGGTTGCATTTTTGTTTAATTATAACCAAATATGAGACTTTTTCGATCGAGAACCGATCCAAAAAAAAATAGTCGAATGCAAACACTGCCATAGGCAGCAAAAACGCAAAAATTTTGACATTTTTGGTATACTATTCTCCTGTTCATGAACACTTCGTTTAACGTGGTCAACACAATACTTGCATGATTATAATTTGTGAAAAGTAAGGACATTGTTTGATGTTATGTTTTAAATTTATGAAATTAATTATGGACCCTTATGGACCCTAATGGACCCTAAAAAAAATTTTCCTAATATTTGATTTTTGCGAAAAACTTATGGTCTTCACTCTACAAAATGTTAAAAAGACACTATTTTATAGAAAAAAAAGTGTAAAAAGACTTTTGTGACCTTATAACCAGACCCCCTGTAAGTCTCCGAGGACTCATAGATAATCCACCCAGAATGAATAAGTTTATCAAACATCCTTTGTCCAAACATTTTTTAGTAAATTACATTATGTTTGAAATTGAATTTTCGGTTTCAGTTGTCTCCGATTCGTCTTGGAAAATATTTACTTTACGGAAATAACTCACGGCTTTCAATCAGATTACGAAATGCAATAATCTCTTAAAAATTAAATAATCAAACAATTATGAAGTAAAAACTATTTTTGAGAAGGTTTTGTCGCATTTTATCCACTGTGTGTCTTCTGGATTTTTATTTATTATCAGTTTTATAACTTTTGGGGCAAATAGTTTCCCGTGAAGTCAGGGCCGCCATTATATTTCTTGTTTTTCAAAACCTACCCTTACTTGGCGTTTTCCCTCCTGACACTTACTAACCCTACCGTTATGAATTTCCTCGCTGGTAGAATTTACCCATATTGTTTTTTTAATTGTTCAAAAACCGTGTTACACGAGACCGTGTATAACCATTGTATGTTTTGACAAATTTAATGATTTCCCCTGGGAGTTAATAATCGGTCAGTTTACAGTAAAATATTGAATTAGAATATATTTCAACGGAATTAAAGTGAATATTCATGGTGGGTGTGAAATCGGGTGTTTACGTAATGTCGAGTTCACCAAGATGACATATCGGACGTCGTGGTCAATAATTTGTGAAACATTTTCTGAATAATGTGAAATAATTTGTCAAAAACATCTGATTCCAATCGCCCATTTGATTATATCATGGCAATTCGGGGGTCAAATTCTGGTTTAAGTCAAAGATGAAGCTGGCTATGGAACGTCGTCAAACGTCAAAAAACGCACGTGTGACCGCCTTAATCAGCAAACCTCGCATCAAACTCGAAATGTAAGAAACAATCCATCTTTTTCAAAAGAAAAAAAATAACGTTTTAAAGAGTACGAGATAAAATACAGTAATAAAAGTAAATTCTTAGCTGTTATACAGTACACAGCGTACGGTACGCCCGCAGACTATAAGTATGTACTCCATACTATGTACTACGTACTATGTAGCACGTATGTACTACATACTATGTAGCACAATTATTGCCTTATAAGTTATAACCGTCAAAATGGATGACCTAATAACCAACTCCCTTGTATTTAACAAACTGTATAAACTCAAAATAACAAACAAAAAAGTCAATCAAATAACATTTATTTCTATACAATAATACAATATCGATATAATATTATTTTGTCCCATTGGCATTCAATAAGGACTAACTTGATCAATGGGTCCATTTGTAAGTAAGTTTATCACTTCATCATATTGATGCTCAACATCGCTGCTTAAATCTTTTTTGCAATTCGTTGAATTTACGCTATTCTTTTCGACGAAAGCGGTACATATTCCACGTAACACGACTCGTTTCAACTTTGTCAGTTTGTTTTCTAACCCCTTGCGGCGGGTTTCCATCGACACCGATCTTTTTGGGTGGTCACAACTCACAAATGTTGTCAAAAGACTCTCGAATCGTTTCAGTACCGTAAAACTCTAAACAAATCATTTGAAAGTTGTTGTGATACACCGGATGCGCTCTTATGTTTCAGTTTTCCATGCAAAAAAGAGGTTGTCACAGTTAACTGCTCATCATTCTAGATATTATTCTATCCAAGCAATCACATGGTTTATGATCTTATAAACTAGGTAACGTAAAACATTTACCGTCAAAAAATATACTCTGCAATAACTGCTAAGAAAGTTACGGAAAATGAAAAATAAAATGGCGAACCCCTGTTTTCCACAACGCTGATTGGCTAACCTCTCATAGAAGCAAGCCAATGAGAACACCGTATTGATAGGGTGTTCTGGTTCGGGCAAATTATCAAAAAATATACGAATTTATTAATATTTATATCTTTATATATAGATTTAATTTATAAACATATCGATTTTGTATATATATTTAGTAACCTCAGAAACGGCGCAGGTATCATCTAGACATTCTCCGCGGCCTTCGGCAGTCAGATCTTCAATTTCGTCTGGTTCTTCGGAGCTGATTTTTTCCATGGCATACTCGGGGTGGCAAAGCACAATATTTTTTCGAAAACTAGACCTTACTCGATCGAGTCGATCACTTACCTTTTTGTGCTTTGGATAAAAACCTACCCGGCCATTTTCACCAATCCATTCGTCTGACCATTTCGTCATTAGCTTTGTAAAACGGTCAACCTTTTTGATCGGACTCGCTGAAATGGACCATAAGAAAAGTTTGTACTTAGCACCAGATGCCTCCAGAAAATGGGTTTTAACAGGGAGCATGGGCACTATTAAATAATTCCCTTTAACAATTCGTACAGGCGGGGGTGGTTATAAGGTCAAGCTCAAAAAAATAACTTGGCCCTAAAGTATTTTCAAAAAACTGACTTGTCTTTGTCTGTTTATAAGATCAGACTAAAAAACTGACTTGACCCGCAAAAAAAAAGAAAAGTGTTTACAAGATCATTCAGAAAAAATGTGCTAGCGGGGAGGGGATATTCGCCAAAAAAGACAAAAAGATTTATGTTATAAAAAACTGACTTATCCAAAAGAGTTTTTACTAATGATGACCATAATTATTTACTAATTTTTATTTGAT
>SCLG01000014.1:708883-724929 GCA_004367875.1 Oikopleura albicans | reverse complement strand
GATCGAATTTGTAAACTTAAAATAATTTCCAAAATGGTTATTTAATCGTTTATACTCGCAACCTAAACAAGCGCATGTTCTTCAAGTAAATTTTATTTTCATTCTAACCAAACGCCATTTGAAACGGGTTAGATTCTAACCGTTAGAATTTCTAACTTAGAATTTTAAATTTTCAACAATAAATCTATATTTGTAACCCGAGTTTGTCCAACTTTTTTTGCTTGGGTAAATTCCGGTACAACTGTTTCAACAACCGGGAGTAAGTGTAACCGCGGGTTATGACACTAGGGTATAGAAGGGTGGGGTACAAAAAATAACATCTGGTTCCGGGTAAGGTCCCGTAAGAAAAAAATCGAATGTGCCTACATCTGCTTTCGCGCAAAAATAGGAATTGCCTCAACGGTAGTCCCAAACTTTCATTATATCTGGGCGGCCCAAATTCGGCATAAAACACGGGGTGCTCAGTCAACCCTCCAATTTTCAGTTACTAATCCGCTATTGCCAATACTATAGGCCCTATAGGGCCAAAATTGTCCATCAAAAATATTATTAAAATCACGCATTGTCTCGCTAACAGTTCACTTTTATGCTATCGGTTAATTATGCTCGCTGTGTATATTATTATTTTCTTATCACAATGTGATTATTTCATATAGACTATATATATATATGATATACAGTAAAGTTTTTAACCTACGACAATGAAGTAACTAATACACGTTTCCATAATTAGTAAGTACGGACTGTACTTTTTTACAAGAAGTGTTTCTGATGGGAAAAAAAGTTTGAATGTATCGAAAAATATTATCACGTAACCTGCTCTTACGTCAACGATTGAGGATGGAAAACAGATTTTCGATGTATTTAGCACACTGACTTGGCATTTTGGCCACTAGAAAAAATCAGGATGTATTTCAGTGAATTTTACGCTAAAAAACAATCTCAAAAACTCCAGGAGAGCTGTTGATAAGGTAAAGACCAAAAAACTGACTTGGCCTTACAATATATAAGTTATAAAAATTCAAACAAATAAAAACAAAAAACATAATTTTATGGAGAAATAGTGGCAAATATAGGGACGTTTTGGCCACGAAAAAATACATGATTTAAAAAATTTCCCCAAAAAGCATGCTTCTCAAACAAACTGACTTGACCTAAGCGCAACAAAACTGACTTGACCATTTTAACGGTCACACCTCGTGCCCTTATAACCAGACCCCCTCTGTAAATGACGACCGTTTGAAAAAAATGCGTCACGTTTCCGAAACATTCTTTACTTCTCGCACTAACAACTATACTCAGATTTGAAAATAATGGTGCCGGCGGACATACTACGGCCCATAGACTATGGTTCATAAATTATTATTCGTAATACATGACCCTAGTATAGTTGATTCAAATTCTAGAATACTCGCCGATTCATTTGCCACTTACACTTATCTTGTCCATGAATTTGTGAAAAAACAGCAACGAGAATAGCTGACAACTTCATTGCAATCAAAAAAATTTCCTTCGGATTCTATATCGATTCCGAATTCGTGTGAAAGAATGTTTCAAACTAACGTCTTGGGCATTTATAGATGAGGCTGAATGCAATTTGATCGATAAAATATGTTCAAAGTAATCCGATGATTGATTCACGAGCTAAAACTTTAGAATTGTTTCGGCTTAGTTTGTGATAGTCAAGTTGAAACCCTATACCCCCTGCTACGTAATGGCGATTAGGTCATTGTTCAACGCATTCCGTTTACAGGGCCGTTAATTTTGAAAACGTTTCTTTTTCGCCGTAAAAAACAAAACAAACATTTTTTCTTAAATCCACAGTCATTAAATAAAATCCCTTTTTGGTTCAGGTTAAGTCGTCACATTTGCTATGAGCAATGCGAAGTATCAAATTTAACGCGATTTCCAAACTGATTCACAAACACGTAATTTCACAATTTGGAATATTACAGGATTTCTAATTATCGGGATTGATAGTTACACCTTCAGACCCTTTACGGTGACCTTGGAGCCCCCCTTTGACTATGGACCATAGTCTATGGTCAACAAAAAAAAAACTGTGGACTATAAAGTAATTCTTAACATAAGGATTTAACATCATATAAAAGGTCGATAAAACGGTATGTATAAATCGTTTTTTAGACTGACCCAAGAATTAATTTTTTGGGAACAAAGATTGCGGAAAACCAAAACACCCCAACCAAATTTTGCCCCAACATTTTTCAGTAACATGCCAAAACCGTCTGTCAATACCTGTTTTGGTTTTTCCGCAATCTTTGTTCCAAAAAAGTAATTCTTGGGTTGATCTAAAAAACGACCTTATATAATCTACATTTCAATTCAATCTTTGAGATGACTGAAATTTACTGACCGATCAAATGACAGATTTACCCATTTTCAACTGACGGGGTTTTTTAGCACCTGCACCAATATTTATTTTTTCCTCTCGGAACAAAAATGATAGGAAATTGAATTTACTTTATATGAGGGGTCAAACTCAGATTTTTAGTTTTAAAACCCGACAATATTCGACTTTGACCATTATTAAAATCGGTAGATCAATCGTTCAACTTTACTACGGGTTATTACACGTGTTACAAATAAATTATGTTTGGTCTAAAAGGAGTATTAAAAGTATTGGATGTAAGCGCTTAGAAAACCTGTCACTTGTTCATGAATTAATTTGATTTTTTTCGTTTATTTGATTTACTTTCATCGGTTGCAAGCAGAATAATTTGTAAGCAGAAATGTGTTGATTGCTAAAATGATTTTATGTGATGATTTATCCGTACAGAAATTCTTCCATGTCAAACATTTCACGATTATCTTCCATTTTTTTGCCCCATCTCCTTTCAAGAACTTCGGGACTGATCGCCCATTTGTCGTGATAAACTCGATTCATGCATTTTTCCCATGGACATTTTTTTCCTCCCTCATAATTCTAAATATGTATATTGTAAACACCACCTAACCATTTAAATTAACAATTATTTTAAGGATATTAGGTTCATTTTTTGCAACCTTGAAGTTACGCGAAAATTTTGCTCTACAAATTTCATAAAAGTGAACTTGTTTGTATAATAAAATAAATGTAAAAACCTTGAAAGGTGGTTTTGTCATATATCCATTAAGGCATTTATAATGAAATATGTGACCACAATAAAGCCGTGTCACAAATAGATCCCCACGTGGATTTTTGACGACGTCGGCGGGATCAATATTGAAGGCCTGTTTTTTACAGAGGATACATTCTTCTTTTGGGAAGCGATGTCCGGTGTCCGATACCAAAAATCGCATAACTTCAACCAGATGCGTTTTTGGTGAAAACGTTTTTGGCGCTGAGCGTTTTGAGCGAGGAGGTTCTACAAGTCTGCGGGCAATTTCATTCACCTTGTGTTAGCGTGTACACGGGGAGCTTATGTTAAACCTCATAATATTAGAGTTTTCAAATTAAGACCTTAAAAAAATTTGAGACTCACTTGACCTCATATGAAACATTGTTTTTTTCCGAAATATTTTTTATTGATACGCCCTCAAATCCTCAACTAAATCCCTAGATAAGCGAATGCCCCCAAAACTAAAGCTAATTAATATAATAACTACTCGTGCACACCCTACCTGACAGATCATGTAATAACTTATAGAAGCGGGGAAATTCGACTGTTTTTTCTCGACCTTTATTTGATTCTCGGGATAGTCTAAAAATAAGGTTTTTAAGGTTACATTTTGCATTATATACCGGAACATCTCGAACCTACGGGAGTTGTCCTTTCGTGACCAATCTATTTTTACATGACGTACCCAGATTTAGGTCCATTATATTAATTTATAAACGTGACAAATGAAAACTTTTAAATAAGTTTATTTGAAAACTAAAAAAATAATTATTTTATTCAGAGAAAAAAATATGAATATTAAAACTATCTTTAAACCCTCTTGAAATCTTATCTTATGAATCCATAGACTTATCATAACATAAAGTTAAGGACTAAAATGACCTGACCTTAACCCTGGACCGTACAGCCGTCACGCTTAACTAATTTTCTGAATTTTAATTTTTAAATATCTATACAGGGACAAAAGATAAAAATTTTCGGTTTACTATGAGGCTAACGAAGGGCATTAACAATCGTTGGGCAAACAGTTACAACGCAAAAAATATACTGGTAACAAATTATTTAAGATAGAAAAATACTGTGTATGACCCCAGTCATACGCTGTACGGTCCCGGGTTAAAGGCATTAAAAAACTTTCTCGACCAAAAATATTACAGGGGGGTATGGTTATAAGGTCAATCCGGAAAAAAATGACTTGACCTTAATGCACTTCAAAAAAATGACTTAACCTTATTTCCATTTAAAAAAAAATTTTTCAAAAAAAATTGACTTGACCTTAGTGCAAGAAAAAATGACTTGACCTTAGTGCAAAAAAGATGACTTGACCTTAGTGCAAAAAAGATGACTTGACNCTTATAGCGGTCACCTTTTGTGACCTTATAACCATACTCCCCTGTAGACCTTTTTGGACTTCAGGGAGTAAACTTTTAAAAAGACATAATTATAGAAAAAATTCCACAAGAAATACATGCATATTATAGTGCAAAAAATCTTCTAAGGGATAAAATGTCAAACCTTATACCCACACCCTCTACGAATAACGTTCTAATGACCTTAAAGTCTTGACCAAGATCAATGAAATAAACATACCGGGTGGAACAGTGAGCGAAACAGTTATGAAATATGGGGAATTGTTTGTTTTGATAATGAGGTTTACAATTCCCTTTTTTTGCTGGAAAGAAATTTCGTCATTTGCGGAGACAATTTTTCTCTTCATCTGATCAAGGTCGTCTTTAATCGCCAGAAGAGGCTGATCACGTAACATTTTCCAAACAAACATAAAACAAGATACCAAACAATAAGCGTTTTTCTCTTTTTTCAAGTGACCTTCAACCGTTTCCCGGGTGGACATATTTTTTTTCATTTTTTTTTCTCCAAAAACATGCTTTTGATTTTATCTTAGTGCCGAAAAGACCATATAGTCTAATAAGACCTTATAACGGAAAATCTCAGACCTTACAACCCTGTAGCATGTTGAAAAAACTGACTCGAACTGATAAAAAAGTTAGTATATTCCACCCGTGGCAAAGCCGTAAGCTGTTTAATGAGAATTGGCGAAAAATGTTTTGATTTGAGTTCAATGAGAAGTTCTTCGTTCGGATACTTCCCGGGAATTTGAGCGACGCAAGTTAAAATACGATAAGTTGAAACTTTGAATTTAATTTGCACAATAGCAACGTCCGCAGTCAGAATCTCATAATGATCCTTGGCCTCACTCTCCAATTTATGCTTTAACTGCCGGATTTCCGATTCGATTTCAGACATTTTGACGAATTCGAAATCTAAAAAACGCAAAACATACATTTCAACATTTTTTTTTCAAGTTGTCTATTTTTATTCGATTTATAAACAGTATATATGACCCAAATATTCGATCTTTAAGTAGTACTATAAGTTAAGTTAATACAGAGGGGTTGGTTATAACTTATAAGGTTAAGGCCTAAAAAAGACTTTCAAGTCAACCGTATACTGTATACACGGTCTAGAAATCATATACGGTATACACGTTTAAAAAAAAAATTCAAACTAAATTTTTGTTTTCTAACATAAGCCCCAAAAGACATGATTTCTAGACAAAACAAGGGGGAGGTCTTCATCCAGTAAAAAAAAAGATTAAAAAGACATTATTTACCTAAGTGCCAGAAAACTGACTTGACCTTATAACGGTCCAAATGGCTGACCTTATAACGAACCCCCTGTACTATAAGTTATGATAAAGTCATTGAGTATACTGAGTGTAATTCCAATATATCTCAATTGATTGAAATCGAATAAGAAATGGAAAATTGACGGCACCGGTTCATATTGTTGGATGCCAATATTTATATGTCGGTATTAATTTTCCAATCATGTTAGATGAAAAAAAATATTTCTACTAAACTGCAATCGGAGTTTTTATTCCAATCGGGACGCGTTGTCTTGGGTTATAGAAAGTTGAGATTTTCATAGATTTTTAATGACAATCACATTGATTGTCTGGGCTTTAGGATATACACTGTATACTATACAGGAAGTTGTTGTCGTCAACTCATTTGGTTAAATACAAGTTTTTCTGGTGGAGCATATTGAACACGTTTGTCTTCATTTGGCTTAATCGTATAATGCTGAAATAAATGCATCAGAAACTTCAAGTGTTAACCCCTGACATATTTATAAGATGCAAAAAACATACAGGGACCCCCATTATAACTTATAAAATTTTCGATTTTTTTTTATTTTGTTAAATGTTATCGAAATTGAAACTGAATGGCTATTTTGATTTTTTCATTTTGTTTATGGTATTGGCAATACCGTATTGCTGTACTCGAAAGTTGCGGGCACCCTACTTATAAGGTCACGGTCGGAAAAAATGAGTAGACCTAACTGCACTTACAAAAACATACTCTGATATTTTAATACTATTAACGGTATTGCTATACTCGAATGTTGCGGGCACCCTACTTATAACCATCTCAAAAAAAAATTGTGCACCATAACCCCTTGGAGCTGGGAACAAAAATCAAATGACTGATTTCTACAGAAAATTAATGCAAATGTCAGAATCTTAAATAAATTCAACTAACCTCATGCAGAGAAATGAGAGGAAATTGGTCCGGAATGTGTTCGGGCTTTAGCCAGCCAACTAGGGGTGTTGTGCCCGAAGTATACGGAACTTCCCGATGATAAAATAAAATGCCGTCTATAATCGGCGGCTCTTCATCCATCCCGATTTCAATTACAGTCTCTAACCCGTTTGATAGTCGCTCTGCCATTACACTCATAGCAAAACACGGCGCCAATCTAATTTTCAAACTTTGTTTTTCGGAATTCTTAAATTCGTCCATTTTGCCCTGGAGCCAAAATTTTCGAAAATCAAATTCACAGTCAATAACCGAGTAACCATTCCAAGCCAGAACGTCCAAAACATAAAACGTATTTGTTCTTTCACAATGAACGCCATCAAGTAGAGTTTGATTAGCCTCGCACGTTTGGCCCTGGCGTGAACCTCCTGGTAAAGTCGACCAATAACTAAATATCATGATGATTTTCGAAATTTTCATCCGAACAAATGCTACAAGTGATGTTTATATTCGGTTCGACATCATTTGGCGACTTATGTTACTCTACACTGTAGAGTCTACAGACAGACTTTTTTTTCACTTTTGCTCCCAATACGTTAACCGTTAATTTCTTTAGAAAATTTGGTTAACCAAATTCATACCCTGGTCCAAGAGGAGGTAGAAAAGTATTGGGAGCAATAGGGAAAAACGTCACAGTTGTTTATGATTATCTTTTACTAAAATTAATTATTATTAATTAATAATTCATAGCTATTTAACTTTACCGAGTTAAAAGTTTTTATACTTATTTAAGGGTGTGCCATACCCTACTATATGAAAAAACAAGACTCCGAGATCAAGTCATTTTCTCTGCAAATATAACTCTCATTAATTTGAACTTTTTTCAAATATACTCAGGAATGTTAGACAAACCAATTTTCGAAACAATTGAAAGGATTGGTCAACATACACACCCCCCACGGCGCGCGTAAGTTGACCATTTTTTTTNTTTTCCCAAAACACATACTTCAAAAAAAAATTGACTTGACCTTAGTGCTGGAAAAAAATGACTTGACCTTAGTGCAAAAAAGATGACTTGACCTTATAGCGGTCACCTTTTGTGACCTTATAACCATACCCCCCTGTACTTATTTAAACAACGATAAAAAAGGGCACGTCTGTTCAGGCATCGTGGTCTTAAAAGATGGATAGAAAGATAAAAAAAACTCATTCTCCGAAAAACGTTAAAACGAAATTTCGGTTTAGATTTCTAATTTTTTCTGCAAAAACGTTTTTTCACATTTTCATCGAGAAATTTTTCCTTGCAAATCCTCAGAAAAGCCTTTTATTGTATGTTCTCCCAAAAAATGTTCCACGAAAGACCGCGGTGCCTCTCTTTAAAGTATACTCTGAAAAAAAAGAAAAAAAACACAATACACCAATAAAGTCCCATTTATAGCTTGAGCTTTAGTTGAGTTTAAACTAATTTGAATTACTTACGTTCTAGTTTCATATCCGCCTTTGTTATAAAGACATGTTTTGCCGAATTGTGCGTTTAATATTCGCCGTCTACCCATCGGACAAATGGTGACAAACCAGTCCTCAAAATTTTCCGGCACATCAACCAGCCATTCGGATTGCATTACCAAATTTTTGAAATCTTCGTGAATTCGTTTACTAGCTCTTTTTTCGTCAGGCTTTTGAGAATTTTGGTTCCTTTTATCATTCTCGTCAATATTTCTGGTTTGATTAAATTCTTTCTGTCGTTTTTCTTTAATTTCTTCTAATCGTCTCTCTCGCCGTTTTCTTTGGTCGCCCGAACGCGTTGATTTTTCTAAATATGACGTAAATTCATGCCAGCTACAAGTAAACATGACCTTCGACCAACTTAAATTAATTATTATAATACAATTTTTTGGTAAAAAGAAACAATACACTCCCATTAGGGTTACGTTTTAAACGGTTAACCGATTATCATAAGATAAAACAAAGTTGGCTGACCTTAACCACCTCCCTATACATGTCCAACCTAGACTGTTACATTTTTACTGCTTTATGTAAGCCTAGACAGCAGCAAAAATGTAACAGTCTAGGTTGGACACCCCGTACCTTATCAATTATCGTAACACATTTGAGTACTGTTGGTGTTAAGCTAAATTAAGTGATTAGGTATACATGAGTGTATTTTACAGCTCCCCCTCCAAAAAAAATGAAAACCTTTGTTCCGGGATTTATCCCGCTGAAAAAGACATGATTTTATCAAAATTTTTCTCCTAAAAAAGGTTCGAGTTCTTTTTTGCAAAAATCTGAACTTCGAGAACCCTTATTAATAAAAAACAACTGTACTTACCTTTCCACTGACTAAGACGAGGCGCTTTTGTGGCATCAAGCCCATTAGATTTGGTGACCTCAAAGGAATTGCACAATTCAACAAGTTCGTCAGCCATCTGAATTGAAAAAAAACATTACTTTTTTAGCTGTTAACTTATGGAATCAGCGAGATAAAACTGTACAGTTTGAAAGTGTACAAATGCACCTGTAATGACAAACAAGTGCCAAAGTGCGTGGGCAAATGGGATATATCCGTCGGCCTTGAAGAATAAAATTCCTATGATGTAAATAGCGCCACCAAACCACAGCTCCCAAAATCCATCATTCGGTTCCATCACATATAAAACCGGACTTGGCAATAAGCCGATGAATAAATAAAGTAGAGTCGAAAAAAGCTATAAAATATTAGATACAAAACTTTGGCAAGTGCCACACAGTTGTGTTTTTTTTTGGAGAAAGAACTTGGCAATTTTTTTATGAATTTATGATTTCTGCGATATCACACAAACTAACTGGACCTTATAGCTTAGCAGAAAGTACCACAATGTTTTCCAAAAGAGGCCGTTGATGTAAACGGTTGTTTTAGGTTTTAGATGGCCTTCCAGGGCCTAGAATCCTGGCTAAAAGTTCTAGCAGGGCAAATTATGACCTTATAATGACCCCATAGTGTGGGGCCCATACGCCATATAAAAGGTTATCCGTAGTACGGATTCCGTACAGTAACTTACTTTAAAACGCTCATAGAAACGCCAACTGAACCAAACGCCGAAGACAGCCAAAACCCAAATCAGTGTTAGTGTGAAGTTTAGATAATTGGGATACGAACGAAGAGATAGCCAGGGAGTATAACCCCCAGCGATGAAAAAATAAATTCCAGCACGATCCATAACATGGAAGAACTTTAAATTGGAAAAACATAATTTGATCTTATTAATTAATCTGGACACTGTCGGCAAACTTTAAAATAAATCACTGATTACTGAAAAAAAAAGTTTTCTTAAATTTACTAAAATGACTTTAAAAGTTACGAATCTTCCACAATAGTCTTCCACACTGTGGAATCCATAGTGTCATAAAAGTTAAGCAGCTATTTAAGTAAATATACCATAGAATACTTAATTTTGAGGGTTAAACATGATGCAAAAACATAAGAATATTAGCAATTTGGGTGATATTTAGTCACCAAGATTTGGTATTTTTTTTTGTTTAATTTTCCCGAAAAAAATTGTGGGCCGGTCATAAAAATATGTTTAAGTTTTCCCAGTGGGAGTATGGACTGTACGACAGATTTGATTGTGTCCGTATAAAAAATAACGCCAAACACTCACATAAAATCAATATCAGTTATCCTGTCCTTAAACCAGGGCATGACGAAAGGAAAACGGAAGAAGTCAATCAAGTGAAAGATGGTGGAAAAGAAAACCATTGAGAGAAAGGACAACGAATAAATCAGAATCCGTATGTCTCCGACTGTACTCAATAGCATATAAGCGCCCAAAAACACGCCACCCAAAAACGTTAAAATATTAGCAATGTGCTCGTGGGGCATCGTACCGTACCGCTGTGTTTTGGTTCCGGGTGGACTCATCCATCCCGTACCCCGCCAATAACAAATCAGGTTGGTCATTTGCTGAACAACATTTGTTGTAGTTTTTTTTAGAAATCGTATTTACTATTAGTATTCGTAGGCCGAAATATAAAAATAGATTTGTTTTGGATTCCGTAGTTCAGAACTTTTGATACAAATTGATATTTGCTAAAGGAAGGAAAAATGACTTGGCAATCAACTCCGTTTTTTGACCGGACTTGACTTTCCGAAAAAATATCGCTGAGTCATAGGCTATGACAAAGTTTCACAAAAACCTTTTTTAGAAAAGCACGGTGCCGATATCGGAATGGTTAGCTTTCCGGTTTTTACAGGTACTCAATATCAAATAAGTTTAATAATGAAAAAACAAATATTGAAAGTACTTGAAATATTGGACCGTGAGATATAATTTATTTTACTATTGCCTTAAAATCAAAGAGACATACATATAAATTATAATATTGTATTTTTTCATTGTTTCACCAAGACGAGAACGTAATAGAAATATGTACAAGTATGATACAATAATTACGTATGTATTACATACTATGTAATAACATGGCACACAGCTAAAGTATTGCAATGAAGACCTTTTTTGTAACAATTGCCCATATGTTTGTCTATTTATGACATGTTGTAAGGTCACTTGACTGTTTGGAAGAACAGCGAATTAGAAACAAGTACAAATGGTAAAAAATCTCAATATTTGCAAGTGTGGCTGCATGTGAACTTTTTTATTTGTGTTTTTTTCAATTGTCTGTTCTTCCAAATGGAAGATTCCGTTATATGGGCTTATATTAAAATTATTGTTAATAATTTATTTACAGTCCCATTTTTCTTGACGTGCGACCTTTAAGAAATTTGAAATCGTACAGCAAGTTTAACGTGGAAAGTGTCCTTATTACATGTAAACACCATCATTGAAAACCGTTTCAAGGACATGAAAAAAGAAGTAAACTAGAATCAGAAAGAAAGTGAAAATCAGTAATTGGCAATGAATTGTCCTTAGAACGGTGACAAAGGTTGTTGTTAGATAATCTAACTTAAATTAAAAAAGACAAAAAAAATAATAAAAAAATATTTACTGATCTGAGACAAAATGGTGAGGCAGGAAGATATCAGATGAGTACGGGTTAGGTCACCTAACTTAGGTGTAGCTCTATTTATAATAATCATGGCACAGGGTTAATATGGTTTTATGCTCAATTAAATGGGTATATAAAATGAGCAAAACAAATTTCCGAGGTCTATTTAGTATTTGGTATTTTCGAGCTAGCGCTGCACAATGTTCGAAAGTATACCAAACGATAAGATCAAAAATCTAAAGAAAATACAGGGGGGTTGGTCATAAGGTCAAGGTCAAAAAAACTGACTTGTAACCCGCATGAACGCAAACTTCATTTCCAAAATTGAAAACAATAACAAAAAAAATTAGATCATTTTGGACTTTAGATTCATGGAGTGATTTTATTTGAGTTTTTATTTGAGCTCCAATCGTTTGGTCTACTTTTGAACACCGTGCGCTGATTGAATCAGCCTGATTCCGAAAATATTGGCAGATTCCTGTAAAGCCAAAAACAAGTAGAAGGATTTGCCCAAAAGCCCTGATGTTTTGTATAAAATATAATTTTTTGGGTAAAAAAATAAAACCAATCCTATACAGGGGGTCTGGTTATAAGGTCACCATCTTACAAACATTCGTAAATTTGCTTTCCCCACACTATATCTACAGTAAAGTACGTCTGAAGGCTAAACATATTAAGCACTAATAAATTAAAGGAAACGTCAATTGAACGTCATGCTATTATTGGAAGACTTTATTTTAAATAACATTTTCAAAATCTACAAATATAACAAGATAGAATGACACAATTAACCCATAAACCCGTGAATTGATCTCAAAATTAATAAAAATAGCCATTTTTCCATTTAAACTACCGTTCTCTAAGAGGGCGCGCTTTTTATTTTAACGCCTACCCGAAAAATATCCAGAGACCATATTAAAACGTGTATGGTGCATTTGAACTTCTGGTTAAAACCTTTGTATAGCAGGGTATTTTTAGGGCATAAAATGGAGATAAGTTGTACAGGGGCGTGGTTCTAAGGCCGACTTGACCTTAGTGCGAAAAAACTGACTTGACCTTATAGTGGTTAAAATGTCGGACCTTACAATTTGTAAGTTACAAACAGCACAGTTAAAAATGCCAGTTAGCCACTCAGGAAAATAAATGTAGAATAATATTTTATTGTGACCCCGTAAACATCTCTAAACGATCACTCATTGTGACAATTGGCAAGAAAATACAAAAAAAAACGAAACAAATTTAAAAATTCTAGGGCCATATACGGCAGATGCGCGGGCATGAACCTTTAAGGCGACACTGTCCTTCCCGAGTGATCAAAACCTCGAAATAGGGTTTAAAGGGATGTTTTTGAAATATTTTAATTCACTGAAAAAAGCGTAAGAATATCTAATTAAAGGTCTGTTTGAAAATTGGTGCAAAAATCGATAATAAACTCAGGAAAAGAGAAAAAACGTTCATTTCGCCACAAGGCTTTCTTGTGATATAAATTGTTGGTTCTAAACAAATTTGACAATATTGTTCGTCGAATTGCTTTTGAACAAGTAAATATTTGAAAATTATATCCTGTCAAACCCTATGCTAGCCCTTTTTGCACCATCGAACGTACTAAAAATCCGGGCTCGGCACCTGGCTTAAGAAAAAAGTCCATACATATCTCAGGTTAGCCAAGCAAAAATTTTCACGTCTTGCAAACCTGTAGGTTTAAACCAAAATTAATTTCTAACTTGGATAAGCTTAGACATGGTTATATAAGATCTTGAATTTAGCTCATATGCCAAGCCCTGCTAAAATCGGTGGGAATGAGGGAAATGGACCGTACACAATCTACCTTATTTACAAGTTTTTTTCGTCTGTTGTTGAAAAATATTCCCCTTTCCCGACTCATATGTATTAAATTTATATGATTTGCTATCTAGAGGTAGTTGGTCAAATTGGCATTGTCAACATTCAGCCAAATCCGAATTTGATGAAAATTTGCATTTTCTTATCAGATTTCATGAATACTAACAGTGCCCAAAATTTGTTAGAAAAAAAAAGAAGCGAAAAAAATTATTTACATAAAGTACTCTTTTTTCTTGTGTGCCTCGAGTTCGGGATCATGTAGTGAGACGCCCTCGTCCGTACAGAGGTCATCGGTTTTATACGTTTCCCCCTGTCGATCCTTCAGACATCGCCGTATGAAGAATAAGAAAATAACAAAACCGAGAAAACAGGAAACGCCCACAATGGACAAGATGATTCCCCTCGGTCCCGACTTTTGGACGTCCTCGGCCGAAACATTGTCGGCCTCGGTGACGACCGCTTCGGGCACGGCACTCTTGTCATTTTTCAATTTGTCCGCATTTCCACTGGCCGGCATGGTGGCGGTCACTGGTGGTGCCGTCGTGATCGTAGACGTTTTGGGATAAACCCGCGTGGGCCGCCTCGTTACGGTAATGACTACTTCTGTCGAGTATGTTTGATTAACCGTATTTATTGCCAGACATCGAACACGCCCATTATTAAACTTTACAAGTGGTGCGAAAGGAAGCATAAAATCCAACAAAAACTGTGGTTTTTGGTTATCAAGTCAAGTTCTGAAAATCGGACATGACCTTATAACGAAAAAAATTGCGGAACAAAAAATTCAAAAAGCCATGACTTTTAAAGAGCTCTGCGCCGATACTGACGCACAAAAAAATGCCGTAACCTTGTAATATTTTTTTTAAATTCAAGAATGCATGCATCATGTCACATGATTTTATAGAAAAAATACAGGGTTTATAGAAAACAAACTGGTCAGTGCAAAGTTAGACAAAACTGACTTGACCTTATAGACTTTATAGCGGTCAAATTGAGCTCTGACTAAGTTATACTATTTCTTGACAATAAGTTATAACCACCAGCCCTGTAAGTGGTTAGTAAACTGCAAACTGTGAAAGACAACAAATCGTATGTTTCATATAATATGTGGCCAACAAAAGGATTATTGGCCATTATTCAAAATGAACCGAGATTCATTTCTTATAAAAACAATTTGAATAAAAACATTTTTGAATTATAATCACCTTTTGAAAGGTGAACTGAAATGAATTCACCACTTTGGTGACTTACCCCTTACCGCATTATCCGTGCCAATATCACCCAAAAAAGAAGTCTATAGGGATTATTAATGTGTTGGAATACCATTCTTTATATCAACGTTTTCAATAATAAATTAATTCATGAATTTCAAATATAGTTGCTTCCTATCGAAAAATATAATCTAAAACTAATATATGATAGAAATCTAATGGAAAATGTGTGTTTTATGCTCAAATAGTTTTTCAACTCCCAATACAAGGACAGTAAAAACTTACGATAGATTTATTGTAATTTATTTTTGAAATACCATAAGATCTTAAGTCATAAAAAAAGTCTTCAAATTATTTTTCGACTTCACATGAAAAGAAATGATTTGGGCCCCAAATTTTGGGGAATCATTTCCTATTAGGGTCCGTATTAGGGACTTTTTGCTTCTCCAAAATAGCGTTCCTATTGCATTGAATTGTCGCAAGGCTTCTACTACTGAACATTTTAAAGATATGTTAAACAAGCGTCCCTATTGAGATATTTTCGCCTAATAGTAGTTAATAAGATAGTTTTGCGTTCGCACCCTAACCTCAAGGTTGACCTCAACAGTGGCGGGATCAAAGGGTGTGAAATCGCCGCCCATAGACATCTCGTACACAAATTTTGGTGGTGGATTTCCGTCGGCCTTACAATTGGCATCAATTTTGTTGCCCTCGGTCACACTAACCGCCGGCTCATATATCACATTTACTGGTGCCCAATTTACGGCAATCGGGTCACTAATTGGGTACTCTTTAGTGCTACCAAACTGTTCAACAAGGCAATTCAACGTGGCGCCATTTAACTGGCTATCAACCGGGAGGGCAACTGTTGATACGACCGTTTGATTAACCCGCGTCCAATTACTAGGCACAATCATGCCCGTCGAAGAACGCCATTTAATGCTGACCATCGGCGTGCCGCCCGTCGCATTACACGATGCCGTGTAGAGGTCACCCGAAGTAAGTGGTAGCGTGGCAGGGTCGGTGGTCGAGGCCACGGTCACCATTGGCGGAATGAGCATTCGCGCCTCAAATGTTTTTTGATCTCCCCGCTCATTTTCACAACTCAAAACGTCCTCCATCGATTGGTTCATATTTGAGATGCCAAGAACAATCGAATTGTCGCTGCTTTTTTAGGGGTTTAATTTTTTTGTTTAATCGTCATACCGTGGGGTTCGGTTTTTTTATATACAGTAAGTGTGCACATAACGCGACGGTTTTTGGGAATGGTGGTGTCCCGGCATGTTCACATCAACTGTAAATTAAAGGCTATAAGGCCTTAATAAAGGTTA
>SCLG01000014.1:670678-706323 GCA_004367875.1 Oikopleura albicans | reverse complement strand
GAAGAAAAAAATATGCCTACAAGGGGTGTGGTAATAAGGTCAACATATTTTTGAAATGATTTTTCAGAACTAAAAATCAGGCTACCGAATACTGAACTTCATTAATTATTTAATTTTAATTATAGATGCCCACGTGAAAAATCCTAGATTTTCAAATCATAAAAAATAGGGTCTTCATACTGTATGAATCATACAGGAAAAAACGTTCAAAGACATGATTTCAAAGTTTTTTTTCAAAAACACATACTTCAAAAAAAAATTGACTTGACCCTAGTGCAAAAAAGAAGACTTGACCTTATAACGGTCATACCTTGTGACCTTATAACCAGACCCCATGTATTTACACACAAAATACGTCTTAAAATGTCATTAAATTAAATATGGAAAGGGCAATTAAAAATTTGTCTGGCCTTAAAACCAGCTAAAGAATATTAAGTGTTACCCTATAACCACACCCCTGATGTACACCTGTTAACCTTCCCAGTAAGATTGTTCTCATATTTATTTCGAAATAAAACTGGACCCTTATGATTCTTACTATCACTCTTTACATACATACCGTCTCTACAACACATACTGTTAATAAGTGTATCTCTAACAAACGTAAAACACTAAGAGGGAGGGGCAGTATGTGGAACGCAGTATCTGGAACCGCTGTGACTGGAACGCCGTATCTGGAACAAACCGGGAGAGGAACAAACTGTGACTGGAACAAACCGTGAGAGGAACAAACCGTGACTGGAACAAACCGTGACTGGAANACTCTCTCCTGGAATTAAAAAAAATGTTAAAAATTCGATGAAAAAACTTTTAGGTCAATACATTTAAATTTATGGTTTCACTGGCAATTGGAGAAAAGTAAAAAAAAATACCGACGGAAGAAAAAAATATGCCTACAAGGGGTGTGGTAATAAGGTCAACATATTTTTGAAATGATTTTTCAGAACTAAAAATCAGGCAACCGAATACTGAACTTCATTAATTATTTAATTTTAATTACAGAGGGGTATGGTTATAAGGTCAAGCCCGAAAAAAAGGTCTTCATCCAAAAAAAGCTTAAAAAGACATGATTTGAAAGATTTTTTCCCAAAACACATAATTCAAAAAAAAATTGACTTGACCTTAGTGCTGGAAAAAATGACTTGACCTTAGTGCAAAAAAGATGACTTGACCTTATAGCGGTCATACCTTGTGACCTTATAACCAGACCCCATGTATTTACACACAAAATACTATATTTGTCTGGCCTTAAAACCAGCTAAAGAATATTAAGTGTTACCTTATAACCACACCCCTGGTGTACACCTGTTAACCTTCCCAGTAAGATTGTTCTCATATTTATTTCGAAATAAAACTGGCCCTTATGATTCTTACTATCACTCTTTACATACATATACTGTCTCTACAACACATACTGTATATATATAAGTGTATCTTATAAGTGTATCTCTAACAAACGTAAAACAGTAAGGGTATACCTGCTTTTGTCTTGTAATTTTACCACAAAAAATAAAATAATTGAATAATCTATTATATTGCGCGCACGATAAGTTGCACAAATTTTGCACAAATTAACGACGGCCGTAACTCTCGTAAATTGATCGGCAAGTGATGGCTGAATAATCTAATTCTATGTTTAGACGTCAGAGAGTTGCATTTGATTCATTATACTGAACCAATTAAAATGTTTCACCCTCAACACCCTAAAACTATAAAACAAAATGATTCTTTCTCTCGCGCTCCTTAATACATTGGTCAAATATGACGCTGATTTCCCGAGAGTCCAAATTCTGAGTCACTTTCCAAGTCACAAAGAATCAAATTTTCCGACAATTATATTTGAAATATCAAATACAGGGGTCGTGATTCTGAGGTCAAGACCGTAGGCCTGACTTGGCTTTGAATTTCAAAAACTGACTTGACCTTATAACCATTCAAAAAACATGTACAGACGTGCAAAACAAGTTTTTAAACACATGATTTTGTAAAATTGTATTTAATTAGCACTTTATACTGTAGCATTTTAGGGTATCTACTGTCAGGGAGTGAAGGAACACTATAGTCTAGAACAATATGTTCTAGAGTTTACTTCGAGGTTAAAAAATAGTGTATGAAAAAAGCGACTTACGATTTGTATTCGAGGAAATCAACCCATAATGTAACACGCCCTTCTATACTCGGAAATTGTATTTGAAACCAAATTTGTATTGCTCGAAATTAATAATATATATTGTATCGTATTATAATTATAAATTAATAATTCAGACATTTTTTACGCCGGTTTTCATTGAATATGACAAAAAAATCTATGAAAGCTTTTACGGATGAATTTATACAGATTTAATATGACTCAAATAACTATATTTCCAGCAAACAACAGGACGATTTTTTGCGGTCTTCCTATGCAAAGTGAAAACTTTCAGTCAGAAAATATCAGTACAGGGGGGTCTGGTTATAAGGTCAAGCCCGAAAAAAATGACTTGACCTTAATGCACTATTTTTAGGAGTACGAAAATACTTTAACCCTGGCTCGCGCGATGGCGTCAAACACACAATGTATTTTAAAAGCCTATCTCTGATAGCGCGGGCCACCGCGTGGATATTGAAGTAGTAAGAGGTTGATTTACGAAAAAATTCAAATTCCATTCCTTCACGAAAAAAACTCTTGGATCCCAGTCTTCTTCGATCCGATTTCCAGTTTTAACAAACTTGATTCCAATTCCAAATAAAACTATTGTTCTCGCAATTCAAAATCTAAAATAGAGAAACAAATATAACTCCACATATTACTTGCCTATATACAACAAACAGAAACATCGTAACTGTTAACCAAACATGAGACGATCCGCATAAAAAAGCAGAAAAAGTGAAAAATAATTTCATTGAATATTCTAAATTTGAAGTCACCAAAAAAGTATATTCTCTCAGCAATTTGACAGACAATTATTTTTTTAGCGTGAATATCGAATGCCAAGATAATGCATTTCAAATGTCTCTAGTATATTTTCTTTCTTTCTTTTTTTAATAAAAAAGAGGGGAGAACAAAAAAAAGTTTAGAAAATAGTATTTAAGAAAAAAGGTATTCTTCGGCGTCGTGTCAATAGAACGTCGCTACAGTATCATTACCATGTGTGCCTTAATTAAAGCAACACAAGAGCACACAATATTCTGAAATCACACGATCGATTTTTTAAGACAGCTGAAGAATGAATGGAAACAAATAATTCTCGCAAAAAAAACTCGTTTGAAACAAAAGAATCTGATAGATCAGTTATTTTGTATATGTTTTGGACATATAAGTAACAACCGTTAATCAATTAATATTCATCACTGTATTTTTTCTATGTTTTGATCTCGACAATGCCTGGCTTGATTAAGACATACACAGGGTGTGCGTAATAAAGGTCCTGATTTTTCATTATTATTAACGTTTACCAGATTTTACTATACACACTACAATTTATCGGCTATGCTAACGTATATAATTAATTTAAAATGCATTACAGGGATGGGGTGTTTATAAGTTTTTTCGTCATGATTTTTTTTTCATTGATTTTGAAGAATTTTGAGTAAGGCCATAAGGACTTATAATCATCTGCAAATATAGAAGACCGTTTTTGTACTTCACCTGGACAAAAAAATCGCAAGGACAAAATTTTATGGATACAAAGTTTCAAAATATACACAAGGGGTTAATTAATAATTATTGTAAGGTCACGTAAAACTAAAACACGACTTGAACATAATAGACCAATAATTCGACCTTGCGAAAAAGTGTCCGTACCAGTCAGTAGCTTATAGCGGTAGAAATGTTAGACCTTATAACAACAACTCTCCGTATGATTATACTATAAAGTTTATAGCGGCAAAATCTCTGACCTTACTACTAGTAAATATTAGGCATTTATTTCCAGTTCGTAGTATGCAGCATGTATGCTTAAAGTTATTTTTTTTTATCAAACTTCTGGAATTTGACTATTGATTCTGATTTTTATTTAGTAACTGTCACAATCTCACCATTGTGACTTGATTAAAAAAATAATGTGCATAAAACAATACGGTAATGAAAGAAAGGGTGTAGTTGATGATTGTTCACAAAATTGATCCTCCTTGTCAAAAAACATCCTGATCCTTTTTGTTAATTCATTTTTTTTTTGACAAAAACAATCTGAAGCAAAAAAAAAAAAGTGTCGCGAATGAACCGAAAAATAAAGTGTGATCAGAAAAAAGTAATTAAAGACCACAGTATGTTAAGATTGATTAATTCAATAAAAAACTCAAAAATTAGACCTAATCATTAGATAGTTATGGTCATAATGGTCGCGCAAGGTGGAAACACCGGAGGAACGAATTTTAGACGGTTTTTTTTCGAAAAACATTTTCTTTTATTTTCTCCGAAAGACCGTGGTCAAAACCAATTTATAAGAACTAACACAAATAAAAAAATAACACTTATTTTAGTAATTTTAAG
Organism: Oikopleura albicans; assembly: GCA_004367875.1. Classification (NCBI taxonomy): domain Eukaryota; kingdom Metazoa; phylum Chordata; class Appendicularia; order Copelata; family Oikopleuridae; genus Oikopleura; species Oikopleura albicans. The sequence goes on along the minus strand of SCLG01000014.1, from coordinate 701,852 downwards.
AGAAGTAAACCGCGGTTAACCGTTACCGCTACGCCGTTATCTTGAATTTTGGCGAGGCCTTGGGCCAAAAAAGTCCAACAGACATGATTTATGTTGAAAAAAAAAAAAATCTAACTTGACCTTATAGCGATCAAAATAGCCTTATAAGTTATAACCAACAATGCAACGCAAAAGTCGAGGGAACTGGCGTTTTCTTTTAAATTGAACAATACTGTTGTCAATAAGTAAAATACTAAAATTAATGGTAAAAATCTTTTTATCTTAGACATAAATAAAAAAAAACATGAAAACAGTTTACACAAAAAAACTTTTACACAAAATTTTTTTGAATTGGTTTGTATTACGTTACATGGCCCTGAAATACGAGGTGTCAACCCCCTCTTTCATGTTTTTTCGTCATAATTTTTTTCTCAGACATTTTTTCAACAACCGGAAACAGGAATGTTTTGCATTTTTGATAGTTTTGCTTTACAAAAAAAAAATCCGATGCTGAAAGTACCGTATGTGACAAGAGCTAGCGGTCAAAAAATTGGTCATTGATTCTCACAAGAATTCAGCAAACTCAAAATACCCCATATATAAATATTTATATACCTACTGCTATTCTCTAACTTTTTAATTCCTTTCAAAAATAATAATAAAACTTGTTAATTTTCAGTTTACGTTTTCGTTGAGTGAATCACTTGAAGAATCTCTAGACATTTTATTGCATATTTTTTTTATCTCCCTCTTTAAAAAAACATTTTCATTTTGAGCAACGGCATCGACTGATAAAATTCACATCGATCGGAAAAAACTCTTCATCAGCCGGATCTATAATTATCAAAAATAAAAAATAAAAACGTAAAAAGTTCAGCAATGTCGAATCTGGCAGCCAATCGGATACGAAACGCTGACAACCCGTGAAATCGCGGAATTTTACTTCATTTTTCAACGGCTATACAAAAAAGGTGTTGTAAAGTAAAATTAAACGAAACATATCGCAAATTTAATCCGCATAAATTATATACCATATACGGATTTAGAATAAGAGCTCGATTCGCGATTATTTGGTAAGAAACAATTTCGGCGGGATTATTTATCATAATAATATTCCCGTTATTTAACCTTGAAAAATGGATTAGCAGAACTACTTTACAATTAAGCTTGTTAGCGGAAATATTTTTTGCTCTGATTTTCCCATTTTTATGTCCACAAAATAATACACCTGAAAAATACATGATTTTTTAGTTATAAGTTATAACTTATAACGGACGAAAAGTCAGACCTTCCCTTGTAGTACAGGGCCTATACTTTATTTCTTATACACTCAATTAGTTTACTTTTCTACTAAAGGTGGCGCAATCGAGTCGTTGTCGGAAACGAAGAAAAGATACACTACGTTACGCAATTTAGATTATACACGAGGATATATGTACACTGAATTTCACAACCCACGTTTTCCAAATGTCGGAAACAAATTGCTGTTTTATTTAGAGTAGTTTGGTTAAGTACCGCTATAATATTATACCTTTTAAATTACTGAATAAATTTTATAGGTACATTTTATAGGTGTAAGGCCTAGTAAACCAGAGACGATTTTTTGAGACCAAAAACTTTTTCTAGAAAAATATAAAGGATTGAAAAAACATTTTGCAAAAATCTTTAAAAGATTAACTGCGAGGATTTGGAAAATTCTCAACTTTTAACATTATAACGGCCACAACTTCAGACCTCATAACGAGACCCCCTTTATGTTTGGAGAAAAAAAAATAAAATGTTTGGCGAATATTAATAGCGTACATCCGGCCGAACTTTAATATCAAGTTTACTATACAAATATCTACTTAATAAAACATACCCCATATTTCGATGTATGGGTTATTTTACCACTAGAATAAATTGAAAAGAGTAAATGAGAATTAACTTTCATTTTTCATCCTCTAGGGAAATAAGAAGTCCAAGAAATCCAGGAAATCTTTACTTTCCAGCTGCCCAATACAAAAAAAGAAACGTCATTTTGTAATTCAAATTTATTTCTGAATTTAATAATTAAAATAACTGGCTCGAAGTACATTAATCTATCTCTTTCTCTCTCTCTCTTTTCTATTTATTTTTTTTATAAAAAAAAAAGTAAAAAAAGAAAGAAAATCTTCGACAAACACAATTGAAATCTAATCACATTTTTTTCTTTTGGTGGTCGGAGTTCAATGAATTCGACAATCGTTTGAAATCTTTTCAAAATACACTTTTATTATTATTTGTCGTTTTTCTTTTTTTTTATTCCTCGATTAATGATAATTCTCAAAGATGAAATAACGAAAATATCTTCGGCTAGCTCATTCATTTAAACGTTGAGCCGGTTTGATAAAAAACGGCTCAATTCTAATCGCGAAATTAACAAAAACCGCACTACATTCACAATAAATTCTATAATGAAAAAATAATTATATACAAAAAGTTACTACTGCGTAAAAAATCTACCAAAATCTGAATCACTGTAAAAAAATCTACAAAATCAACAACAAAATCAATTTTACATAATTTTGAAAAACTCCAAAGTTTTGGAAAACTGCAACTTCTCTCAAAAATTGTTTAAAAGACATAACTTTATAGAAAAAAGGACATGATTTTCGGGCGCGGCCCTGAAAAAGTGTAAAAAATACATGAATTTTTAAATTTTTGGCTCACAAAGACATACAGTCCCTACTCCCAATACGGACGCTCCCGATACGGACGATGATCCCAATACGGACGCTTTTTCGGCGAAAAAAGCGTTTTTCCCAATACGGACGCTGCCCCTATTTTGCGTTTGGGCGGCCGATGATCCCAATAAGGACGCTTTTTGCAGGGTAAAATTCAGGCATTTATTCAAAAAAATTTGATATATGTAAATTAAAATGGCTTATTTACGCTTAAAACATTGTCATAATAAGTAATTTNTAGTTAACGGGTATCGTAAAATCAAAAAATGTACCGGTTCTCTCAGTAGCGACCTTCCACGAAAAAATAGAAACAAGAATATTTTCAGATATTTTTGTTTTTTTTTTATTTAAAGTTTAAATTTAAAACTACGTTTGGAACAGGTAAAAATATTAATGCTCAAAGTGAACAAAATTCAATGAAATTTCAATATTAGTACTTATTAGTAGCTTTTAAAAAGCTCGAATGACAGGGCCATTCTGATAATTTTCGGATGTATTCAAATTGTATCCAAATTAAGTATGTCCTCAAAAATGTTCAAAATAAGCCATTCTAATCGTCAAATGTCCAGAATTAGCCATTCTATTACACAAATGTCCGAAAATCATCCCAATACGGACGCTGCGCCCAACAAGGACGGTGCTCCCAATACGGACGCTATTTCCGAGAAACAAAAACGTCCGTATTGGGAGTAGGGACTGTAATTTGATAAGCTTGATTGAAAAATAACCAACCCCCTTAAGACCTCATAGAGGGTAAAATATAATACCGGTATAACCAACACGTTTTGTACAATTTTATTTCTCGTCAAAAAACCTCATAATTGCTATAGAAAAAAAAATAATTTTAAAAAATACTCAAAATGGCAGATGTATGAAAAAACAACTTATGTTATATGTTTAAGTTCAAGCTAAAAATCTTATTTTTTTATCAAACGTTTCGATACTTTTAACGATCTCTTATCAAAAACCGAAAAAATACCGTAGCGTTGATGTACATAAGTAAAATACATAAGTGTACTTCATTTGCCAACTAATAATAATTGATGTCCATGAAATGATACTCAAGTGCACTGGGGTCTGTTTTATACTTCACGTAAGATATTATTTTGTTTTCAGATCACTAACTGGTCATACCCAAAAAAACATAAAAAATGTTTGGAATCCAGAGTTAAAATACTCAACAAAACGAAGTCTTATTGTCACAATGATCTTACTTTATTTTTCTACAAATCGCTTCATAAATCTCTTTAACTCCTCCATGCAAAAAAAAAATATAAATAAAAGTCACGGTGTTTCTTCCAACTATGCAAAAAGCATTTGACCAAGTTACTACGTTTCACAAACGATTTTTTTTCCTAAATGTATTCAACTTTTAATTTTAATGGGTTCTGAACTGTGTGCCTTAGTGAAAGAGTATTGACGTTTGCACGTGCCTAAACATCATATTAATGGGGTGCCTTAGATAAATATTCAACAAAGAGTATCTCAAAACTAACAATTAGACTCTGTTTTACGAAGGTTGAAAAAAAGAAGTAAAAGTTTTTTTTTGGTATAATTTAAAGCAATTTAATTGTGATAATGGCATATATAAAAACTTGTCTGAAGCTGTCAAGATATCATGTCCCTTGGGAATTCTAAAGGTTTTTTACTACCGAAACCCGGAAACCACGTAAAATAGTTCAGCATAAACCGAAGTCTATTTTTATACAGAGGTGGTTATACGGTCTTCAGGATAAAATACCATAACACCTAGGTGTACCAAACAAAAAAAATTAAAAACTACATGACTTTTATCCAAAAAGGCACCGCGGTATTTCTGAAAAAAAAAGTTTTTTGAAGAAGTTATTCCCAGACAATATTTTCTTCGATACATTTCCGTGACAAAACGTTCTAATCAGAGGTTGGCAAAAATCGTGAAAAAAAGTGGACCCAACCATACCTAATGGACCCGAATTAGACCCGACTGGACCCGGGCAAAAATAGAGTAAAATTCGGGTCCAATCGGGGTAGGTGTCATAAAATAAGACCTTATGACCATTAGCCAAGTAAAATTTTCAAAAACCAACCAATCAGACTCACTTATGTCGTTAACGATTTCACTTTTAAAATTTGTACATAAAACAACAACGAAATGTATTTGAATTTTATTTTTAACCCTTCGAACAAAACAAATTAATCAGTAATATATAAAAGTTAAGTCAATTGATTAATTACCAGTAAATAAATGATTGATTATACTTGAAAGGGTTTTTTCAAGTTTAACGGAACATAAAGAGCAGTAAAATTGTCTCTTTTAACTGTTGAGCACCGTTTGAGTCAAAATGGCTACAGTGAAGTATTTTTTTCTTTTTTCAACAAACAAATACATGAATTTCGGAAGACCCTTCTCCAGCAGTTAAACACATAAAATTCGAAAGTAATATCAAAAAAATCTTGTAGTAAAATCCAAGAGTTAGTAAATGGTAACGGTTTATTTGGGTGAACGGCAACGGACCAACATAAAGATTTGGGGATTAAAACTTAACAATTTTACATTATTCATATTAATAATATGATATTATTCCTAGAAAAAATCCCAGAAATTGAATACAACATAAATTCCATAAGGAGGGTACATACTATGTACTACATACATACACTTTCTAAATATATTTTGCTGTCATAATAAATCATACAATTCAATATTTCAAATGTGATTTCCAGTGCTATTTCAGCGTCCGCATTAGGAACAACGTTTTCGTTTCGCCGAAAAAGCGTCTGTGGTGGGAGCATCGTGCGTATTGGGCAAAAGGAGATAACACACACTGTATGTAACATACACGACAGATACTTCTTAATTCATGGGGATTAGACTATATAAAAACCCGCCGTTAACTTTTACACAAACCAGACGTCTATAATACGCAAAGAACATTTCGCGGTGACTTTATAAGATAGTTAGTGGGTTCTCGCTACTTGCCGTTCTCCCAACTAAATCGTTATTCGAACTGTAGATATACTAGTATGTTATAAGGATAATAAGTTAATAAGATTTTAACAAACAGTTAAAATAAATAATTCTTCTTTTTTCTGTAAATTTCACAAATAATTTGGAACAATGGAGACTAAAATTGAGGTTTGCTCGATTAGTAAGATGAACTTGAAATGTGTTCTATAAATGGCACGAATAAAAAATATCGATTGCCTGAGGTAGAGCGCAAATCACAAAAATACAATTTGACTTCTTAAATTCAGAAACATTTTTTTTTGTACAGATGAAAATGCTCGGAGGTCACGGAATCATATAAAAAAGTATCCTAAAAATTGGGAACACGCCAGACCATAACATTGCTATAAATCTAAACTATACAATATAGTTTAGCTGAAAATGCAGTATAACAAAATATGATAGCACCAGAATTTTTTAATACAAATTCTGACCTTGAAATAAATGGGTTCGTAGACTGGGTTCGTAGACTAGTTTTGAAATTCTAAAAATAAAAATTTATATCGTATGTTTCATATCGAAGGTATGGGTACTTTAGATCATATAATTTATTTCGAATCATTTAATGCGTGAGTTCATACCATGTATTCCAATCTGAGCGTTAAAATAAGAAAAAGAGGCAAAGAAACTAAGTCATAAAAGTTAAGGTTAAAATCGCTACAAGTGAAGAAATCAACCTGAAGGGATGAGAACGATAGTAAGAACGTCTGATTCAGTTACAAATCCAGTTTGTAATTAAATGTTCTCAGTTCACCCTAAACAAAAAAAAACACAAAGCATACATGAATTGCAATCGAGATAATTGAAGGAAGAATTTATCTACCACAATGTTCTAACAATATATTTAAGTTTATTAGAGACCAATCTGTCTGGGAACGTTAAAATTCACAAAACACAATTCCTCTAAATCCTACAATTTTCAAATCGTACGGTTTTAAGCTGGCGAGACAAGTGACTATGCTTTTGAATGAGATAATGTCTATATTATAAGATATTCTTACACAATAACTCTTATATAAGTCCCAGAGGAAGGCTAAAAAGATCAGCGTCCCCTAGTTTATCAAAAAACGACGGTGCCTAAGTAATGAAAGAGCTCATTTATATTTCCCCTTTGACGGAAAGCCAGAAAACAACAACAAAAATTGTCAAACCATGTCCTTGATATATTGGATATCAGACTCTTTTTACTCAGACCTCCTTAACCCGCGAGCAGCCACTGTTGACAACTCTCTTGCAATACGACATTATACATGGCAAATGTCTAATTTATTCAGCTTTCCTGCAAAGAACAACTTTAACTTGCAGAAACCGACAAATATGACAGTTTGGAAGCGCATACTTAGTATAATCCTAGTTTTTCATAATTTTAACGGCAACATAAATAACATATGTATAACTAGTTTGATACCCGCTTTTGAGGTTAATCACTTGTAAAACGAGGACGGCAACAAAACTTAATAATCCCAAAATACTTATTATAAGTCAAAAGTTGAATACCGGTTAAATGATAACTCATGTGCACCATCCTAAATATAAATAATCAGAGGACATAACTAATGTACATCAGAATACATTCAGAATATTTTGTCACTAACTAGCCGGTTCAAAAGTTATAAAATAGATGAAACAAAAACAAATCGTAACCTTTTCTTTTATAAAGGTTAAATTCAATCGTAATAAAAAAGACCATTAAAACACATAACTGTTTAATAATTAAGGCCGTAGGCCTTATAACACCCTAATATTATTTCCGACGCCTATAACACAAATATTCTGGATTCACCATGGAGAATGTTATTTTTAAGCTGAGGTAGAAAAGAGAAAGTCTCTTTTCTTTTAACTAGTTAGATTGGCTAAAGAAGAAATGAACGCATGAATGTCTGGGCAGTTGTAAGGCACTGTCAACAATAAATCCGCGAAATACCCTTCTTTTCTGTTTTTTGTTTCGTACTGTCAACATCAGCAGCTCTGGCTCGTACAGGTTAAGCGGTCGCACGCTTTAGCAGGTCCGGATCTGAAAAGCAAAAATTAAAAAAAAAATCTTCATTGTAAAAATTTTCAATTGTCATTGTTAAATGATAAGTCGTTCTTCAAACGGGTTATTTGTATAGATAATTAAAAAAAATATATTCAGGGTCGATTTTTAGTGAAAACGGGGTGTTTTTTTGAAAATGTCTTATTGACGATAAGTTATCGTTGTTAATTGCTTGATTTGATCCGCGTCTATTTAAGAATCTTAATGAACAAACAGAAAAAAAACGAAAACGAGGCAAAGTGAAAGACACCAGAGGTCGGCAAGAATTGACTTTTGTTGTACCCTAAAAAATGTGTACCCGAATTTATCCGAGGAAAAAAAAATGTACCCTTCCATACCCTACCAGTGACAATTACCCGAGCAAGGGTAGTTACCCGCGGATAAAGGGCAAAATTGCGGGTTATCGAGTGAAAAAAAAGAGTTTACCCTTCCATACCCTACCATTGAAAGTTACCCGTGTTTATCCTTGTCCGCGGACAAGGGTACAAATTCTGCCGACCTCTGAAAGACACTATGCTATTGTCAAAAAATCTTGTCAGCCAATTCAGTCGCAATATTAATGAAAAACTACTGTTCAGAATATTGTCCGAATTCACTAAAAACCGACCTTATTTCAATACAGTCCCGAATTGGAAGGTCGGGACTGTAATTGGGCATTATAGATTCCTGAAGCATTTACGGAACAAAAGAGCCTCGGGATTTGGATTAGTATGAAGTGTATGAAGTTAAAAACTGGGTAACGTCTAGTAAGAGTAAGAAATAATATGTATAAATATAAGTTGCTCGAAATTTTGTTTCATTTTTTTAATTTGAGGTGTTATTCGTTCAATTCACCGTTATTCATATAATTACATATATTAATCATATATTTTTCATCTTCGACGTCATTAAGTGTGTACTTCACATTAATTGGGACCAACGATTTGGTACAAATTCCAATTCGGTGAAACTTTAACATTGGTTTCAACGTCAAATTCTTCGTGGTATATTATATGTTATTATCATACAGTATAGCGAAATCATGTTAATTAGAATCAGTACAACTTATGTCAACTAAACCAACGTCGGGTTAGCGTAGGTGATTGTAACTGAGTTAATATTTATGTTATAAAAGTGATCATTTCCCCAAGGCTATATAATGACAATCATCCGCAAATTTAGCCTACAGTGGTAATGTTCTCAAACTTTGTTTCATTTTAATGGTTAATATTAAACTCGAATCAATGGGTTAAGAATAGTATCAAAATAACTTTACCCATTCATTTGTACAGAAAGAACTAAAATATGTTATTTATCGATTTTTGCTTCTGGTGAATATTTCTAAGTCTTGTTGTCAAAAATAAATAATTTTTAAGTTGCAAAGTAGTAGGCCAAGAAATTGAAATGAAAATACCGAAGCTATAAGACCACCGGATATGATCGGTTAAAGTACAGAAACATTGGTTTGTCGAATTATTTTTTTGTCAAAATATAAATTTTTGTTTAGAATTTTTAATTAAAATATATTATATATAATGTGTCACATAGTCTATGTGTCATATCATAAGACTCATAGGACCCCGACTCGGGTCCCGGAGATTATCGTATAACAGCGGGTAACCAATCAAACGAAGTCGCTGAGCACACGCCGCGGTCTCCACATTTTATCCTTTCGACATTTAAGAAATTATTCCGATTCAGTCAGTGCCTCCATTGGCACCGTCTGCATCGGTATCTTTTATTTTGAGCCTAAAGGTTAATTCGCCGAAATTTTCCGTTTTGAGCCAGAAATGGAAAAATTTCGGCGGATTACCCTTTCATCACAAAATAAAAGAGAACGATTCAGCTTATTATGACCCCAAACGTCAGATTTCGGGGTAATCAGCAATATGGTGAGATTTTACTCACGCTTTATCCAATACTTTCATCATTTTTACTTTAATTTCACAGCCTACTAATCTACATTCATTTATGACTTAACGTGAAATAATAAATAAAAAAACTTTTCAATAAATAAAAAAACTCATCACTTGTCAATTTCGGAGAAATTGGGCAAAAAGGAAAATTGGAGTAAATTTGTTTCATTTCTGAAAAAACCAACAACCCAAAATTGGGTCAATATTAAATTATTTCACTACTTGAGAAAATAAACATTGTTCACAGGGGAAAGGAATCAAGAACTTCAAATTCACAACAAGTATCTAGACGATAATTTGAAAAAAAATGTTTTCATTTTCATGCAAGAACACTAAACAAAAGCGGTGTCGAAACATAATATAAATATAATTAATTTACCTTTCTTAAATTGCGAGGAAATAAGCCAAGGCCAACTGACAAAAATCAATAACGATGATAAAAGCAAGTAAATTAACGGAAATAAGAAAACAATATATAAATTATACAACACTTCAGCGCCCCACAGTGGTCCACAAATTTGAGCAACCCGCTCGGCTGCAACTCGAATTCCTAAACGAAAAATTTACGTAAAACAATGACGACTTTTTTTTTGAAGGAGACAATCATGGTTCATTTATAGCCGGCCATACTGTAAGTGCAACAAATATGCTCTAAACGGTTCCTAGAGCTAAATTGATGGCTGCATGCCCTCGACAGGGTCTCATATTCTTCCGATGAAGTTACCGGTTTTTATTACCGATCGAAAATAACATATAAATAGTAGTAGAACAGCAACTTTTATTCTCTTTTATCGGTATTTTGACCGATATTTTCTCTAAAACTGCTTTTTACTTTGAGATAATTGTATTATAATAATACATCAGTGTAAAAATGGACTTATGACTTGTCGACAAAGAATTTTAAATTTCACCAATATTCAGCTTGTATATCGAAAATAGGACAATTTCCAGTTTCAATCAGCTGTAGAAACCGGTAACTTCATCGGACGAATATGAGACCCTGTCGAGGGCACGCAGCCACCAATTTAGCCCTAGGAACCGTTTAGAGCATGTTTTTTGCATTTACGGTATGGCCGGCTATAAATGAACCATGATTGTCTCCGTCAAAAAAAAAGTCGTCAATATAAACTAAATAACCTTTTTTCCTATTCCTTTGAAAATATCCATAATATCCAAAATTACGTATAAACCTCATAATTACAATCCAAATAAAAGTAAAGAAGAGGTTTTTGGTTTATAATTTTAACATAAGACATATATAATAATACATGATATATTCAACAGGTCATGTATTTTTTAGCTTTACCTTACACCCATACTGTACAAAAACAAGTGATATGCTTTAACCAGCCCTTAAAATAATCCCCTAGAACGTTATTTATAACAGAATGGGACATCCAAGTTAAAAAATAAGCATAAAGTAAACATGTGGTACCAGTTGATTTGTGAAAAAGCCAAAAATAAACCTTGAATTGTTGACTGTTGACTATCATCGGTGAAATTGGCCATTAGCGTCGCACTGCTACAAACAATAAAAGGCAGAGCAAATATAAATATAGCAGTGATTGCAAGAAAGGCCCCCATTAGCCAAGGTGCACTAAACACAATAAAACTACTTTCCAACATTAGATTCACGTTCAAAATAACAGTACAGTAAATTCCAATTATACACCACACCGCACAAAAATCTTGTACCCGGTGAATATACCTATGTGTGCGGTGTGGGGTTAAGGTAACAAACGAAAATTTCAACTCACCGAAACGTGGCTGCTGGAAGAACGGTGATCAAAAGCATAACAACCACCACTTCTGTTAAGACGCCCAAGGTTAACACAGTTCGTGGAATCAGGTATTTTGATAAAACCTTTAAATTAAATTTTCAATACAATATTAATTATCTAAAAAGGGCACTAGTTGTATTGAAATTCATGTGCATTTTATTCGAATACCAAATTTTCGTTTTAAAAGATGCAATCCTCACCCTGGATAAAATTTCCGGACTTCAATTTTTTTTAATTCAAGCGGTAATAATAATAAGACACATAAATTGAAACAAATGGTAATGGACGTGCGTAAAAACAAGACTTTCTAGAAGCCTGGAAATTGTGCAATTTTATCTTTTAACATCCATTGAATGGATTCCATTGTACCAGTTTTTTTCTATAAAATACTATAAAATACTTTTTTCTATAAAATCATGTCTTTTTGAACTTTTTCAATCAAGCACTAAGTTCTTATGATGAAACAAATTTAATGGTGCAATGTTTTTTTCAAATGGTTATTAGGTCAAGTCAGTTTCTTTCACAGTGCATTAAGGTCAAGGCCTTCATCCAAAAAACCTAAAAATACATGATTTTAAAAACTTTTTTCCCAAAAAAGCATGCTTCTCAAAAAACTGACTTACCCTGGCGATGGCAAATTTGGTATACAAATAAAAGGAACATAAATTTTACTCCAAATTGATGATTTCAATCCCGAAAGACGGTCAAAAGATGGGTTCTAATCTGGTTGCCTTGACCCGATACCCGGTCAAATTGAAAATTGTCGTATTCTCGAAATAGAAACCTTATTTTGACCATTTATATAAACCGACACCTAACAAGTCCCAGGCCAGAACCATACTTTTGAAAAATCTATATGGTAACATACCATGGTGCTTAAATAACCAATGACAGCGGTGATTCCGATTCCAATGAATAATTTGGCATTTTCGGTGTTAGCCCATCCGAGGAGATTTCGAGTTAAGGGAGTCACCATTGCTTCTAACGAGGATTGTAAAATATATCCAGATAAAGAGCATGTTAGGCACACAATGATTTGCTCAGTTAGCGCTGGAAGTGGCGACACCTAAAAACAAAATCAAAATGGATGAAAATATAGCCCGTTGAAAAACTTTGGAGAGATAACTGCAAAGTATAACTCCTACGTAACCAAAACATCCGAAAAACATTTTTTGTATTTGTTTACAGGGGTGGTTATAAGGTTTGGGTAAAAAATATCTTAAGTAATGCACCATTACTAATGGTCCAAAAGTCATGGACCATAACACAATTAAGGTATTTTCGAAAGACCATATGACCTTTTAACCACCCCCGTATATTTTATGACGAGTTTAAGTTTAACTGTTAAACTTATTTGTTATTAAATATTACAAAATATTTACTTTTTAGCATCATTTTTTCTTCATATATTATTGTGAGAAAAATAAAAAATAAATTTATGTCATTTGTCTAGACATTGTCAACATTTTACCTGTACATAACGATGTTTCGAAGTTAGGCTTATTTTTTCAGGTTGGTGGCTCAATGGACTGTTAGCATTACAATCGCCGTTCTGATCTCGATCTTGAAGCTGAAGTCGGTTGCTAATTAGGTGAGAACAAAATTGAAAAAGCAATTCTCAGTATGTAACGAAGTATGGACAAAAAATAAAAAAAATCAAGTCAGTGAGAAAAATGTTGTCAATTGTGAGTCAAATACTCTTATTATAAGAATCTTATACGACCAACTTGTAATTTGACCCCACTGGTGGTCATATGACAGATAGGATCATTTTTCAAATGTGCAAGTGCATGAAAGATTCTTCTTCTGTACCTGACAAAAAAAATTGTTACATACATTGTTACATACTCTCGAAATTGTTATTTATCTTGGTCCCAACTAATTTGCAAACGACCTGAAGATCGTCCTGCTCTTTTGCATATTTTTCGGCGCTAGTCATCGCCATCGGCTCCATACTGACCGCAAAAACATTAAAAACAAACGTAAGGGACCACAATGCCGTTATCATAAGTCCGGCTGAATTGTCTCCGTTAATTTTTAGGCCCAAACTTTCAATTTCAAACTCCCAATGACGCGTCCAGAATACCCACAATGGGCCCAGAATAATACCAACTTGTCGCATGAGCAGTAACAATGGAATATACACACCGGCAGCTATAATTTTCTTTGAACATCCAAAAAAAAAACGTAAAAACATGATTACACTTAAAAACATGAATCATGTTACACTTACCGTCACTTTTGAGTAACGCGACTTTTCCGACGATAGCACCATCAACACCCCACCCTAGACCCATGACGAATCGTCCAACATTGATCATAATTAAACTTCCACCAAAAGTGTAAATTCCTGTTCCAATAATAGAAAACGTCATCGCTATTAAGATTGGCATTCGAACCGATTTCAGTTTATCAGAAAAGTGTCTAAAATATAAATTGAATTTGATGTTTTTAAATCAAAGTTTTAGATGAATAAATATACCTTGAATAAGCCTAATTCGAAAGTTTAGAGAAAAATTTGTCGCCCATCCAAAAATTACGATTTTTTTTTAACATGTCATCAAAATCGATTTATTAATTAATGATTTACAGTACCGAACTTCGAGTTGTTCAATTTGCGTTTCCAAAAAAAGGTGCACCATAAAATCTAAACGTATCCTATAGGAAAAGTGCAACAAAACGGCGCTGATAGGTGCAATTTAAATATGTAATATAATGTACACATACCCGTATAATGGTGACGAAATAAGTCCCGAAAAAGCAAAATAGGTAAAGACATATCCAATACTCTTTTGTGGGGCGCCGGTAGATAAAATGTAACTGTTGATGGTTGTCAGAATAAGGCTATACTCCATTCCACTCATAAAATACCAAAGCAACATTCCACCCAAAAAAATCTTGACCTTTCGTTCCTCAGCATCATTTTCCGCATTTTTCGAAATCATTTAACGAATTTCGACTTCTAAAAAACGATTTTTTTTACTTATTTTGTTTACTTTGCAGAAATGGTTAAAAAATAAAACTCTTCACAGAACTAAGAAAAATGATATCAAATTTTAATCTTAAATAATGATATATGTCTCATCGACATAGGCAAACAAAAACAAACAAAAATGTGATTTTAGAACGTTTCGTATTTACATATACATAAAAATATGTTTGTAATGTTTTGAGCAAAAATTGTCGTACAACATTTGTAAACTTGAAAAAACCCCTGTTTGGGCTTTGGAAAAATCGGCAAAGGGACATTTTATCAAAAAAAAAAGAAAAAATGAATTACATATCCCACCCATATAGTAGTGATCCAAAAGAATGACTTGACCATCTGTATTTTTTTAGTCGCGAGAAAGTGCTCTCTTATAAATCCAAAAAAAAAAATTGACCAGTCAAACGGGATTTTGTTACCATATATGAACTTTCTCTGACTAAGAACAGGATGTACTTTTAAATGGGTTTGTACGTATCAGAACTTCATATTTAAAAAATCCCTAGAATAATTATTCCTTATTCTTGCTTTAGACAATACTTAAAATCAGGCTTGATGACTATCCCGCGGGAATACGATTTAGACAAATTAGTTGAATAGACTTTTAAAATTAAATTTGTTTTTGACTAAATGTCTTTTAAATATTAGACCAAAATAAGAACTGCATCAGTCAGCGATATGATTGATGTCAAATTAATTCGCACTCCTAATGATAGCAAGAAACATTAATATTTAAATATACAGAATGTCACATAGAAAACTAATTAGAGTGGGCCTGGTAAAAAACTTTTCTCGCTAGAACAAAATAAGGCGTTTTTGAGTGGTTGGCCAGAAAAACCGTAAAAAAGACACGATTTTAAAGATTTTTTTTCCCAAAAACATGCTTCTCAAAAAAATTGACTTGACCTTTTAACGGTCACTCCTTGTGACCTTATAACCAGACGCCCTGCATGTCTTGGACAGGTTTCCTCTTTTGCATTTTTTGTGTTAACAAATTGACCGTACCGTCCTTAATAAACCAAATCGCGCTAGTCTCTTGTTTAAACTTATAAATAATTTAAATTTTACAAGTATATGTTGCGTTTTATCTAAATAATTGAAATATAAACAAAAAAAAAAGATAAAAAGATTAAATAACCATTTTCCGCGAAGAAAAATAAAACGTGTGATTTTTTTTTGTGTTATCATATTTGTGACGGCAGTGAGAAAATATAGAGACTTATCGTTAACGGCAGTTTAACTATCATTTATGAATAATTTGAAGGAAGTTTGTATCTACAGTCCCAACGACTATTATATGCACCTCGTCTGATTATCTATGTTGAATAACTAAGTTATAACTTGTAAGTCATAGAAGTTTTATTACATTACTGTTTTTTTATGATTTAGGCACGAATTTAGGTTGTGATTTCTTAGCCTATGAACAGTTTAACACGGACAAAACAAATCAGCATTTGTGTTATTCAGCACAAAAATGAGTGATAATTTTGAAAATTATAAATATTTCGAGGTACATGTATTGGCGCTGAATACTGAAAATTTAATTTTAAAATTTATTTACAAAAAAAAGTATAATAACCCCAACCCCATATGGTGCATCAAAAGAAACATTCGGGCTATTGAAGTCTAGACCACAAATACTACAAAAATTGGGGAAAACACAGTAGCGTTACGGCGAACCCTGTGTAATATTAAAAAAATACGCAAACCACAAAATCTATTTTGATTTTTGTTTCTAAAATGAGCTAATCCGAATCCGAATCTAAGATTCGCCGGCGTTTACTGGTTGTCCGGACAATATCATCGTCCTCCGAATCATCATCATCATTATTTTGTGGCATTTCATTAACCCCCGGCAGCTCATCTTCTTCAACTGACGATTCATTTTTGTTATCGCTGACGTTCATGGCGTTTGTGACGTCATCTAACGATAACTTCTTAACTCGTGAGCTCTGCGATTCGCTTTCTTGACCGTGTGAGTTTTCGTCCGATGATGACGTTTGGGGTGGCGGGACCGATTTTGCAGCCCGTTTAGTGAATTTTTTTCGCTTTGGTCGTTTAGAAATTAGTAGAGCCACAAATTGACATAAAAATATAGTAAACAGGGGTGAACATTTTCTGGTCTTCATCCAAAAAAACGTAAAAAGACATGATTTTAAAGATTTTTTTCCCAAAAAGCATGCTACTCAAAAAAACTGACTTGATCTTAGTCCAAAAAACTGACTTGACCTTAGTCCGAAAAACTGACTTGACCTGATAACGGCACAAATGGCTGACCTTATAACCCTGTATGATTTGTAACGTTATTCTGACGTTACCGTTGCAGTCTGAGCGTCCCCATACGGTGGATTAGGTTCAAAAAACTAACTGATGTCAGATTTTATAACCAACACCACTGTGGGTTTACATGTGTAAATAAACAAAAAATGTCAGAAACATATCGGTTTCTGAAGAACAGCTCCAGGTATTTATAATTTTAAAAAAAATGTCAAGTGTAATGTGACTCTCAGGCGTCTCAAATTACAAGTTGGTCCTATGAGAATGATTGACGCATCAATAGAAAGCATTTTGTACACTACTAATTTGCAAACAACCTTAACCCGAGGCNTTTGATATGAAAAATCTGTGAGGTGTTATAGAGGACCCCTTTGCCGAGAGATTTTTGTTCCGTCGGGTGTTATAGGTAACCCTTTCGTTTCCGTGAGGTGTTATAGGGGACACTTCAGGAGGTGTTATAGGGGACACTTCAGGGGGTGTTATAGACAGACCCCCCTGTAAAGAGTGAAAATTTTCTGAAAACAAAAAAAAACGTAAAAAGACATGATTTTAAAGATTTTTTCCCAAAAAGCATGCTACTCAAAAAAACTAACTTGACCTTAGTCCAAAAAACTGACTTGACCCCCTGTGTGATTTGTAACGTTATTCTGACGTTACCGTTGCAGTCTGAGCGTCCCCAAACGGTAGATTAGACTCAAGAAACTAACTGATGTCAGATTTTATAACCAACACCCCTGTGGGTTTACATGTGTAAATAAACAAAAAATGTCAGAAACATATCGGTTTCTGAAGAACAGCTCCAGGTATTTATAATTTTAAAAAAATGTCAAGCGTAATGTGACTCTCAGGCGTCTCAAATTACAAATTGGTCCTATGAGAATGATTGACGCATCAATAGAAAGCATATTGTACACTACTAATTTGCAAACAACCTTAACCCGAGGCGTCGGGGAGTTAGCTAGAGTTGATTTGAAAAAGTTGATTTCGTCAGAGGAGGAGTTGGTTTGGGAAACGCGCGAATTATTGACTTCTGGTTCGATTTCCGGTTCGGTATCAGCATCAGAGCCATACATTTCTGGTTTTGGTTCAAACTCCGTGAAAGTTGCAATCGTGAATTCAAGCTCATTCAATGAAAGATTCGTGCCTAAATAAAGACCCTGGCTATAAGATCAAAAAATGTTAAAATCAGCGACCCTTATTTGGAGCAATAATATTTTTATCGAAAACGTGACCCCCTGGGGTCATATGACACATAGGATCATTTTTCAAATCTTCTTAAAAAATCCTCATGAAAAATGCATCATATGACCTAAATTAGAAAAAAATACCGCGCGGTTCTCGAGAAACCGGTATTTTTGTACTTTGACCGTTTTTTCCGGCATTTCCGGTTAGATATCTGACTTTTTTTTGAGCGCTCCAAAATGCTAAAAAAATTCTATCCGTTGCAAAAAAATTATGGCTATACCTTGTCCCACACACGGGATTTTCATTTATATTTTGGTATCACCTAATTTGGAAACGAGCGTTGAGAAAAATGCGACTAACGCGAAATTGGGCATGTTCATAACAATTCAACCGACTTTTAATCAGCATGCCCTTATACAGCACCTCCTGTATACCCAAAACTGTGTTTATTTACTTAGCCCATAACCCAAACGTTAACATGGAAACAAATCTCTGACACAAAAAAAAACAAGATAAAAAAATCGAATCAAATGTGATGTAGTATTTGCGCGTGTACTACAGTGTGAATATAGGGGGCCGGTGTGAACATTGTACTCACCGATGCGCCAATAAAGTTGTTCGTGATTTGGATAGTGAAATTGTGCGGATCTTAGAATAGACTTAAAGTGAGTTTTGGTCAAGTACTTTGCCACGGTCTCATCTTGCGCAACGATAATCCGCTCGACCCATTCGGCCTCGGGGGATTCCTGGCGATCCGTCACCTCATCCTCCACCTCCTCCCGAAGCCATTTTAGCGTTTTTTCCACATTATTATTCCACTTCAAGCGCGACAAGACGACTTCCATGTCTTCGACGGGAATGTTTTCGTACATAAATGTGGAAGATGTTTTCGTTCTCACCACTGTCTCCTTATCTTTACGCACGTCTCGTTTATTACTTTATTGGGTGTAAAATTAGGTTCGTACTAGGGTGAGCAAGGTAAAAACCATGAGTGAATAACTTCAGTACATGCGCTTTATATGATATAAATTATATCTCTTTTAATACTTGTTTGGTCGTTTTTTTACGTTTTGCACGTTACAAAATTAAAATAAATAGTTACACAGTTTATTTTTAAACAAAATAAGTAGAAGGAAGGGTTGTTATGAAGTTTTAGGTGAAACAAATTATAAGACCTTAATACCATATGGTGGTCATACATGGGCCATACTGTATGGCCCATACATCGGCCTGTAACATGGAATTCCTACAAGGGCGGTGTACTTTTATAAACATAAATTTTATAATGTTGTATTCCGTACTTTGGCATATTTTATGTCAAATGATAGAAGTCTAATAAAAGGACCAAATGACACCCTATCCTTCGGCCAGTTACGTCACTCCGATCTAGAATAAGTCCAAGGTCAAGTAGTTTTGTGACGATTTGGGCACGGGGTACGTCGATCCCATGATCTTGAATTTTGCCAATGATATTCGGCACATTGCCAAACTCTTTAAAAATGGTCGTTAGGGAATTCGTCATATGCTCCGTCCAGATAACCGCCGATGATCGTTGCATAGTTTTCTGTTTCTGGACCAAACCCAGTTTGATACAACGACGACGAATTTGCGCTAAGGTGGTGTTCAATTTAGAACACATAAACATTTGACCTTACAAACCACTACAATGTACAGCAGATGTGTTTATAAGGTAAAGGTGAAGACAGTACCCTGACCTTAATACACTTTTTTTTAATATACAGGGGTCTTTGTCCAAACAAAAAGGCAAAAAAAAATTCAAGTTGAAAAAACATACACTTCCTAGGCCGTTTCAATGTTTTCCCTTCGACCGTTGTCTTTTAATTTGGGGGTTAAAGTTTCAATTATTTCGATGATTATCTTTCATTTTTTGTTTTTGAAAGATAACGGCACAAGGGGGTCTGAAAGCGAATGAGTTTTGTGTGCTCTGAATTGGCAACCACCTGAGGATTTCGAAACATCAGAGAATTGCTCTTCAATAAATTCGACTAGGTCACGTTCGTCGTCTGGATTATGTTTGTTGAAATTCTCAGCCTCGACTGCCAAAAGACGTAACTCATCGTCAAATTCCTCATTCCAGACGCCAGACTTCTAAAAAAATACGGAATATTATAGGGGGTGTCGTTATAAGAAAAACTCGAACGGCCTATCTCATACTAGTACTACGTTGACCCCCTTAACTCCCTCTAACCGATGCGCGCGCCTTGTTTATCGAATATGAGGCTGAAGATAGTAACGAATTTTAATAATATAAAAACAAATCTACTAAAAAAAATTAACTGCTTCTTATTCATGTTTTAATTTAATTCTAACTTATCAAAAACAATTTTTACAGTGAAAAGTTAAAAATCGATGAAAACGATTTTCTAATAAAATCGCCGATATAGGCGCGCACCAATGGAATTTGGCACCTGTGGACCAAAGTATGATCAAATGTTACTCTTAATAATTGAAATGACTGTTATTCAATTTTTTTGTCCATTTTTTAATTTTTTTTATTACAGTCCATACTCCCATTAAAGACGCTTTTATTAGGGTCATTTTTCCGCAAAAGAGTATTTCAAAACCGTCCAAAATTNTAGTTTCGTTTTTTTTTGGTAGATTTTTGTCTCTCTCGTCAAGAAATTTTGTTCATTTAGCTGTAACAGAGGACGAAAGTAAAAAAGTTTAGATTTTTTATCAAAACTGGTGCGTTTCATGTCGAATTTTCTACTAAACTAAAATATAAAATAAATTCGAACATTTGTTAGATTTTTACGTTTGCTGGAAAAATTCTCGACAGTTTTCCGTTTTTAAAAACCTCAATCCGCCTGGCTATTATTAACGATGAAAGTCGATTTGTTAGTAAACTACCTGATCGGTTAGAGGGAGTTAACATAAACGTTGTGCAGTTTATGATTTTTTTTTTGCAAGAGATTCGACATTCGGCATGAGAACAGTACAAACTCGCGTCCATTAAAAATAGGCACCGCGGTCTTTCGGAGAAAATGCAAAAAAAGTTTCTCTAAGATAAGTTTTTCTGAATTTGTCCAAAAGACCTCGGTGCCGAAAAGATAGTTATTTATTTATAAATAGCACTAAAAATATAGATAAAAAGTGAATTCAAAAATTACTGAATTTTTATATGTCCATTTATTTGAGCATTTTTTCAAAAAATATTTCCCACCTAACCATCCCACGCACTTTGCGTTTATTCGGTCAGTTTGTTGATAGGTTGGCCCTACGAACACCACATGCAATTTAAACTATTTGTGAATTTACCTTGATAAAATTGTTAGCATAATCTCCATCCTGAATTGATTTCCAATCCGCATTAGTAGTCCAAAGGAGCATTTCAAGAGGCAGTTTTTGATTATTTTGCATATTTTCAAAAAACTTGCCCAGTATAAATTTTCCGAGCTTCCAAATTTCGCGTATAATTGGGTTTGTTTTAATTTCTAATTTCTCGTCATTAATTTTTTGAAACGTTCGAAACAGCGTCGCCTACAAACATAATATGTTTTAACTTAAGTTAAAATTCTATATATATAAAATATATTATTACTAGTACAGTTACACTACTACAGCAGTTCTATCGTGCAGGGGAGAGAGATCATTATCCAAAAAAGGCATGATTTTACATATTTACGTGCCAAAATATCTTAAGAAATACCAATAGGCCTTAGTGGTGAAAAATGAGGTCTTCATCCAAAAAAAAAGCGTAAAAAGACATGATTTTAAAGATTTTTACCAAAACACATACGTATACGTTATACCTTACAACAACCCCTGTACAAAGGTCGACAGGAATTGATTTTACACGTTATGTAATAGCATCTGGCCCACATACTGTAGGGTTACAATTAATTATTTTGTAATTAAATTTTTATATTATATAGAAATTTAATTACAAAATTAATAAATTATAACCCGACATTATGTGGGCCACATGCTATTACATAACATGTAAAATCAATATAGACTTTATAGAATATAGAAATATAGGCAGGTGTCGGACGTGCCGACTTGGCCGTCTTGTGTAAACCGACTTGGCCGACATGTTTAAGGGTGGTCTGCTCGATTTGTTTACAAACATGCATGAAAAATAAAACGTTATTGTGGACAAGGCATACATTCAATCAATTTGAAACTGCCATGTACACATTTTTCCAACCTTCGGCAATCATTTCCCATTTTTTCACGCACCATAACTATTGAGAGTNAAAAAGACATGATTTCAAAGATTTTTTCCCAAAACACATACTTCAAAAAAAATTGACTTGACCTTAGTGTTGGAAAAAAATGACTTGACCTTAGTGCAAAAAAGATGACTTGA
The DNA here is from genome assembly GCA_004367875.1 of Oikopleura albicans. Classification (NCBI taxonomy): domain Eukaryota; kingdom Metazoa; phylum Chordata; class Appendicularia; order Copelata; family Oikopleuridae; genus Oikopleura; species Oikopleura albicans. The sequence continues at coordinate 679,690 of SCLG01000014.1, read as the reverse complement.
CCTTATAGCGGTCACCTTTTGTGACCTTATAACCATACCCCCCTGTACAAAATTTATTACAATTATGTAATGTACTACAATAAAGATTTAATATAATTACCAACAGAAGTTTTTAGACTGTCTTTTTAGAAAATTTATTACAACATACAATCATGAATCAAGATTCATGACCACTAAAAGAGTATGGATACAGGGAAACCTTAATGCACCTTGGCAAAACTGACTTGACCTTATATGCTTCACAAAAAATATTGAGTTGACCTTAGTGCAAGAAAAAAATGACTTGACCTTAGTGCAAAAAAGATGACTTGACCTTATAACGGTCACACCTTTTTGCCTTATAACCAGACCCCCTGTACTGTAGCAATAAATTAATCACAATTTATTTTTTTCAGCCAATCGGTGCCATATTTTCTTACCGAATAACACATAGCCGGCCGTTCAAGCTGGAAGGCAATTCGATGAAGCAGTTTACAAATGGCGTGATTGACCTCTGGCGAATTATGTTTATATTCTCGGAGCAAGAGTCCGGCTTTATGCAAAACATCTGGATGTGAATAAAACTCGATTATGTCTTTAACGTCAATTATGGCTTCATGAACATCTTCATAATTATTGCCTTCCTCTTCGTCCATTAACTCGTCATTGTCATCTTCTTCTGACCCGTCGCTTATGTATGCCTCATTGGGCAGTTTTTCTTTTAAAAAATAGTTAATTGATTAACAGGGTGTGTGGTAAAAAAATCAAGCTAAAAATGGATTGGACTTGATGGCGGTCAAAACGACTGACCTTATAACTTAATCTTCATCCAAAAAAACGTTAAAAGACATGATTTTAAGGATTTTTCCCAAACAAACATTCAAAAAATGACTTGACCTTATAACGGTCCAAATGGCTGCCCTTATACCAACATTTAAGAAAGTACCTCATATTCGGACAAAACATGACACCTTATTAACCACCTCCCGGGAGTATCTTTTACATACCTTTACATAAAACTTCTAAAGTGTCTTTTTCATTTTCAAAAGAACCAAATTCTTCATTTTCAGGCCAAAGCTGTTGAGCGGCACGCAAAAGTCGAACAGATAACTCGGCAGCAGTCACATTTCGCACGCTTAAAAACATTTGGTAATACCTAATAGGTAATATTGATAAACCTTTTTCTTTCAAATTTCATAAATACATAAATGCACTTAGTTCATTAAAAAAATAAGCATAAGGAGGTCCCGTTTAGTGAAAACACCCCCATGATTCCCCTCTACTTTTGAAAGTACGAAAACGGTTAATATATTTAAAATTTTTGATTTAATCTAACATCAATTTTGTATTTGCAAATACAGGGATGTCCAATTACGGGACTCTAAAGAAATGCGACTTTTATATGACGCCCATTTATGTCCCGGAATTCGACTTCCGTCTCATTTTATAAAAACCAGCCCTTAATTGAATTTTTGAACTACCTCTCAATAAATTAATTTTAAAAAGTTTATCAGTTTTTTTTCATTTTTTGTTAACAAAAAAACTAGTAAACTAGTAAACTAACCGATTTCTTCCATGAAGAGCAAGTTGTATGGCTCCGAGTGCTTGAATTGGTTCAGCGGTGGGATCGAGCAGATTATAGCCCATTGTCTCGTCCATATTTGTGTTTGTTTTGACCACATCAGTTAATTCCGTTTCCATATCATTCCAAGCACCTTCGCGGAGCCCCTCATCTTGAAGGGGCGCAATTTTCTCCGATTTTTCGACANGACCCGGCTTTGACCCGGCACACGGGTCTGACCCGGCTGTTTGACCCGGCCCGTTTTTCGTGGTCGGGTCAGACCCGGCATTTGACCCGGCTTGACCCGCGGAAAAAAGGAAGGGTAGGGTAAGAAAAAAAATAAAATTTGCCGATCTCTGGTTTAATAACCTATAGTTAACCAAAAAAGGGTTTAAAGTTTAAAAATAATATATCATAATAATATAACATGTAAAAAACGGACGATTAACTTTTTTATCACGAGTTTAATATTTAGGAAATGCTCCGCTGAACTTCGGTAAACCGACAATTTTCAACTTTAACCGGTGATAAAAGCCGGTACTTTCGTCCGACAAAAAACAGACACCCCTATACCATGCGCCCACCATTTGGCTGTTGTTTACCGTTGAGCATGTGTCAATAGCGTTTCTGGTATGGATTTCTATAAACATTTAGTGCTGATATAATGAAAAAAATGTCGTCACAGGCGTACAAACAAAAAGCCAAAAAAAAAAATTTAAGTTGAAAAACATACACTTCCTAGGCCGTTATGTTTTACCCGGTTACGTTTCAATGCTTTTCCTTCGACCGTTGTCTTTTAATTTGGAGGTTAAAGTTTCAATTATTTCGATCATTATCTTTCAATTTTTTGTTTTTGAAAGATAACGGCACAGGGGGTGTGAAACCGAATGAGTTTTTTGTGCTCTGAATTGGCAACCACCTGAGGATTTCGAAACATCAGAGAATTGCTCTTCAATAAATTCGACTAGGTCACGTTCGTCGTCTGGATTATGTTTGTTAAAATTCTCAGCCTCGACCGCCAAACGACGTAACTCATCGTCAAATTCCTCATTCCAGACGCCAGACTTCTAAAAAATATGGATAGGGGGTGTCGTTATAAGAAAAACTCGAACGGCCTATCTCATACTAGTACTAGGTTGACCCCCTTAACATAAACGTTGTGCAGTTAATAATTTTTTTTACAAGAGATTCGCCATTCGGCATGGGAACTGTACAAACTCGCGTCCATTAAAAATAGGCACCGCGGTCTTTCGGAGAAAATAAGTTTTTCGAAAAAAAGTTTCTCGGAGAAAATAAAAACTATCCTACCGAGCTATCTATCTAAGATTAGTTTTTCTGAAATAAGTTTTTCTGAATTTGTCCGAAAGACCTCGGTGCCGAAAAGATACTTATTTATTTATAAATAGGACTAAAAATATGGATAAAAAGTGGATTCAAAAATTACTCGATTTTATTCACTCCCTGTCCATTTATTTGAGCATTTTTTTCCAAAAAATATTTCGCACCTAACCATCCCACGCACTTTGCGTTTATTCGGTCAGTTTGTTGATAGGTTGGCCCTTCTTCATCCAAAAAAAACGTAAAAAGACATGATTTCAAAGATTTTTTCCCAAAATACATACTTCAAAAAAAAATTGACTTGACCTTAGTGCAAGAAAAAAATGTCTTGACCTTAAGGTCAAAAATGTCTTGACCTAAAGTGCAAAAAAGATGACTTGACCTTATAGCGGTCACCTTTTGTGACCTTATAACCAGACCCCCCTGTATTTATGAATTTACCTTGATGAAATTGTTAGCATAGTCTCCATCCTGAATTGATTTCCAATCCGCATTAGTAGTCCAAAGAAGCATTTCAAGAGGCAGTTTTTGATTACTTTGCATATTTTCAAAAAACTTGCCCAGTATAAATTTTCCGAGCTTCCAAATTTCGCGTATAATTGGGTTTGTTTTAATTTCTAATTTCTCGTCATTAATTTTTTGAAACGTTCGAAACAGCGTCGCCTAAAACGGTAATGTGTTTAAATACTACTTAAAAATTACTAGTACAGTTAGACTACTAAAGTAGTTCTATCGTGAGATCATTATCCAAAAAAGTGTAAAAAGACATGATTTTACATATGTGTGCCAAACTAAATACCAGACCTTATAACTTCTAAGTTATAAGTAACTCATCATAGCGGGCAAAATGTAAAACTTTATAATCATCACCCTAACGACCACACAGTTTGTTTTGTTCAAGTTAAAAACGGTGCGAATTCAAGTTTATTCCCCTTTATTTCGAGGGATTTTAACTAGCAATAAATTAATCATAATTTTTTTTTAGCCAATCGGTGCCACATTTTCTTACCGAATAACACATAGCCGGCCGTTCAAGCTGGAAAGCAATTCGATGAAGTAGTTTACAAATGGCGTGATTGACCTCTGGTGAATTGTGTTTATATTCTCGGAGCAAGAGTCCGGCTTTATGCAAAACATCTGGATGTGAATAAAACTCGATTATGTCTTTAACGTCAATTATGGCTTCATGAACATCTTCATAATTATTGCCTTCCTCTTCGTCCATTAACTCGTCATTATCATCTTCTTCTGACCCGTCGCTTATGTATGCCTCATTGGGCAGTTTTTCTTAAAACAAAAACATAATTAATTGATTAACAGGGTGTGTGGTTAAAAAGTCAAGCTAAAAATAGTTTGGACTTGATTGGACTTGAAAACGACTGACCTTATAACTTATAAGGTATTATACCATCCAAAAAAGCGTATAATCTTCATCCAAAAAAGCGTTAAAAGACATGATTTTAAGGATTTTTCCCAAAACATTCTTCAAAAAATGACTTGACCTTATAACGGTCTAAATGGCTGCCCTTAAACCAACCCTCCTTTTAGTAATATGTAGACATTTAAGAAAGTACCTCAATCGTAAAAAATGAGAAAAAAGTAAAAACAATTCACATATTATTCTTTTGTACATACAAAACTGCTTGTATTTACAGCTTGCTGTAAATACAGGAAAGGGTCCACAAGGGCCGAACAGCAAATAAATAGATAGATAGATAGATATTCGAACAAAACATGACACCTCCGGGACTATCTTTACATACCTTTACATAAAACTTCTAAAGTGTCTTTTTCATTTTCAAAAGAGCCAAATTCTTCATTTTCAGGCCAAAGCTGTTGAGCGGCACGCAAAAGTCGAACAGATAACTCGGCGGCAGTCACATTTCGCACTCTTAAAAAACAATAGGTTGATAAACCTTTTTCTTTAAAATTTCATAAATACATAAATGCACTTAACTAAAGTTCATTAAAAAATTAAGCATATTTAGTGAAAACACCCCCATGACTCCCCTCAACTTGAAAGTACAAAAACGGTCCAAATAAAAACGGTTAATATATTTAACATTTTTGATTTAATCTAACATCAATTTTCTGTATTTACAAATACAGGGGAAGTCCAATTACGGGAAAGAAGTGTGAATTTTATATGAAGCCCATTTATGTCCCGGAATTCAACTTCCGTCTCATTTTATCAAAACCAGCCCGAATTCAACTTACGTCTCATTTTATTAAAACCAGCTCGTAATTGGATTTTTGAACTACCTCTCACAATTAATTAATTTTAAAAAAGTTTAAACTAAACTAAAGTATTTTTTTCATTTTTTGTTACTAACCGATTTCTTCCATGAAGAGCAAGTTGTATGGCTCCAAGTGCTTGAATTGGTTCAGCGGTGGGATCGAGCAGATTATAGCCCATTGTCTCGTCCATATTTGTGTTTGTTTTGACCACATCAGTTAATTCCGTTTCCATATCATTCCAAGCACCTTCGCGGAGCCCCTCATCTTGAAGGGGCGCAATTTTCTCCGATTTTTCGACATTTTTCTTCTTTTTAATTCGCTTCGTTGTTTTCTTTCGGGAACGAACAACAATTTCCTTTGAACCGTCGAGGAGTTTCAGTAAAACATGTTGAGTCAGAAAAACATCGCGTAAATAATTTTTCGTTTGATAAGTTGGACTTTAAAAATTTGTTAAATACAGTCCCGACCTTCCTGGATTTTAACCTTATAAATTACATACTACACGTGGTTAGTTATAAGGTCGGAAGTCTGGTTCGTTATTATAACTTATAATTTATAAGTTATAAATTATAACTTATAATAGCGAACCAAATTTCCGACTTTATAACCAACCACGTGTAGTATATTCAAAAGCGTCAACGCTTCAAGTTGGTTATAAGGTAAAGGGCCGACAAAGTGACTTGACGTTAAATTTTGAAAAAACTGACTGACCTTATAACTTATAATATAAGCAACAGTTTTTTTTTTGTTCTTCTGGAAAACAAACTTCAAAATGAAATCATTTGATTTTATAGAAAACAAATTTGAAGGAGGAGGCTTACCTCGGAAAAAGGTGATTTTTTGGATGAATTTTGTGAAAAAAAGCTGTCCTTACAGGCTGTAACTTACAGCGGATGAAATTTAAGACTTTATAACCAGCCCCCTGTAAACGAATTTCCATTCCTAGACTTACTTGAATTTTTTAAGAAGCTGAGGAATAAGTTCTCTGTATTCTGGACTGTACAGAATTTGTTCTTTGATTTGAGTTGCTGATTGAACTAGACTTTCATCGCCCGATTTTTGCATTTCGAGAATTGTGCGAATCACTTGTTGAAAAGCGCGAATCGAATAGTTCAATTTTGTCGTCCACTGACTCTGACGCTGTTTGTCGCAAATAATATTTTCGCAAAATTTGTGAATTGAACGTTCGATAAATGAAATCGTCGGCACTGACAACGTCTCGGACACAAAACCGACCTTTCAGAGAAGGTTGCAAAATGGCGAGAAAAATATTCAATAGTTCAAAAACTCGAAAAAGTGTAAAAAAGGATTATTTTATGGATGGTTACACAAATACATAATTTCGTTCCAGACACCCCTATAGGGTCGTATAAGACTTTATAGAAAAACGATATTTCAAATACCATTGGACATCAGTGCTAAAAAGTCTAGAAGAAGTTATTCAGTTTGTACTTTACACAAATTAAAATCGTGTTCATTTATGTTGTCGTTTAGCTTCGGCAGCTCGGTCTTTCCAAAAAAAGGTTTCACAAGGAAAAATTCCCAAATTGGTTTTTCAGGAAAAATTCAAGAATTGTTTTTTTTCCAAGAAAACGTCTTTCCAAGAAAGTTTATCAAAGAAAACGGTTGTCGAGGAAAAGTTTTTCAGGGAAAATTAAAACCAGCGCCTTCATGTTTGTTTTCCTTCTAGTTTAATAGCAAAAATTTGTAACACAATTGTGCTTTTTCAGGGAAAATCGATTTGTGTTTTTTCGAGGAATATTTCAAGGAAAACGTCTTTCCGGGAAAACGTTTCTCGAAGAAAACGTTTTTAAGGGAATTTTCCCGAAAACCATTTCTTGGAAAGACCGCGCTTCCTTTTTTTCTCGCCAGTTTGGAGCCCGGTCACCTTTTCTGCAAACGACCAGATGGGCCTTGCCATTGCATAGCTCATGAAAACTTTCATATTGTGGAAATAAAAGACCTCGTCATTGTCTTCGATCGCATTTTCAGACCGAAGAATTAAATTCCGAGTGCCGTTCATTGAGTTATTGTATCCATAATCGAGGAACTCGTCACAAAAGCTTTGTAGCGACTGGCGAACTTTCTTCGAGCTCAATCGATTTTTATATAGCTCGGATCCTTTGGATTTTCGTCCCCTTAGCTGGTTGTTTAACCCCGCAAAAAACTTTTAGTCCCTATTAAAAAACACTACCGATAAAATTATTTGAATCTCTAAGTCTATACTAAGAACCTATAGTATGGGCCATACTGTATGGGTAACTTTTTTCGTCATCCCCTAAAAGTTATAGGTAAGATGAATTCCGGGAAATGAAAATTTTGAAATACACCTCAGAACTTGATGAAACTGTCATATACGGGATAATCAGGACCTAAGGAGTTCAAAAAAGGTGGCCGAAAATTCCTAGTCTGTCACGTGTTGGCGCTAGAGAGTATTTTCCATTTTTGTACCACTATAGTGGTATGCACTTATTGACCCAGAACACAAGAACTTATATAAGGAAAAAGAAACAGGGGGGTTAAAAAACGACCTTAGTTTGTGTCGTGATTTGACGCGATCCCTCGTGACCTCTTCTGCCGTCTTCACCAATTTAGAGGTCACGATATTTTTTCCGGATTGATTCATCACTGCAAAAGTACCCCCAAACCTCGAATGTCGCGATCGAACGTTCATCGATTTAAGCTAATTGAGGGATATCTCATTAAATTAGTAAATAAAAAAAAATCAAAGAAGTCTTAACCCCAAGTGGGCTTTTTAATAGAAATGTAGCATGCTATAGCAACAGCTTGCTGGGTAGTTCGACAGGCCAGCTCATTTTTACTTTTGGGCTCGAAAGGACAACAAAACAACTGGGCATTTTCTGGGCTGGACGGGCTAGGCTAGCTTATTTTTAATTTTGAGCTCGATAGACCAATCTAGGATACAGTCGTCGTTCAAAAAATCACTACAATTTTATTCCAAAAAACTTGAATGGACCCTAGTGCAAAAATTGAGTCGAGCCTATAAAATCGCGGACCATACACCACCTTCACTATGTAAACAATACTTGGCAAAAAGACAAAATATAGCTGTCGGTACCCCTGGCTTATTTTCAAGTTTTTCCTTTTGAGCATCTTTTTCCATTTCGTCTAAAATTGATTTTTTCTCCGAGTCGGTTTGGGCAACGGCCAGCGCTCTGGCATCCTGTTCGCGTAGAAGATGCGAGACAATTTCCATAACATGCGGTCGATATTGAATACAATCTTCATTAGACGCGATAAATATCACCACTTTTCCGAAAGCACTATCAACAAACGCCCGGGACACTTTGTCGTGGACCGTATCCTCCCCAGGTGCTCGATTTTGATCCTAATACTAGGCCTTTCTAACGATTGTGAACGGTAATGGAGGGCTAGTCCTTATTTCAAAAAAACTTACAGGGGTTGGTTATAACTTATAATCCCCCACCTCTCCCTTATGCATGCTACTCAAAAATACTGATTGGACCTTGGTGCCTGAAAAAACTGACTTGACCTTAGGTCAAAAAAACTGACTTGACCTTAATGTACTTTGAAAAACTGACTTGACCTTATAACCAACCAACATTTTTTTTTCCAAAATAAGACCTTAATACTGAGATAAGTTTCATTTTGCTTTAACATTTGATTTTCCCCGAAAAATTATGGTCTTCACTCTAAAAAAGTAAAAAAAAGACATGATTTCTATAGAAAAAAATGTGCCAGCGGGAGGGGTGGGGGCGGTCTTCATTAAAAAAAACGTAAAAAGACATGATTTTAAAGATTTTATCCCAAAAAGCATGCTACTCAAAAATACTGATTGGACCTTGGTGCCTGAAAAAACTGACTTGACCTTAGGTCAAAAAAACTGACTTGACCCAAATGGCTGACTTTATAAC
>SCLG01000014.1:647508-670668 GCA_004367875.1 Oikopleura albicans | reverse complement strand
AAGACCTTAATACTGAGATAAGTTTCATTTTGCTTTAACATTTGATTTTCCCCGAAAAATTATGGTCTTCACTCTAAAATAGAAAAAATATAGAAAAATAGAAAAAAATGTGCCAGCGGGAGGGGTGGGGGCGGTCTTCATTAAAAAAAAACGTAAAAAGACATGATTTTAAAGATTTTATCCCAAAAAGCATGCTACTCAAAAATACTGATTGGACCTTGGTGCCTGAAAAAACTGACTTGACCTTAGGTCAAAAAAACTGACTTGACCCAAATGGCTGACTGTATAACCAATCCCACCTGTAAAAAAGACATGATTTTAATGTTTTTTTTTCTCAAAAATACCAAATGGCATAAGACCTTTTTGTAAAAAAGACCAAAAGTCCTTATAGTGGTAGTTTTTCCGACCTTATAAATTATAAGTTATACGTTACAGCAATCCCTGTACAGAGGTCGACAGGAATGATTTTACACGTTATGTAATAGCACGTGGCCCACATAATGTAGGGTTACAATTAATTAATTTTGTAATTAAATTTTTATATTATATAGAAATTTAATTACAAAATTAATTAATTGTAACCCGACATTCTGTGGGCCACATGCTATTACCTAACATGTAAAATCAATATAGACTTTATAGAATATAGAAATATAGGCAGGTGTCGGACGTTCCTAGTTGGCTGTCTTGTTTAAACCGACTTGGCCGACATGTTTAAACTTATGTAATGTACAAAATTTATTACAATTATGTAATTTACTACAATCAAGATTTAATCAAATTACCAACAGGAGTTTTTAGACTGTCTTTTTAGAAAATTAATTACAGGGGGGTTGGTTATAAGGTCAAGGTCTAAAAAGTGACTTGACCTAAAATGCATTTTTTAAAAATTCATCTTAAAAAAATGTTTAAAAAGACATGATTTTTCTAAAACTTGTTTTTAGCACTCTTAAAATCTGACCTTAAATATGATCCACCTATGAGCGAAGAGTAATGCGTACAAAATGACTGATATGATATCCGTGATATCGCAGTTCATTATTTCTCGATTATCTATTTTCGGTATTCATATTTTTAACTCAACTTTAACATGATTTCTTACAGGATCTTACTAATTTATCAGGTCTTTTTACCGAAGTTTTACCAGAAATTTACCCGAGTTTTCGAAATGGTTAACCGACACGACTCGATTCCAACCCGCGGGTAAAACTCGGGTAACTTTTTTAACTGAGTCGTGTTACCCAAGTTTACACGAGCTAAAAAACGTTGTCCATCCCGCGGGTGAAACTCGGGTCGGAATCCGAGAGTTTAACTCTACTATTCATGAAAACTTCGTTAAATGTTGTCAAAACAATACTTGCATAATTATCATGACATAATTATAAATGACCATGACAAAAAAAAGTGGACCCTACCGTAAAAAATTCGGGGGTCTAATCGCAGTAGGGTCAAAAAGTGCCGACCACTGGACAGGAATTGATTTTACACGTTATGTAATAGCATGTGGCCCACAGAATGTAGGGTTACAATTAATTAATATTATAATTAAATTTTTATATCATATAGAAATTTAATTACAAAATTAATAAATTGTAACCCGACATTATGTGGGCCACATGCTATTACATAACATGTAAAATCAATTTATCCTTCATAGAACATAGAAATATAGGCAGGTGTCGGACGTGTCGACTTGGCCGTCTTGTTTAAACCGACTTGGCCGACATTTTTAAACTAATGTAATGTACAAAATTTATTACAATTATGTAATCAACTACAATAAAGATTTAATCAAATTACCAACAGAAGTTTTTAAACTGTACATATGTAAATATTATATTGTAATAAATTTTCTAAAAAGACAGTCTAAAAACTTCTGTTGGTAGTTTGATTAAATATTTATCGTAGTTCATTAAATACTTGTAATAAATTTTGTACATTACAATAGTTTAAACATGTCGGCCAAGTCGGTTTAAACATGTCACTAAAAGAATATGGATATAGGGGGGACCTTAATGCACCTTGGAAAAACTGACTTGACCTTATATGCTTCACAAAAAAATTTGACTTGACCTTAGTGCAAAAAAAATGACTTGACCTTAGTGCAAAAAAGATGACTTGACCTTATAACTTATAAGTTATAACAACGTTATAACCAGACCCTCTGTACGTTCTTTTGGAGTTGAGCTGGACAAAGTCCCAAAAAATACATGATTTCATCCTAAAACTGTGCATAAAAAACTAAATAGATAAATTTCAGACTACATAACTATCATGTGTACTATAAACATGAATTAACTGTAGTCGTTACTTTTATAAAATCTATAGTATAGTCTATACTATAAACTTATCCACTGAACCTTATCAGTCTACTTAAGTGTCGAACAAAATTTTACTTGTAAAAAGAACACTGCCAGCGGGCCAGATAAAAACATCATTTTATAGATTATTGTGGCAAAAAGACATGATTTTGTCCCAAAGATCATCAGACCTTAAGAAATGTCATTAGGCGTTAGTGCTAAACGGACCACAAGACCAAATTAGAAAGCCTTGCTGAGAATTTGGCGGAATATGAAGGATATTTCGGCATAAATAAAGAATCCGCTCAATTGTGTGGCTATCTTCTACATCGCGCTCCTCCCAGCTTTTTGCTAAAAGTTCCTTAAGTTTGTCACGCAAAGTAGCCCAAACCGCCACCTCGCTAAGGTAGCGTTTTTTCAGGTTGCATCAAAAGAATTTTTTATAGGGCCAACTTTGTTTATTTTCATCAAGAGGAACCAAGACCCGATGAAATTTAGGACCAAACAATAATTTTTTAAACTATAGTCTATAGTTAAAACATATGTTAACGTTAAAAAAACTTTTAACTAAAATTTTTTCTAAGAAATTTTTTCTAAAATAGTTATTTTTTAAATAAAAGTTTTTTAGATTCCACCCGGTTGTGCTGTGAATGTCCGGAAATTTGTCAGAAATTTCAAAACTCTTCTAGATTAATCATAAGGTCGATTTTATTTTATACCAACCAAAAATTTTGAATATTTTACTTATTTTTTACATTTGATGCAATAATTTTTATGACAAATATTGAACTCTCTTCAGCCTATGGGGCAGTTGACTATCCATTTTGATTTTGATCGTTCATAACAACTACAAAGCTCTTTGGCAGATGTGTTCCAAAACGGACAAAATTTTAGGAATCTTGAACCAAAAGTTAATAAATATGGTTAAGAAGTTTGTTTTACTTGTAAGAATAGGAGAAATCGGGATCTGAACAACATCTATTTTTGTGTTAATTTTGTGTTTCGTTCGCTAAACCGAGCAACCTTTTTCAAAAAAGTGTCAATTGCAAGCTAAAAAACCTTTTTCACGGGACTGAACAGATCTACCAAAAAGACAGAATTATTTTTTCCACGTATTTTCAAAAACTTTTGTTTTTTTAGTAGAAAGATCAAGATAATATCCCAATCCCCTAGAAAAAAGGTTACAGGGGGGTATGGTTATAAGGTCAAGCTCGAAAAAAATGACTCGACCTTATAACCACCTTTTTTCACAATAAGACCTTAGTGCTGGGAAAAAGTTCAAAGACATGATTTAAAAGAAAAAAGTGTAAAAAGACATGATTTCTATATGAAAAAATGTGCCAGCGTCTTCATCCAAAAAAAAAGTAAAAAGACATGATTTGAAAGATGATTTTTTAATTAAACTGACTTGACCTTACTGCCTAAAAAAACTGACTTGACCTTATAAGGGCACAAATCGCTGACCTTACAACCAACCCTCATGTATGTCTCGGCCCGTAACCATAATAAATTTGGTACAACCTAAAAAAAAGCTACCTAAACGACTCTTTATACTGGAAAAGATGCCGCTGAACGTTTTCGTAATTGTACAAAAATTCCGCATCTTTGGGGAACTCCTCGTTGCCATACTTCTCCTGGAAAATTTTCTTTGTTGGCATGGAGAGGTTAAGCATGAGTCGAACAACAACGAGAAATAAATCATTATTGCTTGGATGATCGATAAGAATCGGCAACAAGTCTTTCTCCCAGACGTTTGATTGGCCAACCTGTTGACGTACGATACAGTTTTTATCATCATTTAATAAATACTTGATAAGCACTCGAACGCTATCTAAAATATACATACAGACGGGGTTGGTTATAAAGTCAAGATCTTAAAATTTGAGTTGACCTTAATACACTTTGAGAAAAAAAATCGTCCACTAAAACATTTTTTGCTCTGAAAAAAATTTTGTGCTTTGAAAAAAAGTTAAAACAGCCATAATTTTATATCTATAAAAGGTCCTCTAGGACTTTTCTTATTCACTATACGGCCCTGGGGGTTAAAGAAATAGATGCCAGAAATGCTATTGACACAGCCTCACCGGTAAACAACAGCTAAATGGTGCATGTAGTAAGGATGGTCTGTGTTTTTGTCAGACGAAAATACCGGATTTTTATTACCGGTTAGAGTTGAAAATTGTCGGTTTCTCGAAGTTAATCGAGCATTTTAATATGATATAAAATTATGTTATTTTAAAACTTTAAACCCTTTTTGGTTATATATCGGTTATTAAACCGGTGAAACGGTAAGAAATGTTTCTATCATTACTATTTACATGAAGAATTTTACCGGTCATAAAAACCGGTAGTGACGTGTTTTTTTTTAAGTCCCTAATTTCGGGGTCTTTGCACTGTCCATCGGGTACAGCCCAGACCATACACCCTATGGGGTCGCCCAATAGCCCAAAATGATCCTGAAGGTCCCTTACGTGCCCATAGCAGGGTNACCCTGCTATGGGCACGTAAGGGACCTTCAGGATCATTTTGGGCTATTGGGCGACCCCATAGGGTGTATGGTCTGGGCTGTACCCGATGGACAGTGCAAAGACCCCGAAATTAGGGACTTAAAAAAAAACACGTCAGTTTCAAATGACGAAAAACAGACCCTACCCAGTAGTACCCACCATTTAGCTGTTGTTTACCGTTGAGGGTGTGTCAATAGCATTTCTGGTATGGATTTCCATAAGCCCCAGTGTCCGTATAGTAAAAAGAAAAGTCGCCATAGGAAAAATGTGCCAACAAGCAGGTCTTTATCCAATAAAAAACATGATTTAAGATTTTTCAAATACAGAAAAACTGACTTTTAACAACTTTATTTTTTTTTCTCTATTAATGACTTACTTATTACATCTGGTTCTAAATGATATTTTCCATCGACATCGAATCCGAGTGAGGTAATTGTGGTCAATAGTAAGTCGTCCATTTTACCATCTGAATAATTTCATTTTTTTTTTCATTAACAAAAATATGAAAATTTATATTTCTCGTAGTAAAAAAATAATTGTTTGCTTTGGAGAACAGTGAAATGATTGTGACTATTTGCAATTCAAATTTATTGAATTTTTTCGTCACCAAGCTTTGTTGATGCGCTTTGGTCGAAGGATAATGGTCCAATTGAGGTAACAGTGGTATCCATAGGCACCGGCCAATGATAAAATACCTACTATCAAAAACACTTCAATCAGTTTATTTACTTTTTTATTTATGAATATTATGCCGGTATCGATGGTGCGTTAAAATTGGGTTCATTTCTTTTTTTTTGACAAAAAAGGCTCGGAATTTGTTCCCTAAATTTTAGAGAAACTACAAGGGTTTGCTAATAAGGTCTGATTAAGACGTTCTGCTTTTTTCATTAAATATAAAATTTCCTCTCTAATAAGATATGAATGTATCTGATAAACGGCCTTTATAAATTAAAATCATTATGAGTAAGAAAAAAGTTTTCTCAAAAGAAATGTGATCCCTATGAAATCGACTACGAAAATATTTGTTTTTTTTCGTTTTTTTTGGGTCAACTAAAATTGTCAAACTTTAGTATATTTTTATTATATGTCATTATATGTCATTAATTATTTCATTAATGTTATTTAATTAATTTAATTTTGAATTAATCATAGACAAACAAAAAAAGTTTTATAATTATAAATAAAAGACTTCAAAAAAAAAAATGAACGCTTCGAAATTTGACCTGGGTTAAATATTTTTTGTGATTTGGCCGTTAGTAGCTCACTGATCAATTATTTTTAGTATTTAAACTAATTTGCCTATTTGTATGACAAATGTCATATTTGGATTTGGTTCGGCGGCTTTCGCTTTCCCCTTTTCTAGCGGGAGTGTACCAATCAAAATCGTACCAATCGCAACACAAAGCACTATCAGTAAACCAATAGGCGTTTTTTCCGCACGTGCCTAAGAATAATATTTTCTTGAGGTACGAATTTATTACACTCCCTACTCCCAACATGATAAATACATACAGGGGGTCTGGTTATAAAGTCAATTGACCAAAATAATTGACTTGACCTTAATGCACTCCAAAAAAATGACTTGACCTTACTGCAAAAAAAAGTCCAAAAAATATGATTTCGATAAAAAAATTATTACCCGTGTTTTACCCTTGTCGATCTAAACGTATATGTCCCGTTCTAAATTAAAACCCAAAAATAAGTTCATGAACCAAAATTTGATACAAATCTAGAACGAGTCCGACCGTCTGTTAAGTGGCCAAAAAAAAAAAAGATTGAGCATAGTTTGCCACCTACGCTTGCGGATTTAAGTGCCCAATGAAAGTGCCTAATTTTCAGGTCGCGAAATGGGCAGATAAACCCTTTAGGAGTGTAAAGAATAATTTAGAGTTAAGAAGATCTCATCAAGCAAAATATACTTACAAAAAACATGAAACTTAATAAGGCAGCAATCCATAGTGCAAGAAATATCCAAACGCCAGCACCAAGAACGGCCATTTCTTAACAGAATTGATTTTGTTATTATATATATTAAGGGGGTTGGTTATAAGGTCAAGGTCTAAAAAACCGACTTGACGTTAATGCACTTCGAAAAAACTGACTTAACCTTATTACTAATAAGTTATTAGCATCTATTTTTTTTCCACAATAAGACCTTAGGTCGCTTTCATTTTCGTTGGCCCTGGACTCAATTGAAGTGCCCAGCCTCGGGTGTTAAAGCTATGAACTTAATTTTTTTTGCATATTGCAGAATGACCCTTTGGTCAATACGTAACATGGCTANGAAATTTGATACAAATCTAGAACGAGTCCGACCGTCCGTTTAAGTGGTCAAAAAAATTTCAGCAAAGTTTGCCACCTACGCTTGCGGATTTAAGTGCCGAATTTCGGTTAAAGTGCCTAATTTCCAGGTGGCGAAATTGGCAGATAAACCCTCAAGGAGTGTAAAGAATAATTTAGAGTTAAGAAGATCTCATCAAGCGAAATATACTTACAAAAAACATGAAACTTAATAAGGCAGCAATCCATAGTGCAAGAAATATCCAAACGCCAGCACCAAGAACGGCCATTTCTTAACAAAATTGATTTTGTTATTATATATATAAAGGGGGGTTGGTTATAAGGTCAAGGTCTAAAAAACCGACTTGACGTTAATGCACTTTGAAAAAACTGACTTAACCTTATTAGCATCTGATTTTTTTTCCACAATAATACCTTAGTGCTCGGAAAAAGTTCTAAATTTACATGTGTCGTTCTAAAAGAAACACATGTAAAATCATGATTTTATAGAAAAAAGACATGATTTTAAGGATATTTAAAAAAAAAACATGCTTCTCAAAAAAAAACTGACTTGACCTTATTGCCAGAAAAAACTGACTTGACCTGATAACGGTCCAAATGGCTGACCTCATGGTCTCATGAAAAGTGACCCTTTTTGGTGCAACAAACCATAAGGGTTGAACCCTTATTGCCGATAACTTATTGGACTACCCTTATTTGAGGGCCTTAATTTGTCGACCCCAGTAAATAAAAAAACATGATCGTTAAATCAGATTCTGACTTGACCAAACTGAAAAATTGAAGCTGTAGTGTACAAATGTATTAAAACATTTTGAAAAATGGCAGATAGGAAGCAGTCAAGACATTGTTTGTAAATATATTTTTTTCTATCTTTTCATTCGTCGCTGTTTAAATAAACTTGGTCGTTTGGTCGGTACTTGAACTGGTTCTTGGGGGTTAAGCACTCTCTCTTGAACTTCTTCCGTGAATGCGGTTTGGGTACGTTTTGGCGGAATGCGGATTTTTGGCTCAATAAAACTTTTTGGCTCCATAAAGCTTCCGCTATCGCCACTATTAAATATCGATTTGTTGTCTACCAACTCATTTACAACCGGATTTTCTGTAACTTGATTATTATATTATTATATAATATATTGAATTTCGAGGCCTTCATCCAAAACAAAAAAAAACGTAAAAAGACATGATTTTGAAAAAAATTCCCAACACGCATGCTACTCAAAAAACTGACTTGACCTTATAACGGCACAAATGGCTGACCTTATAACCAACCCCGCTGTATTCAAAATCAGTTAGAACGCAGATGCGATTGCTTGAAATTTGAATACAGTGCAACAGAAGCCCGAAAAAATTTGAACCTGAAAAATATTCAGTCTGAATTTAAAATTTCACATAATTGTGAAATATCCAGATGGTATCAATTTTCGGGTACCTAACTGGCAAGTTCTAAGTGCTTTAGTCAATCTAACAAAAAAAATATTTTCGTCCCACAAAGCCTTGATTCGAGCCAGCTGGAAGTAGATTACAATCGAGTTTCAATCTTGATACCCAAACCAGACAAATTGCGCGGTATAAAGCTTGCGAAAATACGCTAGAACATTCACAATAAACGAAACAGAAAACAAAAACTCAAAAAATAAATTGATTATTGAAATTTTGTACACCAAAAATGACCATTTCCGATATCAAAAACTTGAAGAAAATAATTAGAGGCATTTGTGGTGTGGAGATAATATTTGTGATTGGATGCTTGATTTATTTTCTGGTCGAATCGGCACCAAGGGCTGGCGATGAGTATAACCACTTAACTTTCAAAGAAGTACAGTTGATTCGGTTCTCTGGAATTATCTTTGCGTAAGTTCATTTATTATTACATAAAAAAGAAGTATCTTGCCAAAACTTTTAACTTCAGGGGTTGTTGGTTAAAAGGTGAAATGCAAAAAACTAACTAGACCTTAAAACCCATTTAAAAATTGTGTAGTCTGAAAAAAAATCCACAAAGATATCATTTGAAAAAAATGTGCGAGTGCATGGGGAGGTCTTCATGTACAAAAAGCTTTAAAAGGCACATCATGATTTTTTGGAAAGTTTTTATCCTGTGCCCGAAAAAAAAAACACTAACGCGTTATAAGTACTTATTTTAATACTTATTTTTAGTTTGTCACTCCTGGCGGCTATCATTCCAATGTCGACTGTATGTGTCAATATGTGCGGCGGCTGTTTCAAACTTCTGCGGCATCTGATTCAAGGGCTGGTCATCGTAATCAGCGGTTTCCTGGTAATTATGTTCGCGGTTTTTCTCGGCGATGAAAAAGCCTTCATTCGATATATGAGTAGTAGTGTGGAGGGAAGCGACATGCTCTCAACGGTCGTAATCTCCAAACTGCTCGGGCTTTATCTGGCACTTTTTATATTCATTGCGATTGAGTGTCTTGTAGAGGTGATTTCGTACAAAAAACGGCGACAACATGAAAAACTCGTTTCAATCGAGGTCAATCGAATAAACGGCTCATTTGCGCCGCCTGAATTGACCTTTCGAAATCCGACTTTTCCGATTGGAAATTTGACATTCGACCTTCCATACCACGCCGAACCATACGACAGCGAATTACCGACTTATAAACAATGCAATAAAGACACCGATTCCGCGTAAAAACATTACTTCAATATTTCATTCGTCGACATTAAAGATATAGCATTGTGCCATATTTTTTAACCCTTTTTATTTTATTCTGGCTCTTTAAATTCTTTAAATGTTCTGGCTTTTAACAATAAATATCAATTGAAGTTTTCGACTTGTGCCTGTCGGTTCATCCAAAAAAAAAATCCAAAACTAACTCGACCTACGTGCAAAAAAACTGACTCGCCTTAATACTTGACCTTAATGCTCTCCAAAAAATGACGGTTTTGGTATACCCTTATTACACATGCAGCATGTGACATGCTTAAATGCATTTCAAAATGGCTTGACCTTATAAATAACTATCCAAAATATTGACTTCAGCAGGAAAAAACTACCCAGGGATGGTTATAAGGAGAAAAAGACAGCTGAGACTCGCTCGAGTTCTGAGAAAGTTACTGAATCCAAAAATTTTTAATTATACCTCCCAGAACGCCTGAGAATTTTTTTACCGTAACCTCATCGCGAGGCAATTGGCCCCCATTGGTTTTGAAGCCATTCATGGTTATATTATAATCAAGTGCCTGAAGATGTATGCTTCAGAATTGAAGTTTTCTTTTCTTTCGAATTTTTATAATTTTGATAAATATCCCATGGTGTTTTAAAACTGCCATCATTTGAAAAAGTTCGGTTTGTTTCCACGCTCGAAAATGTGAAGTTTATTTTCAAAGGTGGTTGAATTTCATCATCTTCTGAAGACTCTTCTTCGGCAAAATGAACATGTTTGTCCTCAACTTCCGGTTCATTTTGGGCAAAATTAACACGATTATCGCCATCAAAATCCATTTCCGGTTCATTTCGTGTTGAACTTCCGGTTTCCTTCTGTTTAATTTCCTGCCATATTTCATCATCGGAGCGTAGCTTTGTTCGGCGTAATTTTTCTTGTAGTTGCTTCATAATTTCCTCATGGTTTGTGGCGCTACATGTGGTTCGAGAAATGCGCTCATTCGAAAGATTCATTTCGTCATTGTCGGATATTGGCTCTTTAATGATGTCATCGTCAACTTCTTCTAGTTTTCGTTTTCTTAAAGTACACTTTAATAGGAATTTGTTATCATAAAAGGAATATACCATGAAAACGTCTCTATTCTCAAGTGACATGACTTAACGGGTGATGACTAAAGTGGTAGTAGGCCGTGATTTCACAGAAACATGTCCTCATAGTCTATAAGTTATATTACAAGCTGCGCGGGGAGTTGTTTGCGTGGCTAAAGGACGCTAGCCAATAGGAGGCGCCTCCAAAAAAGCATGAGCCAATAGACGCGCTTGTCAATTCAGTTACAGACGCCAGCGCCGTAGGACCTTAAGGTGAAAAAAATCCACGTAGATCCATATTATAAGACCTTAAAGCGTATAAAATGACTGGCCTTAAAGCGTAAAAAATGACTGACCTTAAAACCACCTCATGTACAAATTTGGCAGTAAATTGATATCAGTTTTGTCAATTAAGTGTATTCTTAATAAGAATTTCCTATATAGGAAATGTATGTACACTAAAGTATAGATGTATATCCATAGCCTATGTAACATAGGAAATTTTAATTTTTTATTGACGTCATTATTTTCTGATGAAACGATCCCGATAAAAAGATAAAGTAGTAGACAGATGTCTAATTATACATCTATATGTATCTATATGTGAAAAATATGACTGCTGTCAAATATAAAACTGTGAGTGTCGGAATGTTTTTAAGCTAAAAAACAACAGTGACGGTCGTAGAGCACGCCGATGTAAATTACTTCGTACATATAACTTTAATAATTAGGGTAGAACAATATCAAGCAAATTTGGAAACTATCGAAACAGAGCCATTCGGAAAAATACAGAGAAGCCATTCCGAATGGCCCATTCGTAATCAATTTTGCTGACATTGAAAAATTCGAAATTTTCCATTGACAAATTAAGACAGCTTACCGTTGATCGACTAGCTCAGAAGCTTCCTTGCCTCGATTAATTCGCTCTTGCAAAAGGTCCTTTCGGTGTTCCACCAATTTTCGCGCCGTTTTTGCCGAGACGTCTGCAAAATAATTGTCCCCAAGCAAAACTGTTATATCGTTTGTATGAACAAGTTTACCGGGACAAAAAGCAACTAATATATGGGTCATATTGAAATTTAACATTTAAGGGTTTAAAATAAAAAAAAAACAGAACCTGTTCTTACGTGTAAGTTTTTGAACATTGTCGACTATATTTGTTTTAGAGATGGGTTTCAAAAGTAAAAAAAAACAGGACGATATTTTCGAGAATCAACAGAGTTTTTAATGAGAGTAGGGACTGCCATTTTCTCGTTTGTGGTAAAATTAAAATTGAGGAAGGTAGAAAAAGTAGTAAGGTAGCCTGATCAAATTGATTTGGAATGCCAAGTTAAGCTTAATAAGGAAAATAACATTCCACCAATAACATTTACACGTGAACTCCCATAAGAAACGATTATCAAAAATATCGTCCCTAGTGGGGTGAATAACTGCAAATAGCTCTTGTTTGGCTGTTGGAGGTCTTCATACAAAAAAAGCGGAAAAGATGTCTGATTTCAAAAATTTTTTTCCCAAAACACATACAAAAACACGTACTTCAAAAACACGTACTTCAAAAAAAAATTGACCTTAGTGCAAGAAAAAAATGAAGTTTGACCTTAATGCAAAAAAGATGACTTGACCTTATAACGGTCACACCTTGTGACCTTATAACCAGACCCCTGTACATTTTTGCCTGAAAAATAAACACCTGTGACCCAAATTTCCTTTAGATAAAGGCACCATACAATTATGGACACGTTTGTCTGTGAGAGTTGAAAGAAGGTTATCGAGTTCAGTATATTGATCGTGAACATTCTGCCATTTTTTATTTTCCAATTCTTGCTCAATAGATGCTTTTGAAATTGCCGCTGTTAACCTATCACTACCATCCATTCTATGATCAATACAATCCAAGATATCTTCAACGGTCATTTCGAAAAAAAATACGTGGGGTTATATGGTGCGATGAAAAGAGGCCTTAAGACCTTATAACTATTAAAAAGAAGCCTTTTTGCCCTTCATCTAAACGTCCATAAAAACACACGTCCATGGTCAACGGACTGTATACAAAGAAAAGTAAATTACAATAGTTGAAACTTTGTTAACGGGAAAATTTTCACCAAATCCAATTTCTTCTTACATTCTTTATCAATATTGGACACAATAAACTTTTATACCGTGTATCACACAGTTAATAATGCTCGCTTTTAGCTTATTTTACATATAAAAACGAGTATTATAACTGTGGGATACACGGTACATATATGCAGTTTGTACTTTATATCATTTCAAACTGTCGCCCAAAAAACCAAAGTGAACCCTACCCGAAAAAATTAGGATCCAAATGGGATGGGGCAAAACAAATTCGACCTCTGATTTGGACATACATGTAATTAAACGGAAAACTATTAATAAGAGTTCTGTTTTTTGAAATTGGGTTACACCACGAAAATGCGAAATTCATCGATATCATGTTGTGTTAATAAATATAAAAATTTCTCTTGGATACACAAAATAAAACTTATAAGACACCCTTTATTTTAGACGAATGATTTATGAATTAGTAATTGCAAGAATGGTCAAATTTAGTCACAGTAATATAAGGACAAATACCGTCAAAAATTGAAAATAATCTATGAAAAAGGCCCCAGTCGAGCCCTTTAGCAGTTCTTCGAAGTTTTGACGCTATTAAGAAATAGTTCATGAAAAATTATTCATGATCTATAAAAGAAGGAATCAATTAATTCCAATTATTTGGAAAGTTAATTCTATTATCATTATTATTTCTAAATGATTTTTGATCTTCAGAGTGAAGCATTTTCGTCAGTGGCCTTAAACTCTGTTGCTTTTCCACATTTGGCGATAATCGCTTTGATTTCGTCTGCTGGACGAGACGATTGCACCTTCACAATTTTGGCTTCAAGATTAACCTAAATACGTATTTAAGGGGATGTGGTTATAGGATCAAGCTAAAAACAGACTTGAGCTTAGTGAAAAACAACTTAGCGCTGAAAATATCAGAACTTACCCTATACCGTATAGGCTATACGAATTATTCTACAGCCGGTGTTGGTTACAATGTCAAGCCCTGGAAAAAGTACTTGACCTTAAATGGTTCTAATAATAGCGAATTGACCAAAAAACATTGAAAATGTACAAAGGGATATGAGTTTACGGCGAAAACGGACGTGATTCTAGTACATAAAAAATTGAAAAAAAATGTTTCTATAGGAAAAAAATATTCAACAGCGGAGGAAGGAGGTAAAAACAAAAAAAAACATTAATTTCATTCTCAGTGTGACTGTGGTTTTCTCGAGTTTATTTTTAATGACAAAAACAGATTGAAAAAAAAAATTAACTGTATCCTCCGAAATCAGTGAAAATCCCAAAGACTGAACCATTCATAGGAAATAACACCATTTTTCAAAAGTTATAAAGACAAAAAAAAACGAAAATGAAAAAATCTAATTGTTATACCAAAATCTGTACTAAAACATGACGAAGAGTAAAAAAAAAATCGGACGGGTTAAAGTTTTTACTGGTTAAAGCCATTACATAAAATTTAGTGGCAGAAATGTGGATCAGAAGTGATGTGACTGGGCTCCTACGCAACATTACGGTCTATGACCGAAGATCTCTAGCGAGGATCTCTAGCGCCGAAAAAAATAGAAATAAAAACCAAGTTATTTTCGGATCTAAGACGTGTAGCTGTTAACAACAGAAAAAAACTGTCATGAAATTGTTAGTTTTATTCTTTGCCCTTGTTCAAGTAGTGGTATCACACTCCAATACGTCCTGGTGGCTGCAACAAGAAATAGCTACAGCCCGTCGGAATGAGCGAATCGCCACCCACGGAAAAAATATCCACCGGGCCAACCACAGGACACACGGGACACATTCCCGAATTTCCCTCATTGAACTCACACAAAAAATTGGGAGAATCACACAGAAGCGGGAGCGCCAATTGGCTCAATTTCGAAGAATGCAACAACATGTTAAAACGTTCAATTCGTAACTCCCAATAATTAAAATCATACGATCCTTATTTAGGAAAAAATCGTACTTTATTGCCATTGTGGTCAACTTCAGGTTCATAAACTGTATTTTGGTAATATTTATTTAGCTTATTACGCTTATTTAGCTTAACCGGTTTGTCCGGATCTTCCGATTTACTAACATGTAAAATCGAAAACGTATTTTTGATAATGTATTCAGTATTTTTTTTTTAATATTTTAAGTAAAATAGGATATTGAAAGACGAAACAAATCAGGAAATTTTCCAAATTCAAATTTCTTCTTTGTTCGAAACAATAATCAATATCACAGGGGGTGTGGCTATAAGGTCAACCTAAAAAAGTGACTTGACATTATATCGGTCACAATGTCACACCTTATACCAATCACTCCCTGTAATCCATTATTCCTTTTTAAAAACTGCCGTTATAACTAACTTGCTTGTGTGCAATTCCGATTTGTTGGTGTTTCTTACTGTCAAAATAAACGTCTTTAAAACAACTATGATGTTTAACTATAAATTTCAAAACTAAATATGCATAGAGTAAAAGATGACAAAAAAAGTAAAACATAACGGCGCAGTGATCTGAAATCAAAAACAAAATCAATCATTCAAAAGAGAAAGTATATATACAGTCCCCAACCCATATAGGTAACACCCAAATAGGTAACTAAATGACGTAATTACCCAAATAGGTAACGATTTTTTTTCAAAGTCCAACTACCCAAATAGGTAAACCTTATTTTCCTTATATGATTTCTCTCAAAAAAAGTTCTAACAAATTTACTGACTATAATAGGTTAATTTAACGACGAGATGTTTGAAATGGGTACATTTTGTATTTCTAACATACATGTTCCATCAATATTTTTTTCTTTCCTGTCGAAGGAAAAAATGAAATAAAAAACATAGTCAGATAAAACAAGATTTTTTTGTATGAAAAACAATAAATATTTTTTATGCAAGACTAACACTAGAATCTCTTTTATGGATATGGGTATTTTATACTTTTATACTCATATACACAAAAATATTCCCATTGAATTATTCCAGGTTGGAGTCCAAACTTTATGACTTATGCGCAACTTTCAACCGAATCATAAAGAGCTTGACGGCAACTCGGTTGCTTTTATCTCATTCTGTGGGATACTGGAGTACCAACAAAAAATTAAAATCAGGAAACAAATTGATAATATACCCCAGATCCTATTCGAGAGTTGTTAATAACAGAGACATATTTTTACTAAAAATTGAAGCCGGTGTTTCAAAAAAAAAACTTATTTGAAAAAAAAAAAATTTAAAATAATTGATTATTTTTCAAATTATTTCCTGTACAAAACCTGTAAAAAACAAAACAAAAAACATATAAAAGTCAAAAAACTATGGCAGAAGCTCTCTTTCTCGTCTTCATCAATGATAAAAAGAATTCTGTCTCACAAAAACCAATAATAAATGTACACTTTGATTAAACATATGAACTCGCGTTTATCTAGTGTATATAATAATAATACAGTATTATTGGTATTAGTAAATAGGATCCATATTAAGATCTTAATATAAAGATTTAA
This sequence comes from Oikopleura albicans, assembly GCA_004367875.1. Taxonomy (NCBI): domain Eukaryota; kingdom Metazoa; phylum Chordata; class Appendicularia; order Copelata; family Oikopleuridae; genus Oikopleura; species Oikopleura albicans. The sequence goes on along the minus strand of SCLG01000014.1, from coordinate 654,283 downwards.
ATTTCGGAAAATATAATTAAAAAAAACTTATAAAATAACGGTACGAACAGAACAAAATGAAACATAACGGAGTGAAACATACAGGCGTAGAGGGTGTACAGGGCCAAGGCACTGCGCAGTTATGTTTAGGTTAAAAATATGTTAAACACTCTTTTTAGCAAAATACTTAAGTTCATTTTTTCGTCATTCCTGATAAGAAAATTGGTTGATTACAAAATATACACAAACCGTTTATAGAGTTACACTAGTACCTTATAGACCGGTAAGGACCTATAACACTTGAAATTTCCAAGTAATAAAGCCCTTTTATAACAATAAAGTTTAACCAGTCATTTATACTCTGACCTAGTGACCTACTTTTGCAAGTAATAATTCAAGCCAGACTAATTATTAGTCCCCAAACAATTGGACATGACGAACAAGTGAACTCAGATCCCCTGCCAAAAAAAGAGAATATTTTAATTTAATTTTACCGTACAATTTTAACGGTCAGATGATTTATGTATAACACCTATCAATTAAAACAATATATGTTTATGGTGTACAACACCATATGGTATTACAATATCTATTCACGATTTACTCTATTATTTAAAATATTTTTTATTTATGTTTAAACATAAATACAGTCCCTACTCGCATGTTAACTCCGATGCGCCACTGCTACACACAGTGTGTACTTGCGGATTTAAATGACTCTCATTTTTTATCGAGTTCGAAAATCCTCGGTTCGTTTTGACTAGGTAATTAAGAGGTTAATTGTGATTCACAAACCTAGCACAAGTGAATTTAGGAGAAGTCGAACTTTCTGAATTGAGCTCGCAAAAACACCTCTTACACCACTTTTTCGAAAGGAATTTTAGTAAAACGCCTCCTAGCGGCTAAGTAGGGTAAGCTTTCTGGAAACATAGGAAGGACCAAAAATTGGTAGGTTCGATACCTTTAACCTGTTGGGTGTGTAAAACTTTTAAAATAGATATTTAAGAATTATGAGTGAAAATATATGGCTGGTTTGGAATGGATTTTTAAAACAAATACATGTATAGACGAAATCTATAAATTTGTTAGTTTTACCACATTTTTCGAATTATTTTTAATTTTTCAACATTTTCACGATCAATCATGATCAAAATTCACCTGGATATTCACAAAAGTCAGAAAAGTACGTTTTCTCAATATTTGAGTGAGCATTAACTGTCTCGAAAATTGAATTTCGACCAGTTTTCATTTTAGACCGCTGATTTTCTTTTGGCGGTAAATTTTTAAATTTTCAACCGATTTACTCGGTAGGTATCGCAAATTAACTACGAGACACGTACCAATTTGTGGTCTTTCTTATGTTTACTCAAATTCTCAACACATCGACCAGGATAAACTTTTGTTCGTCGATTTTCGGTGATATTTCCTCACAAATCGTAAATATGGCCGACAAATGGTCTCCTTGGGGACCCCCAGTGGGGGTTAAATTTGGAAAGTTTTATAAAATATTATTGGATATTCTTAAAATATAAGCGGTCGATATTACAGAACTGCCTTTGTATTTATTATACGATGATCTAGTCAGAAATGACAGCCTAAGCCGGCGGTGCTACACACGGTGTGCTTGACTGGCGAAATAACACTAGCATGTTGGCGCATCGGTGTTAACCCGTGACCACTTTTGGAGTGCATATATGTACTCAAGGCTATATTATCGTCTATAAAATACGATTGATACGTTATTTTTCTTTCAAGCTTTTTTAAATATAATTTATTTTTTTGTTGTTGTTCATAAAATTTACAATCAAAGTATGTGAGCCTCACATTGTGAGGTGCACCAAGGGGGCTCTACAGGGTGAAATGTGAGAGCGGTCAAAGCTTATCTGGCCAATAAAAAACAATTATTTATATTTTTTGCGAGAAATATTTAAAGCATAACTTCGAAATAAAATAATTACAGTAAAAAATAAATGAAGATTAATACAAAAGGTCAAGACTTATAAAAAAAATCAACATAACTCAAGTCCGGAAAATTTTTTTGATTCTCGCCATTCTAGGAACATCTTATATTCTTGACACATTTGGCACCGCTAACTAGTCCAAAAACTAATTAGTCATTTGATCAAAACATTCACCAATATTTTAAAACAAAAATAATGTAATTCGGTTCACAAATATATAAATGACGAGCATTTGTATTTGGAGTGCATATATGCACGTGCATGCACTCGAGCCGCGGTTAAGGGGGTTACTGCAGTAAACTGTTGATCAAATTCTCGGGAAAAATGTCTCAGCTGAAATTCATCATAAAAATTGAACTACTAACGCTATCAATTTTTTGTATTAAAAACTTCAAACATTTTATGATTCATTGGTCTAAGAATCCTAGACTAGGATCACGTCCACGCCATTTGAGAGGCTATTTGATTGGCTAGGCAAATGTTCGCTCAAATCAACGAAAGGACAACAGTTGAGTATTTTTATTTTTTTTTGTATTTATTTTTATTATTATTATTATATATTATAGTATTTGTTATTATTATATTTTTTGTCCGAAAGATCCTACTATGAGATAAGAAAGTCGGAATACATTCCCAAATTCCAGTTTTGCTTTATTCACCTTCATATTCTTGAAAATCGAAAAATGATGAGAATTTCAAGACATTTCGATCTGTAACTAACAGAGAAAATAATTAATTAAAAAAGTGGAATTAGGGAAATGAGCGGAAACCTAATGCGAATCGATATTCCGCGTTTCAGAAATTTTGGATTCAAGTAGGAAAAGTTATTTCACTAAAGGTCATTTTTGTGCTTTTGCGGATATCCGGTGTGTACGGATATATCAGGGCACAATTTGGACACTCATGAAGTAGAAAATGTTTGAAGTTTATTATACAAAAAAAATTAAATGATAGCGTTTACCATTCGATTTTTATGATAGGTTTTTGTCGACATTTGTTTCAAGAATTTGAGGGTGGTGTAAGCACAAAATACGCAATATTCTCTAAAAATCAAATCTGAAAACTCTTTTTTTGTCCGGTTTTCCTAATAGAATTAAATAATAAAGATATGTTTTTGAATGTGTTGAAAATAACCAAAACGATATAAATTATGTGCCTTAATAACAAAACAAAATGTCTTATTTCCAACATATTCAAGGATATTTCGCTCGCTGTTATTTCATTGTTAAAAATTTTGACACTACACAATAAGTTTTGCATTAAAATAATCATGATTAAACTTAAAAGTGGTATAAACGCCCAAATTTCCGCAAAAATTACGAATGCCAGGTCACGCCAAAACGTCCAACACTTTATAACCAAAAACGTCAGTACGTTTACAGAGGTTAAAGAAGGCATTTTTGGATCAAAATTTGACTTTTAGGGTTAAGATATTTTTCCAAGGTCAATAATATATTAGACCACGTCGAAGGTTTAACCCTTAGATGCTAAAAACCCGCAAAAATGTTGAAGAACGTTCGAGAATTTTCCGGCATAAGGATACATCCTTGAATAAGTTGCCTAGTGACGGAACTAATACGTAGGAACCCTTAACGGCTATTAATAAAATTTATAATGGTTTACAATCTGTACCAAAAATCTGTCGTACAAGCTGTACTAAACACTACATGAATAGCCCATTAATAATAGGAAATCCTTCGTCATTGGTCGAGATGTTTCTCGTTATTTCTCGAATATTATTTTGCTGGTAATGTATCATTACAACTGTTCTTGTCACAATGATACGATATATTTACTGTACACACATTTTCTGTTAACTAATTCTAGAAGATATAGAAGAGAACCAGCTAGAACTATATCGGTCATTGCATCCAGGAATATAAGTGATTGATAGAGTAGTTCCAATGACAAATAGCAAATTATAACCAACGCTTTTAAAAATAAACACAGTGCTTTTATCAGACAGAGCTGATGGCCACCGGGACAAGTGTTAATTAATTGCCTTTAGAAGCTCGTCCGGTTCATGTCTCAAAAAATATTATCTATACATTACAGTAGATGTCTATATAACGGGGTGATTTCTTCGAAGTGTTTATTCAACAAATATCCCAATTAAGAATATTTTAACTCGTGCAGGCTAATGAATTTTTTTCAGAATTATGACTTTAACAAGTTATTGCGAGCTAACTAGTATCTCTATCAACAAAATTTGTTATAATTTCATTCAACCTTAACAGTATTTAAAAAATATTGAACAAAAAATGCATTGCCTAACTCCTACAGAGACTGATTTGTACAAACAATTTTTTTACCGAAAAACTTCTTCATCAAAACACACCATTTCCCCCAAAACAATGCTACTCGAAAGTATGCTCATTCGATGAGAAATTAAATTCTGTAGGTAAATATGTCATCATATATTCCGACTGGAAATGCCAATTTTAATATTACGCTAGGAAATATGACATTCAATTCTAATATTCCGAAAAAATCTCATTCGGATATGAGATTTTTGACGGAATATTAGAATTGAATGTCATATTCCGTGCGAAATATTACAATTGGTATTTCCGTCGGAATATATGATGGCATATTTTAGCATAATTTATGGGCGCACAAATTGTTTTTCACACTTTTTTAAATTACAACAAAAAATCAACAGTTTTTCAAAGTTGAACGAAATTTAGGCCCAATTTTATGACCGTGACTTTAAATTTGCCATTTTCGTAAAGTTACTGTGATTTTTTGACGAATTTGGAGCGTGATACAATTATTTGTATCATCAGCCCGCAGTAGTTAAAATGACATATAAGTTATAAAAGTTTTAAAAATCAAAAACCCCACATTAATGCTTTTGCTTCACAAACAGTAAGTATTTTTTAGCTTTTCTATAATAACGTCTGAATATATATAGCTTACTGAAATTAAAATATTGTTTTAATGTGAAATCGGGTTATTGATGGTCGGTGTGTACACAACGCGACGTGTTTTTGCTAACGGTAGTATCGCTTTGTATGCACATATACTGTATTTATATATACCAAGTTGTATTACATTTAATTTATTGGGCCACCGCATTTTTCAACTAGCTAAATCCGACAAAAAAAACGAGCCTTTTACGATCATTCATGTTGCTTAACATATTACATAATATATGTGACATAAACTAGGTCGCATAATCTCAAAATCAGTTTTAATAAGTTCTCTCTAGAAATTCTCGAAATAAAAAGTCTACGAAAAAAACAATAAACAAATGACAGTTTCCCTTGACATTAATAAAATGATGTCGGTTCTGATTATAATATGAAACTGACTGATAAGGTCAGACGTGATCCAAGTTTATTATTTTATCCCAAGTCGATTCTCAAACACACGATCAAGCCAAGTCACATATGATCACATATTCTCAAACTAAACCAGCTTTTTAAATCGGTCTAGATACAAATATTTTGGAATCCAAAATAAGGATAAGTAACACTTGCTACAAAGCTGCAATATTGAAGTTTAAAATGACATAACGGTTACTCATCCAATACTGTTTAACAAAAAATCGCTATAGAACAAAAACAGATGTTCACTGAAAAAAGATTACAGGGTTTTTTATAACGCCAAGTTCGAAAAACCGACTTGACCTTAGTGAGAAAAAGGTCATCGTCAAAAAAACAGAACAAAGACATTTATGTGGAACAAAAACTGAATTGACCAAGTGAAAAAAAAACGGAGTGGACCTTGAAACGGTCAAAATCTAAGAGCTTATAACCATCACTCCGTGGTTGTAATTTTCGGATAAAAAAGCTAAATGAGACAGCTAAAAACTATTTAGACTTACATCGAATTTTTCGCCGTCTTGAAGTTGTTTTGTTAAAATGCGTGTAACAGCCCCGCTACATCCTCCGCAAGTCATGGCAACGGTATACTCATGAACAGGCATTTTGGTAGTTTATCTAAATTTAATACTTTTAAATACATTTGTGTTTTAATACAAAAAAAGTAAAAACAATGAACAACCCTTAAAGACATAGTCTATGTCACATAGGCAGACACAAAAAATCGTCCTACTGCGCCAAACAGCAAATTTTTAATTTTGTGCCCACGATGTCTTTGCGGGTTAAAAAATAGTTTTTTCGGAATGCATTTTGAAGGATTGAGCAGTAAAAGAAGAATTGTGAAGGTAAGGCTCATAATTCCGTACGAGACTATTCGAGTTTCATTTTACGAGGCCAAAAGTGTTGAAAAGCACCTCGTGCCCCAATCAAAATCGGAATTCCAACAGGTAAAAATAGTGGAACATAAATGGCAAATTTTTGATCCTGCGGGAAGTATAAGAGCTCGAGCAATGAAACGTCAAAAAATGCATTTTCTGACTTCCGATAACCGTCCCGCGAATGTTTCAGCGCACCCGCTGTGTCGCCAGTTTTCAAATCATCTAGTGCTAAATTAAGAGATTCCACACTTTCTTTAATTTCTTCGGAGACATCTTGATTAATTACCATGTTCTGAAAAAGAGCTTTTAAATTAAGATAATAGTTTTTTTTTAATTAAAACGGCGTGCGAAAATCCAACCGAGTAAAAATGGACATTTCGAACAAAATGTGACTATTTAGTACACAGTATACTAACACCACAAAACAGAAAAAAACTAAAATCAAGAAAATTCGTCGTGTAGTACAGTGTGTAGTACAATGCGTACACAATGTGTAGTACACGTATTCTAGATATTAATTTTAATTTGAAAAGATGCCCCAATAAGCCCTATAACTTATATGATATACAGTCCCCACTCCCATAAGTGCCGCCCCCATAAGTGCCGCGACTCCCATAAGTGCCGCGTTTTT
>SCLG01000014.1:633389-647374 GCA_004367875.1 Oikopleura albicans | reverse complement strand
TTTTTTAAAAAACAATGAACACAAATGAACCAAAAAGTTGTTTTCAAGCTAAAAACAAATAAATATTAACAAAAATGTCGTTTTTTATGAAAAAATGGCCCAAAAAGTAACAAGACTCCCATAAGTGCCGCGACTCCCATAAGTGCCGCGTTTTTGGCGGCCTGAGTGCGGCACTTATGGGAGTGGGGACTGTAAGCTACTTGACCTTAGTGCAAAAAAGATGACTTGACCTTATAACGGTCACACCTTGTGACCTTATAACCAGACCCCCTCTACGATTTTTGATAGTTATTACCCGAACACGTTGAAGCAACTTTGAAAGGCTGTTTAGAGAGCTACTGGCTGCTTTAATGTTTTGGCCAGTTCGTTCATGTAGAATATCTCTCGAGTTTCCGCCGAACAGTACCGTAAGATCCCCAACGAAGCCCTTCATGATAGACTCCACTTCAATCATTTTGTTTTCTAAGTTTTCATAGTCCACATCCAAAATAGCAAACGATCCCCAATCGGGTAACAGCGCCCCTAAAGAGTGAAATAAAATGACGTGGGGGGTTGGTTATAAGGTTTAGATCTAAAAAACTGACTTGACCTTAAATGCATGTATAAAAACTGACTTGACCTGATAACCAACCACCTTTTTTATTTTTACTGATTTTTTTCGGAAAAAATCTGGCGAGCGGTGGGGGGGGGCAAAAAAACTGACTTGACTTTATAACGGCACTAATGGCTGACCTTTTAACCAACCCCCTGTACCCACATGGCCCATGTGACATGGGTCATCCATTTATAAAGGGTTGCTTATTAAGTTTCAAAGAAAAGACCCTATGATTAGACCTTTTTTAGCCGACACAAGAATGACTTTTTTTGACACAAACATTACGGGAAAACTAAGAAGGTATTGGCAAACTGTTTTTTGCATGAGATTAGACAACATAGGGGCTATAAATTTACACTACAAAAAATAGTGTTATTTTAGACTTCATGTTTCGAATGAGTGATAAAAATCTTTTCGAACAAGGGATCCCCTTAGGACGATTTTGTAATGGCCCACTTAGGGGTCAAATTTCAATTTTTCAATTTCATATTCGGAATGAGTAATAAAAATCCATTCAAACAAGGGGTCTACCGTCCCCGCGATGAATTTGTAATTTGACCCCTTATATGGGTTATATGACCCCTTCAACCTAAAGGATTAAATTTTCACCCATTTTAAAAAAATTGCCAGGAAATTCTGCAGCTATGAGCCGACTTTAAAAAAAATCGTCGTTTTTTCGAGTTATCACTATTTTTGTATTTTAACCGGTAATTACCGATACTTCCGGTTCTGGTTTCGGTCCAAATTTTTTTCGAAAAACTTAGCCCCAATATTGTCTAATCCCATGCACAAAAAACGTTTGCCAATACCTTTCTTGGTTTTCCCGTAATGTTCGTTTCAAAAAGGTCATTCTTGTGCCGAGCTAAAAGGAAAACGACTTAAATGTATTTTCAAAATCATAAGACCATTTGTAATCAAGTATGGGACAATGATTTTATCGCAAAAACCATAAGACCTCATTCATGAATTAAATACCATTATACCTACGGCCCGTAAATTGGGTTATAAAAAATTTGGGCATTAAAACTTCAAAAATTAAAATTTGGTGTGAAAAAAATATTTGCTGATATTTGATATAATAATACTCACGTTTATTCTTCTCTTTAAAAAACAATGGGGCGGATTCTATCGGCGGTACAAAAGCCACAAGTTGAACAAGTTTTGAATTTGGATTTTGGTTGCTTTGAAGGTGTGATTCAATCGAATTAATGACGTTTGACAAATCACTGTTTGACCATATTACGCCACCGGTGGTGGCGTCACGGCGTTGATGAACATTTATCACACCCGGATGGTAAATTACTTGAGGTGCATTTTTTAGTTGAAGAAAAATCGCCTAAAGTCTAAGCGCACCATTAACCCGCGCAAAAAAATATGATAACGCTCAGAAATAAATTGATACCAACAGGGGTTGAAAGTTCCAAAAGAACACACCGCAAAACTGACGTTAAAATAACACCAATGGGCGATATTGTCGTTAAAACGAAGAAATCTCCTTATTTATACGATAAACACGCCTTTACGAGTTATCTTAACACTCGTGGACTAAAACGTACGCCATTTCCTAGTATCTTACCAAACGTCGTACATAATTATGCATAATTATTTAAACAGAATTCATTAAAATTTAATATATATATACACAGGGTGCGCAGTTATCTTGCGAAAATTGCCGCTCGTACGCTTATCTTGCGACTTTTCAGAATTTTACTTTTCGGGATTTATAATATTTATATGATATGCACTGAGCAGTTATCTTGCGAAAAACGCTTATCTTGCGACTTTTCAAGGACTAAGTTCGCAAAATAACTGCGCACCCTGTGTATATATATTTATAAAACCACCCATTTATGTATTTTATGTACCCATCTAAAAGTATTTTAGAGCGCTCCAGCGTTAAATTCAAAGATTCAGCCATAGGTCGGCACTTTTGGACCCTACCCCGGTCCCGTAGGGTCCAACTCGGGTCTATTTTTGCGAATTTTACCGACCTCTGTATTCAGCTTAGTCTGATTTTTCGCAAAAATAAACTATTTTTTGTTTTTATTTATTTATTTTCTTCCCATCCACAATTTGAGGGTCATAAAGTGTAACCGTTATTTTTTCAACAAAAAAAATGCACCTTGAGAGGTAAGCGTAAAATTTGCAATCGGAGACATTTCCGTCATCCAATCGGCGATGAATTTTGACGTTGTTTCAATATTCCAATCCGCATAAACGTTTGGCAAAAAAAGCGTGACAAGAATATCGTAGTTGTCTGACAGCGTCATCAAACTGAATATTTTCACGATGAAGTACAAATATTTATGCTGAAAACGTGACAATGTTCATATTGTTAGATGTGCTTTTGGGTGAACGCAAAGTACGAGCTTAGGAATACTGAAAAATCCAAAATCCGAAAAATACATTGTTAAAAAAAGATAATCGAAAATGTCGTTTTTTTGTAGAAAAATGAGTTTTTCGGTGCTTAGAGGTTAATATGGGTAAAATGTTTAAATGGAGTTTATTATCAGTGATTCAAGATCTACATCCTAGTATGTTTTTTTGTTCAGTAACAGTTTAATTTGTCTATTTATTTTATTTGGGCACTTCATGGAAAACAAGATTTTCATGCGTTCACCCTAAACTAGCCGGTTACTAGCCTCGCACATTTTTGGGACTAGTTGAATTTGGGAGAATACGGTTAAGAAACTGAGCACAAAAATAAGTCAAAAAAATTTTAGACGGTAATCAACACGATACTATTCACTTTTTAAACGACAAATTTAGCCAGAGCTGGGGTCATTGAATTGATTTCATTTTTGTCAACTTTCTTTTATGCGGTTTTTTATTTCTAATAAAGAACAATTGCTGAAAATGGTAGAATTACGGACACTTGGCAGAGTGCCAATTGTTTCAACCTTTAAAAAATAACATAACAGTCACCATTATTCCACTGAATATATTGGCTCGATTGTTTTGCACAATTTTTCCACGTTTTTATAATCGTATAGAACGTGAATCCGAGAGGTATTTGGGATTGATAAAAAACGTTGACACAACATATAAAAGGCGGCCATAACAACATATTTTAACAACACACTATATATATACCATTTCACAACTTTAGTTCCCCGGAAAATTGTCACATCAAAGTGTTGCCAAAATAAAATTTTGGTTTTTCATTATTTTAGATAAAAAAAAAGGCAATTTGGAAGAAAAATATGTCTATAAACCTTTTTTCTGAAGTTTGAATACTTTGAGTATCAATGTCCAACTGTGATATCTTATCATACGGTATGTCATAGCGGGTAACCGTTGTTGTTAACCACCAAACGGGTATACAGAAAAGAGCCATAGCAAGCCAAACGAGGTTAATTTTGTGCAAAAGATTAATATCGCCATGCCGCTCGGCAACATCTTCATTTTTAACAGGTGCGTGGGTTAAGTCCGATGCAGTACTTTCTGTCATTATTTCTAAATCAAAATTTTCCGGATAAATTTTTCTAATAGTCAATTACACCAGGGCAGTCTTATGTTTCACAAATAAGTTTGAAATGCAACATTAGCACGCACGCACGGATAAAAATGAAACATAAGGGCGCAGTGTGTAGTGGCTGAATTTTTGGCCGGAAAGAAACATTTAAGAAACAATTTTTACGGACAATTGGTTTTTCGGAAAAACACCAATTGATCAAAACAAAAATTACTTAGAAGTATTGGTTACAAGGTAAAACACTAAACACTGAAATCACTTTGAATGTATTAAAAAAACTTTATCAACTTTATAATCATTCAAGACCAGAAAAAATGTAAAAGGACATGATATTATAGATAAAAATCGATTATAAAATCGCAGACCTTATAACCAACACCCTCGCGTAACAATTCCCGCGAAAAATAAATTATATTCTATTTACAATATACATCTTCAATCTCAGCATAAAAATTTGTTTTTATTTTTTTCTAGGTCTCTCTGCCACTGGGCGGCTTTAGGTTCGTAGAGTATTCCATCGAAATAAACGTTACAAACAACGTGGCAAATAAGGTAAGTCATCGTTGATGACCAAACCGCTGACATAAACCACCCATCCATACAAATCGGGGCTAAAAGGGCCGCAGTTGTCACAGCCCCTATTACACCAAAACAAGGCCCAACAATATCGGTTAATGTTGTATTCGGAAAATAACTTCCATACTTAAAAAATGTCTGTTATTCAAAGTTTACACCTATTTTATTTTTTAATGTAATTTGTTACGAAAATAACTTTTTTTTTTTAATTTTGTTTATGCTTAAAAAATGAGTGGCCTTTAATACAAAAAGAAAATAATCACGGACATGATTACTATCAGAAAAAATATCACAAGCGCAGGGGGAAGTCGCAAACCAAAAAAAAAAACTCAAAAAGACATGATTTTTTTTTCCAAAAAAATGACTCGACCTTACTTCAAAAAACTGACTTGACCAACCACGCCCTGTACGTTTTTCGAATACCTTTTGTAAGCTAATCTTTGTAACTTTTTGTTAGCTTATTTTGAAAATATCGCTCAAAATACATGATATACAAATCCCATGTATATGTTAGAAACCACCTGTGCCCTTATCCTGCAAAACCCTATTGAAATAAAATGTGTAGGCTAATGGCTTATTGTGAGATAACGGCGATGTGCTTTATATATAAAGATATAAGTCCGCAAAAAATGTAAGGGGTCAGTACAGTACTCAGTAGATAAATTATTTTACCTGAAAGAATGCAGCAGTTCCAAATAAAGTGGAAATATATTGAACTTTTAATCGATATAACCAATAACTTCGTTTTCGGTAAACAACGAGAAAAACAGGAAAAGCCATTAATAAACTAGCACAGATAACTGTTCCACGATTACACACATCCTAAATAACAAACTTGTAAATTGTTGCAGTACTTTAATAAAAATGGAAACTGTGGATGCGTTTTTTACAACTGTTGGAAAAAAAGTCAAAAAAAGCAGTACCGTGTTTTCGTAAGTTGTTCAGAAAATAAGTTGTTTGGACAAAAAGTTTTAGGGGATTTAATTAATTGGAACATAAAAAAGAGAAACTTCAATTTATGAGTTTAAAAACGCTTTGAAATACTATTTTTCAACTTTATGCTGAAAATCTTACTTGGATTAAATCGCTGAAAGGGTGATGAGGTCGTTCGGCATCCAAATAGGAACCAATTGCGACTAATGCTGCTAAACTCACTCCACCCCCAACCAAAGCGTACCTCGAATAAGGGGGATAAGGTACACGTTTTAGCCGCGTCCCATCAACTTGAATTTTTGGCAAATTTGAAAACCGTCGCGGATTCGATAACCGCACGGTGTAACGAATCATTCTATATATTTGTTTTGGGTTATTACTCTCAAACATAAGTTTTTAGAATACAGACTAACATGTTTTAGGCTCATTTAACGAGCTAAAATTTAAATTTGCTCAATCTTAGAATTTTCAATTATCTCAACATTTTCTGACACAAGTTCGACTTTAGTTTTGTCTATGGTCTCGGAATTAACATTGCCTTCTTTTAGCTCCAAAGGCAGTTGTTCTACTTCTCTAACAACTTCCTCTTCTGGAACTACAGGTTCTTGAATAGCTTCCAGATCTTGAATAACTTCCGGTTCTTGAATAACTTCAGTTTCTTGAACACATTCTGTTCTTTGAGTAATTTCCGGTTCAATAAGTTCCGGTTCTGGCATTATTTCCGATTCTGGTATAATTTCTGGATTTAAAATAACATCTGTTTTTTGAAGAACTTCCGGCCCATTAATAACATCAATTTTAATTTCCGGATTTTCAGCAAAATCGACTTTCGGAGTATCTACTTCGGTAACCACGTTTTCGATATTTTGTTCTGGTTCTGACACTTCGACGTTTTGTGGTTCGTTAGAAACTTTGGGTTTTCGGTCGACAATAAGAATGGTTCGACAAAGCTCTCGCAATGGTTTTCTGGCTATTATGTCTTCAATGTCCAAAATTTGTGCAACAGAAAAATCAATTTCCACACCTATAAAAACATTTTTGATTTATTTTTATTATTAGACAGCATTTTAGGTCTTCCTTTCGACGTAGATTGCATTTTTAAACAGGGGGTTGGTTATAACTTATAAGGTTAAGGTCTAAAAAACTTAATGCACTTTGAAAAAAATTTACTTTATCTTATAACCATCTGAAAAAATTTCGACCCCAAAATTTTTTTCCACCATAGGCTATGGTCCATAGCCCTCAGTGTTGGGAAAAAAGTTCAAAAGACATATTTCTCAAAAAAACTGACTTGACTTTAGTTCAAGAAAAAACTGACTCAAGACCTTAGTGCGAAAAAACTGACTCGACCTTATAACGGTCCAAATGACTGGCCTTGTAACCAATCCCCTTGTAAGTATAAATTATACTGTATAATTGGTTGAAAAGATAATTTCTCTGAAAATATTACGCCAAATTTGGGCAGTAAATTACACAATCGGCTAAAGAGAGTTAAGTACACTTTTCGTACTCAATGAGTTACCTTCTTCAACGCTGTTTACTTCGGCGTATATTCGCGCTACTTTTCGCTTTGAATAACTTTCATTTGGCCCTTTCACATAAAATGTCGTTCTATACACGTCCCTTGAGTCCTCATCTAAACTTTTTAAAATTCAAAATCAAGGTAAATATTGTACTTTGTTGTGTTTCTAAACTTTAATATAGACATGGTTTTGAAATTGAAATTTTTTTAATGAATACAATTTTGAATTTGACATATTTTCAACTGATAAAAAAACGTAAACATACATTATTTTTAAACATACCTTTGGATGGATTTTTCTCGCAAGGTGGGGAAAAAGCTCTGGTTGGAATTTTACCACTTCGATAGTACTCAATCAGCTCATGTTCACTCGAAAAAACATGAAGCGGAAAATCGAGTTTAATTTCTAAATCTTCATTTTCGGTAACGACTTTTTTTAACGTTTCAGCCACAGCCGTTTCTCCATGATATCGATCTTGATACAATAGCTACAATGAAATTTTCAAAAGTACATCACTTTTCCCATTTTCAAAAAAACTAAAATTTTAATTATTATTTAATACACCTAACTTTACATCTACGTAATTATTTCAAAAATTAACGGGAGCGAATTTTATTACTGATTCCGAATTTAAGATTTTCTTCGCAACCCTCACAAATTTTTAGGTTGGCGTTTTTCTCGAAATATAGGTTTTAACTCAAGTTCTTAACTCATAGGATATTAAAATATAAAAAATAAATAGGAATTTATTTATAAATTAGACTTGGAAAAACAACAAATTCTTTGCAAAACACCACCTTTGAAACTTGAAATAATCCATATCCAATTGCACTAAGACCCGCTATTGGTAAAGCCGTATTGACCAATGTATCTCTTACTGCTAAACCAGACGCTCGATTAAACGTTTTCCATGTTCCACGCGATGCACGAAACATTCTAGAATTATCATATATTTAGATCAAACTACAGAATAAGGTAAAACAGTGAACACGTTCATATATATACAAGAGCAATGTGACAAAAGAAATCGAAGTGAATATAAGGTGAAAAAAAATTCAGATAGTCTCAAAAATGCATTTTTTAAAACAAACTATGCGGGAAAACCCAGGCAGGTATTATCCCAAAAAATTTTCATGAAATTAGAAAATTTTGAGGCTAAATTATTTTCTAATTTCGGATCGGAATCAAACTGATAGTATCGGTTACTACCGGTTGAAAAACGTCATATATCGAAATAATTCGATCTTTACGTTCAAGGATCGGATTATGATATAATTCGTAACAGGTAAATACCGGTTTTCTGGATTTGATTACGGCCGAAACTTTTTCAAACTTTCTAGCTCAAACATTTCGTTCGTGAACCTTCCTAGATTTTGTCTAGGTTTTTCAAAAAAGTAATTTTCGCAACATCAAAAAATTTGGATATTTAACAGCTTTCCATTAATTTATCTTGAACAGGCATGATGAGTTGATTCCAATCGACAGAAATCGCCAAAACTTCGCGATCTAACCACGCTTCATATTTTCGGTCGAATTGATTTGGAAGTTTAATCTAAAATACCAAACATAAAAAATGATCAAAGCCATGCACAAGTACAAAAAGGGCACCAATACATCTCGCAGAAAAATAGGGATTCGGTATTTACGTAAAAGAATTATTTAGCTGTTTTTTTGTGTTTGTGAAAAAGCAAATCTAAACTCAGTGGTCCTCAAATAAGGTTCGGTCGATTTTTCAACAAAAAAAAATGCTCCAAAAAAGCTCCAAATATGCTCCAAATAAGGTTCCAATGTTTGATCTGCTTAATAAATGGATATAAATTATATTGATTTATATCATAAAATAAATCAACTGTAAAACGTAACAAAAACCACACTTTCGTGAAGTAACAACACTCGCCCTAAATAAGGGTTGTTTTTTTAAGACGAAAGCTACCCCTATTTGTGGAACCCCCTGTATAAACTATCGAATAGAATTTTTTTATAAAAATCGAAAGAATACCTCATCTTCGTCAACGCGATCGGCGAGGGCAGTCCATTCGTCATCTTCGTCGGAATAAAGAAGTCTATTAAAAGAAGAACAAGTTGTTGTAATGTCGGCCTCACACCCACGGTACTCCCAAGGTCGACTCAATTTCTCCGTTTCATTCGCAAATGCCCAATCATCGGTTAAATGGTGACGCAATGTGCTAGATAATTGTTTTAATAAACGCGTGTAAACAACATATATCATCGAAAATGCTATCCAAGGTGGCCGAGTCTTAAAACTGTAAAAGAGTGTAATGTGACTAATTTGACTAAAACTATTTTCTCGCCTATATTTTAATACTCATGTCACCTTATAGCGGTCAAAATATCTTAACCACCATCCATTTATCTGAAAAAGTTGGACGTTCTATAGAATTTCCATATGAAAAAAATAACGCCAGAAGACGTTATTACAGACAGAAACGCTGACCTTATAATCACACTCTGTTATTGTGGACCACAATATGGAGGTATTACCTGTATATAGCGGAAACAATGTCCATATTTGTTTTTCGCCATGGTCTGCCCAAGAAACGGGCGTGAAGTTTGATTACTTTGAGAAGGTATAATTGAAACATGCCATGCTTGACTAGCATCGCTTTCTTGAAAATATTCGTGGCTTTATATTTTACCAACCAGATCGCGCGCCACGGCTTGTGTTTCATCAGTTTTACCAAAATTCGAAGAAAACAAATTGACGAGTACATATTACGCCAACAAACTGGCATTTGGTCCTCCTCGGCGCGTTCAATAGTTGCTTGGATTACCGGAAGACCTTGAATTTTTTTTACAAATTAAAATTGCTGGGGTCGTTTTCAAATTAGTAGTCACCAAAATTGAAATTAAGATGCCGTGAGTGTGGGTTAAGGTCACGATACAATTGGGGCTTTAATGGACGCTAGAAATTATGCCGGATTTCCCAACAGAATTAACCGAAATAACTGGCTAACGTTTAAAAATTCCGTTTTTTTTCTAACAGCTAGGTATTTTTGTTTCTAATTTGGGGAATACAATATATTTTTCACGGAGAATTTTTAAGTTCAGAAAAAATCCTACTTTGCATACCTCGCACGGCGTTGCGGAAGTCAAGTAGTGGAATTTGATTTCGTTGGGTGACAAACATTGGCATATTCTGGTTGAAAATTTTGACGATTAAAGGAACACAGTTGGAAATGTAAAGATGATGCGTAACGTACTCAAATTGATGAATATGATTTGCTTTCAAATGCTTCAATAACAGAAGCAGAAAACCGGATAGGGCTTTTGTCGCAATTTCTTTGTGTCGGGCAACGTCGACCCCAATCAACATTGCTGGCAGTTTGAACGCTCTGAAATGAAAATTAGTTCGTATAATAAAATAATTTTAAGATTTTTAACGACGAGAGGTGTCGAATTACATTTTAATTTCAAAATACCATATTCGCAATGACAATGAAAAATAACTTGACCTTGGTGCAAAAAATGTATACGTGTACTCCTCAAAGAGAGTCAAATTCCATTTTTACAATTTAATACCAAATTCGGAATCAATGTGAAAAATGCTTTTGATTTAGATTTTTCACACTGAAAATTTCACATAGAATTTCATTAATGCTGATATGATTAATTTTACCCATATTTTTCCTAAAAAAAATTTGGATTTGACCTCACTCTTCAAAAAAAAAAGAAATGACTGGACCTTATAAGTTATGACGGTCACACCTTGTGACCTTATAAGTTATGACGGTCACACCTTGTGACCTTATAACCAGACCCCTTGTAAAAAATAACAATAATAAGCTTCTAGACTCCCGCACCCGTAAAATGTTGCACAAAATCATTTCCTTACTTTAGTTCGTTTTCAATTTGTAAAGACTGTTGTGCTTGGTCGTGTTGAAGAATTTCGCCCTTGTTGGCAGTTGGCGCCGCTGCAAGTAACAGTTTTAGTAACGAAATCATATAAACGGGCACTTTATTCCACAAGAGGCGATAAAGTGTTTCAATAGGACACTGTTCGGGCGTATATACTTTGGTCAAGGGGTGATCTTCTGTTTCCCGCCACTTATGGCGCTGTCGGTCAGAAAGGGATGTGTAAATGTACTTGTCCATAACTTCAAGACTTTGTTGAATCGGCTTGGGTAGACCAAAACGATTTTTATTAATCAAAACCAGCTCTTGCTCCGTATGTCCATAAAATAGATTATAGTCAAGAAACTAAAATGGATGTCATAACGGCTGATAATTAAAATACAATAATTATTTATCGTGGTAAGGATTTTCAAAAACAAGTTCATGAGGTTAATTATAAGGTAACGCTTAAAAAACTGACTTGACTTTAAGGTGACTAAAAACGTGAAAAATGCTATTTCTACAATAAGACCTAAGTGCTGAGAAAAAGTTCAAAAAGACATGATTTGATCATGGGGGGATCCTAATTTCAGCATTCGTGGACAAAATTAGTTCTTTCAAACTAGTTTTTGACAGTATAAAACTTTTTATATGACCTTTATAAATTATAAGTTATAATTGGTGGGCTCTAGAATGCTCAATTAGCCTTTTTTGCCACACTTTACTACAAATATAAAGCTTGAAAGACCTGCCGATATGATCACCCTAGCCTTTACTCTTGCGGCCGATATATATTCGTTCATTTCCTGATTAGTTACTTTGGGTCTCCATGGCAAATGGGGAAATGTCCAATTGACCAATGGCGGCGCGTCAATTTCTGAGTTTGGTGAACCGGGCCGCGATGAGGTCAAACTGGGTCGGGGAGTTCCTCGTCCCATGCTGCTTGGGGCCGGTGTTGAAGGTCGAATTGCTTCGTCAATATCATCAATTATACCGTCATCATCTTCTTCATCTTTTTGCGTATCCCTCGTCAGTTTTGGTCTTTAAAGAGGGTTAAAGAATCCAAAATACATGGGAGGTTGGTTATAAGGTCCAAGTTAAAAAAACTGACAACCCAATTTTTTTTATCGTTGGATCCAAATAAATAATATAAATGTATAAAAAAAATAATATGAATTTTTAGGGAAAATATGGCCAGAAAAAAGACATGATTTCTATAAAAAAATTAATACTTGTTTTTTACCCGTGTCGTTCTGAATGTATATGACTCGTTCTAAATTGGAACCCCAAAAATATCACTATAGTTTATATATATAAAATTTGTCAACATAAACTATTAAAATGCTTTAACCATAACTTTGATTAACTCCCCGCCGTTCACCGCCTTCGTTTATAAGTTGATTTTCGCCAAAATTATCGCCCATCGTCATGACGTCGACCTGTGTGGTCACCGGCGTCAATTGACGAATAATGTCCATTGGATTCTCAATTTCCTCGAGTCCTTCTTCTTTTCTTTTTCGATTTTTTAACTCGTGGGCTTCTTGAAATCCGCCAAAAATTGCCAAGGTCAACTTCCAGACAAGCAAAGAGAGTTTTTTTAGCGGCAAAATGGGCTGCCCCATTTGTTGGGTGGCTTCGACCATAAGGTCCATGAGTTCAATAATTTGGTCCGTGTGCTCGCAAAGGTCGTCCTTGAATTGAATATGAATTTTGGACCAGTCAGACGGGTCGGACGGTGCCGGAGGTCGGCGGATAATTTCAAGCAAAGTGTAACAAATTGAATACATCAAACGCAGTTGAATTTGCAAATATTTTTGACCTGTCCGTTCAATTGAAAAATAGCGATCATATCGGTCGTTTTTTTTCGGAATAAAATTCCGGGAAAACGTTAGTCTTAGGCCAGGTATTGACAAACCGTTTTTAGCATGGACCTGGAAAATGTTGGAGCTAAAATTTTTGAAAAAATCGGACCGGTTTTGTCAATAAAACTCTTTATATCCAGACTCTTTACGAACAAAGAATAAGATTGGATTGTTGTCTCGAAAAAGACAAAACATGTTTTTTGGGAAAAACTCATTTGACTTTAGTTAAAATTGAAATGTGACAAAGAAAAATATTTCAATCGTTTCTATAAGCGTTTCTTCTGAATGATTTTCTTCAAATCGTTTGATATTGAGTGCTTGTTTTGACTCAAAAATGAGGAGATTGATGCATGAAGACCATGCTTCGAGTTTCGCTAGAGTAGCTTTTTTTAGGTTCTACTAAAATTAACAGTCTTATGGCCCATAAGTTATGGGTCCTAGGGTCTAGGCCCTTGACCATAATAGGATATTATTAATAGGTATTGATAAACTTTGGTTTTGGTAAGAGCCAATCAAATTTCAGTGATATTGTTCCCATTTCGACCCAGATGTACCGGAAAATGATTAAAAGCCACCAACTCCGGAAATTCGAAATCTGCCGAAGACTCATCATTCGGAATTAATCATTTTTACCCTTATTTAACCCGAGACCGCGCAGTGTTCCCACATGTGTTCCCGAGCGACTATTTTAGTGAATATCTCGGATCTGGGATATGATATAGTTATGAAACCTTTTATACTCGATTTTTTTATCCTTCTTTTATTGAAAACCATATGAATGATGTGATAAAAGTGCGCTACTTTTTTGTGGGGAGGCGCTACAAAAAAGTAATTTTTGCAGATTCAAACAAATAATGACGCGTCAGCAGGGGAAAAGAGTTATTTCTCAGCTGTTTTATGTCAACAATAGAAATTTGTAAGTATTTTTTAGTAAACAATAGCCAGTGTATAAAATTAACAAAAAAAATCACAAAACACCTGCTTTGTTAAAATGTGTTTGGAAAGAAAAAAAACCTTGACAAACACCAAACATTGATTAGTAATTGGCCAAAAACATTATTTATTTTTGATGTTCAATAATTTTTACTCAAACAAATGTTAATCAATACTTTCATAAGTCATTTAAAACAAAAATATCATAATTCGACCCACTAATAAACAAATGGCAA